>JALPQD010000176.1:1402073-2002073 GCA_023101885.1 Typhlomys cinereus | reverse complement strand
TCTCTCTCTCTTTTTTTATTTCCACTCATACAAACTTAACAGGTACAGCGGTCCCCCCTCCCTCCGACTCCCTATCCCCCTGTTGCCCCCCTGCCCTCTCCCTTCCCTCCTCATCCCCCAGTGCCTCCCCTCCCATCCCCATGCCAAACTCTCCTCTGGGTCCTCCTCTCCGATGAGGTGCAAGGACCCAGTGGCATTTCCCTGAACCCTTTCCTGGGTTCCCCTTAAGCATAGGAACATTACTGTGGCTGTCAATCGCTTGCCTCCCAGGATCTTAGTGCCTTTAGGAAATGCTAGACTTCGTGAGGTCAGTAGTGTGTTGGACATTGTGAAAGGCATGTAAAGTCCAAATATGATTGTTTTGGCCCCAACTTGTGTGGAGTATTTTAAATAGATGTATTACTATTACACTTTTCATTTGTTCCCATGACAACTCTGGAAAATCATATTTGAAAGAAGCTGATCTATTTTATACAAGTTATTTATCAAAGTACAGCCATTCTCCTATCATCATATACTTTTAGTGTGGGTAGTGATATAATACTGTTAAATTCTTAATTTGGTAAATCTCTTTTGTTTGATAAACTGCATTGGTATTTCTCAGTTTTCTCTTATGAACTAAGTTTTTTTATGCTGACTCTCCTATTGTTCATTGTGCATCTTCTTTTTATTATTATTTTTTTTTTGGAAGGAGGCTTGGTGTACTGACTTTTCTAGCTTCTTGAGATAGATTCTTCAATTATTCATGCTTCATCTTTCTCTCTTATTGCAATAAAATTTAGTCCATAAACTTCACTTAGCACTCTTTAAATGTACTCAACCAGTTCCTGCTTTATTTCCATTTTTATTTTGCTCAGAGTAATTCTTTTACAATTGTAAAATTCTTTTACAATTTTTTCATGCAGTTGGGTTAGTTAGTAGTCTGTTGTGCTTCGACTACATTCTTAGATATCTTCCTTTCATTTCACTGCTATTTATCACCAGTTTAATTCTGATAAAATACACACATCCTGAGTGATTTTATACCCTTTCACTGTGTGATCCAGGAAAACTGTTTTGTCAAATGTTTCAAGCAAGCTTGGAGGAAAAATTTTTTCTATTGCTTATTAGAGTTTTATTTATTTTAGTTAGGTCATTTGTAAATGGCATATAAAAGGTTTACATGTTTCCAGATTCTTTGCCTTCTTTCATGAGTAAATTTGTGAAAACATATGGCAATATATCCCAATATGTTTGCAGATTGTGTATTCCAAATTAATTTTATTAGTATTGGCCTCTACATTTTTAAATTGCCTTTCAGATATAAGAAGATATATCATTACTCTGTCTTCTCACTATATTAATGATTATGAAGTATTATTTTCAATGATGCATCTTTAGCCTTTTGCACAATTTTACTACAGATATGCATTCTTTCATTGGGTAATGATGCATAGCAAGTCCTTTTTTATTCTTTTCCTCTTATTCTTTCTAATTCATGCTATGTCTGTTGTAATCAGAAAATATATTTAATTTCCTATAGACTGAAAATGTCACTAGTGTATTTGGATGAAGATTCTTTTCATTTTGGTACTTGTTCCTTTATTGTGCGTATTTTGTGCATTTTGTGTGTATATGTACATGTGTGTGTTCATTGATTTTTTGAGCTAGCAAATATATTTTTAAGTATGTCCACTGCTTGAAAATTAACTTGTTAACTCGGGATTATACAATTGCTGATTTAGAAATATAGCTTTCCTACAGATTGTAACATGAATCCATAACTTATTGTAAGTCTGCTAAATGAGTGTTTTGCTATTTTTGCAAATTATTTTTTTTCTTTTTTTAATTTCCACTCATACAAACTTAACAAATACACCAGTGCCCTCTTTCCCTGCACCCTCCAACCCTTCCGTCCCATCCGCAGAGCATCCTTTAATGTGCATGCCAAACTCTCCTCTGGGTCCTCCTCTCCAATGAGGTGCAAGGACCCAGTGGCATTTCCCAGAACCCTTTCCTGTGTTCTCCTCAAGTATAGGATTGACACTGTGGCTGTCAATCCCTAGCCTCCAAGGATCCTAGTGCCTCTAGTCCATGCTAGACTTTGTGGGGTCAATAATGTGTTGGACATAGTGCAGGTCATGCAAAGTGCATGTCATGCAGGTCATGCAAAGTCCTATTATGATAGTTTCAGCCCTAACTTGTGTGGAGTATCTTGCATATCTTGCAAATTTTCCTGAGCTTCAGGATGGGGAGAGATTAGGCAGGCCTAGTTCCAGATGGTTGATATAGAGTCTCTGATGTTCTGAATTATGGTTTGTTGATTTTTTTTTTCGGTTTTGCTGTTCCTGTAATGCCCTTGGCTCCATCCTGATGGGTATTGGATGACACGCCCTGGCCAGAGATAAAAACCTGTTAAATTAGAGTCTTGTTATAAGATATTCAAAAGTAGATGGAATAAAAGTAGGAGACCACAGTAAGGGAGGGGTCAATCACCCATTTGCAAAATGGTTATTTCCTATCTGGCAGCCTATATGCATGCCCTCCCCTTCTGGTGAGATCATACCCCATCATTGGAAATGATCAGGAAGGAAAGTCTGTGGACTTAACCGGATGTCTCATTACTTACTTGTAGTCCTTGATGGTGACCTATTTTCTCTGCTGTAACATGGTCCCCTTTCTCCTTGTTTCTGGTGGGGCCCTCCTTCCCCATTCCTCCTGTTTATAATCTTTGCAATTACTGCAGGTATTACAAAGATTTATCCTTGAGTGTCTCTAAGTGGGTTTGGTAGTAGGATCCACCTAATAAGGAGTACATATGGTGCTTGATTTTCTGTGTCTGGGATACTTCACTCAATATAATTGTTTCTAATTCCATCCATTTCCCAGTAAATTGCATTAATTCATCATTTTTGATGGCTGAGTAGTATTCCATTGTATAAATGTACCACATTTTCCTTATCCACTCATCAACTGTTGAACATTTGGGTTGATTCCATGACTTTGCTATTGTAAACAGTGCTGCTATGAAGATGGTCATGCTTGTGCTCTTGAGGTGAATTTTTGCTGTATGGGGGGTTATTCCCAAAAGTGAAATAGCAGGGTCATATGGCATTGCAATCTTTAATTTCTTTTTTTTATTTTTTATTTTTATTTTTTTTCCGCTCATACAAACATAATAGGAACCCCTGTCCCCTCCCTCCCACCAATCCTCCCTAGCCCTCCCTGTTCTCTCCCCGCTTTGTCCCTGCCTTCCCCCCCCTTCCCTTTCTCCCAGTGCCCCCTGCCCCCCTCTCTGAAGCATCCTTTAATGAGTATATCAAACTTTCCACTGGGTCCTCCTCTCTGATGAGGTGTAAGAACTCAGTGGCATTTCCTAGAACTCTTTCTTGTGTTCCCCTTAAGTATAGGAACACTATTGTGACTTTTAATCCCTTGCTTCTAAGGATCCTAGTGCCTTTAGTCCATGCTAGAATTTCAGGGCTCAATGATATGTTGGTCATTGCGCAGATCATGCAGAGTCCTGTTATAATTGCTTCAGCCTTAACTTGTGTGGAGTGTCTTGCATATCATGACTCCTCCCATCCTTGTGTTCTTACAATTTTACCGTCCCCTCTTCTGCAAATTTCCCTGAGCTTCAGGATGGGGAGAGATTAGGCAGGCCTGATTCCAGGTGGTTGTTATAGAGTCTCTGATGTTCTGAATTATGGTTTATTGATGATTTTTTTTTCAGTTTGGCTGCTCCTGCAATGCCCTTGGCTCCATCCTGATGGGTATTGGATGTCACCCCCTGGCCAGAGATAAAAACCTGTTAAATTAGAGTCTTGTTATAAGAGCCTATTCAAAGGTAGATGGAATAGAAGTAGGAGACCGCGGTGAGAGAGGGTCAATCACCCATTTGCAAAATGGTTACCTTCTATCTGGCAGCCTATATGCCCTCCCCTTCTGGTGAGATCATACCCCATCAGTTGCAAATGATCAGGAAGGAAAGTCTGTGAACTTAATCAGATGTCTCATTACTTACTTGCAGTCCTTGATGGTGGCCTATTTTCTCTGCTGTAACTTGGTTCCCTCTGTTTCTGTTGGGGCCCTCCTTCCCCATCCCACCTGTTTATAATCTTTACAAATACTGTAGATATTACAGAGATTTGTCTTTGAGTGTCTCTAAGTGAGTTTGGTACTTGGACCCACCTATTAGTGAGTACATACAGCGCTTAATTTTCCATGTCTGGGATACTTCACTCAATATAATTGTTTCTGATGGCTCGCCAGAGTGATTGTATAAACCTGCACTCCCATAAGCAATGTTAGAAAGTTCCCCTCTCTCCACATCCTCCCCACCACTTGGTGTTGTTTGTATTGAGAGTTTTTGCCATCCTGCAGGGGTGAGATGATATCTCAGGGAGGTTTTGATTTGCATTTCCCTGATGGCTAAGGATGTGGAGCATTTTTAAAGATATTTGTTAGACATTTTAATTTCATCCTTGGTAAATTTTCTTTTAAGTTCCAAAGCCCATTTTTTAATTGGGCCATTTGTTTCCTTGGTGTTTAGTTTTCTAAGTTCTTTGTGCACTCTGGATAATAGAGCTCTATTAGATATGTGGTTTAGTTTCTCATGTATCTGCACTTTGACTTGGGCATTGTTGTTTTGTATTTTAAGACCTTTCAGTTTCTGTGTGTTTTTGACTGAATTGATTTAGTTGGTATTACTACTCTTGGGCAGTTATTACTAGTGCTTGCCTTGGATTTGGGTACATTTTTCTGTTATTGTTATTTCCTAGATGAGGCTATTAGGCTGTTAATACATCAGTTAAGTCAGGTTAAGTAGACAGGGTTGAATATTAGTAGGGTAGTGCACTTTTATGATTTAGTATATTGGTGATATGTGAGGGTGAGTGGTATAATTCCTGGAGTTGTATATGTTTTTTGGGTGTCTGTATGGAAAAGTTAATCTACAGTGATTAATACTAGAAAAGAGCAGTGTGGTAAAAAAAGAGATTTACTTATCTTTGGGCTGGATGTGAAGAATCTCTCCCATGTGATAGTATGATTTTAGAGGACTTCAGATATATGGCCTTTGACCCTTAGAGCTTTGCTTGCATTTCTTTTGGACTCTATTGAATTCTGAGTAGCAGTGTGTCCTCCGTGGACCAGAGGAGCTGAGACAAGGGGCCTTCTGGGGGGCTGGGGGAACTCACCTGGGATGGAGTACCTGAGTAAGTCCTGTCCCCTTCGGGCAGGCAGGCGGGTGGGAGTATTTTTGCAAATTATTGATATACACAACACTTTAAGTTCATTTGCTGTATTCTGAACTCCATCCCATAGGTGTTTAATTTTGTGACAATACAGACTTCTTTAGTGGAAAAAAGCCTAGGTTTAATATTTTTCCTGCACTTTTTAAAGTGGCTGGCTAGAGAAGTGCTTTTATAAGGTCAGCACACAGAAGTCCATAGAGTTGTGACACAAAGATTCAGGCTAAATCCCAGCCTCCAAGCTAAATTTGGGGACATTGTCCAGATGGTACTGATCTAGATGCAAGATTGAGGAGTCCAAGGAGAGCAACTGAAATCTAGCACTGTGTGGTAGGGTTGAAATCTCTGCAAAGAAAGGCAGAGATCATAGTTGCTCAAAAACATAGGATGTTGGAGATGCCAGATTGATGGGAAACTCATCAAGGAAGGCTGCAAATGTGTATTGGAGTCTGACTAGAGAGAAGCTGAATGTGATGTATAAAGAAGAGTAGGAGTGCTAGCATTTCCAGCACTTTTGGGTGATGTATTCATATCAGCAATGCAAAGATGCAGCCAGAAGAGTTATATATTCTTATTTTATTCTCTAAAGAAGAACATTAAAGCAATTATATAGGTATATAAATTTTAAATTTATAAAAATATGAATTATAAATTTATATAAATTATAAAAATTTTTCATACATGAAAAATTTTCAGTTAATGCAGGTAAAATATAAATCTGTTATTATTTAACAATTGCTCTCACAGATGCACATAAATATGCATATACAACCTATTCCTACACATACACATATACATGTACACATACATACATGTACATACATGACAATTGTATGATATTCACAAAGTGAAAAACCATGATATACTTGGAATTTTAAAAGTGTTTACCTTTTGATTCTCCAGGGATTGGGGGAGGGGAGGCACTGGGGGGTGGGGAGGGAGAGGTGAGGGGAGGGCAAGCAGAGGGGTGGGGGGAGGACGAGGGAGGGAGGGAACCGGTGTACCTATTAAGTTTGTATGAGTGGAGATAATAAAAAATGTTAAAGTCTCAAAAAAAAAGTGTTTACCTTTTGATCTTGATGTAGAAAACCTTGTCACAGAGGGTAAAACGGTGCTTATTCTTAACAGGAATATATGCAGGTGAAACTCTATTAAACTTTATGACTCTCTCAATTAAGATACCACTGAGAAAATAATATAAATCCACAGGAAAGGAGAAAATATTTTCAACACACATATAACAAAATGTTAATATTCAAAATTTATAGAATCATACACAATTCAATATAGAAATACAGATTTTTTTGTTTAATAGGCAAACAACAACTATGAAGATGCAATAAATGATATATAAGCAAAAATGGGGAAATAATCTTTATTTCTCTGGTCATAAGGTTTAAGGTAAAATCACAATTAGACACCATAAAAAGTCTTCAAGAACTTGAAAATGGATACATATTGTTGACAGCACCCAATGTGTGCAGGTATGTATGTACAAGATGGTACTTGCAGCATTTCATATTCTTTGGTATGGTCGAATGTGCAAGATCACCTCAGAAGATTACCTGCAGAATCTATTGGAAGACTAGCATTTGCATATATACAACTGAAACATTAAACTCTATGGAAAATTGTAGGTATGATTCATGAAAGATTATATATAAGAATGCTAATGAAGCATTAATGCAAGAAATAAAAAAGAAGGGAATTGAGATATGTAGCTCAGCTAGTGTAGTTTTTGTCTAGTATGTGTGAGTACTATTATGAGCAATAAGACTGAACAAACTGGGTATGTTGGTGTACTACTGCAACCTCAAAAATCAGAAGTTAGAGACAAGAAGGTCATATATCCACAGTCTTCCTCAGCTACATAGAGAGTGTGAGGTCAACCTGAACTGGAAACTGTGTCTCAAAGAAAACATATAATCAGAACGTTTTAAAAAGGAAATAAAATAAATGGAAAGGAAAGTTAACTTAAGATGAACCAGAGACCATAATAGAAGACCTTAAGCTTTTAATGTACCAGAGGAAATCAGAGTAAACACTTCAAAAAACATATGAGGAAATTTGAGATACTTTCCCTGGTCAAAATTCATGTACTCACACACATGACTTCAAAGGCAGACCAGATGAAATCCAGTGAGCCACAAATGTGAAAAGACTCGAAAATAGGAGGAAGTCTGGCATGGGAGCAAAAGAGTTTTAATGGGAAGAGGAAGGGGGATAGGATAGGGAATTAAGATGTAAAAGTACTACAAATTCACTAATAATAAAATAATAATGGAATAAAAGCATCAATAGAATAATGACAACTAGGAAATTAGAGCAAAAATTGAGAATGAAATCACATTCAACCTAAAAGCTTCTGCACTATTATATTAAACATCATCCAGTCAACAAATGCTAAAAACAAATCAAGCAGACACATCTCAAAAGACAAAATACAAATGGCCAGCAAGAACTTGAAAAATTGCTCAACATCATTCAGTCCAGGAGACAAATACACATTCATGCCTAATGTGACTATATTCACAGAAGTCAAGCTATGTAATCAGCCTAGCAGCCCTTGTATGAATCACAGGGGGAAAGGCTATATAGACTGTGGTGCCAGTATGGTTCGAGGCCCCCAACAGTGAGCTACTTCCTTGCTCAAGTGCACACAGCAAGGAAACTACACAGATGTGCAGTGCGAGAAATATACTGTCAGCTCAGCCTGTTTGAGACAGTGGAGGGTTCAGAACTCTGTTTTTTTCAGCTCCACTTGTACTCCCTGAGGACTGGGAAATTCCTTTGTCCTCAAGACCTGCCAGCCATCCATTAACCACTGGAGACATTTCAGCTTTCCAGTCTATTGTTTTCCTCCAGGGTCAGCTAAGAGACCAGAATCCTATATGTTTTTGTGTCTGTGGATACTGAATTGTTAGAGGGTAGCCAAGGAGAAACATTCTTATCTTATTGATTTCATATAGCCTAGCAGTTGACTTTAAGTTAGGGAGTATTATTTGTATGTTCTGCTATAGAGGTCCAAGGAGCTACCTGTATGCTTGCCTTTTTATTCTACTGAAGCTTTGTGCACACTAACATATGACAAAGATGGGCAAAGATGACTTTCTGTTTGTTCTTTAGTTTGTGCCACTTCCCATAGTCATTTGTCTGACCCTTTGTTGATCATCCTGAATTGATCGAGCTTTAGTACTTTTAATTATGGCTTCTTCCACATCGAGTTCTACATACGTGTGGCTGACTATTCACTTGATGCTTGCTGCTCTTCTCAACAGAGAACAATCACAGGTAAGAAACTCTTTGTTTTCTTTTTCATGACAAACTTCAGCACCCAGAGCAGAATAGGAGCCCCAGTTTTAGATCAGTAGTAATTTGGTGTCTGAATGAATTAAAGCAAATAATTATCTAACAAATTTAAAACAATAAAAAGCAATATTGATATTTACTAAAAGATTTTCCCAACATTCTTAGAAAGTTATTACTCTCTCTCTCTGTACATGACACATACACACACACACAATCACACGCACACATATTTGAGATAGAGTCTTGTTATGCTACTTAAGTGGATCTTTAACCACTAGATACAAGCTATCCTCTTTCCTCATTCTGAGTAATTATGACTAGAGACTTCAATATGTTTTATACCTATTATTTCTATTCTTTTCTTATTTTTTAGTCTCTCTCAAAGAAGAGAACTGTTTTTTAACTACAACACATTTCACTAGTCTCTCATCTTCTTCAGTTTCCCCATAGCCTTAGTATGAACATGAGACTTTTGTTAGGAGGTAATCCTGCCAGAAATGATTGAGGATGGGAACCAATAATGGTTGACATCTTTGATGCATTGGCTTAAGTTCTTTATGTGAATTTGGTTTATTTTATACATCAAAGAAGCTCATTAGGTATAGACAAATGTGATTCTCATTTTATTGAGTGGAAATATGAGGCACAAAAGGACTAGTAATTTGTCAGGATCACGAGACTGAACAGTGATGTGTGTCTGTCTAAACCAAGGAAGCTTGAGTCCACCATCGGGGCTCTTCATTGTACCTTTGCCCTAGAGCAACAAGATAATTCTTGTGGAGAGTGAGCACAGAAAAGGAAATGCATGTATGAATAATATAATACAGATTTCTCCAAGGTCAATAAAATGTCAACAGAATGAAGCAATGCATGAAAACATATTAGTCAATGAATTAGGAAGAATTCTGTGGGTTGATTATGGGAACACTATTTCTAGCAGACACATATTGAGATATCACTCTGGTTTTATAGGAGCAATATTGAAGAAAAACACTAGAAATTTACACAGGGGGCTGACAAACTTGAGCTAGAGCATGACTGTGAAAGTAATTAGATAAATTGCATGAAATTTGTTAAATGTGAGGTTCTTTGTTATTTTTTTCTCTGACTTCAATTTTCATATTCCTGGAAGAACAACTAAGGCAAAGTGGTAAATGAAAGACAAGTTACCTCTGCAAATGCTTACACATGTTGTACATTGCTTGCTTGTTGCTGATAAATCACAACAAAGCAGCTTATGGGAACAAGGGATTTTTATTTTGATTTATGATTGGCTGGTTAGGTTTTCTTAATCCAGCTTCTCAGAAGAGCTCATCCCAGCACTAGGGCACTGAGGGAACAGGCCACACCAGATTCAGGATTGCTGAGAGAAGGGAAACCTCACTTTCCAGACAAAATAGTGTGTCAGTCCAAGTATATTGAAGCATGCCCACTCACTGAACCAAGTAAAGAAGTATGGCAGTGGACTCAGTTTCATGGAACTCTCTGGTTACCAGCTATCCCCTAACTTATTCACCTGCCCAGGGAACAATTCCCCATCAATTAGGCAATCTCCTGTAGGTTTGGTTAGGACTTGCCTTAATTAGCAATTCTTCATAAATGTGCTCAAATCTCAGTCTGCAATTTTCAATTTGACATCTGTACATAGCTATCATAACATGTATATATTTATTTAGTAACATGTGTGTATATAGGGGATGAATGTGTCCATAGATGCATGTGGAGCCACAGACCAACGTTGGGAATGTTTTTCCATGGCATTCCACCTTGTGTTTCAAGGCAGGGTTTCTCATTGAACAACAGTTCATCATTTTTATGTAGAATGATTGGACCAGAAGACCCCTAGAATCTGTCTTGCCAGTGCTGGGATAGATTACCACTATGCCTGACTTTTAAATGAATCGTGGTGCCCTGAATTCAAGTCTCCATACTTATACTGTAAACACTTTACACACCTCCTCAGCTCATTAGTATATTTCATAGTCTAAATTAAGACATCACTGACTGGGAGAAGAATGACTTCTGCCTTAGCAGGATTTTTTTTAATCAGTTAGCATCTCAGTAATTTTCTTTCTTTTTCTTTCTCTTTTTCATTTTCTTTTTAGTGATAGAAAGGAATTTAAATTGTTTCCAAAATTATCTTTTATCTGCCTTCTTTTCTCTCCCTAAACCACATTAATTTTAGACTCAATTTTCTAGTTATTGCTACTATAATAAACAGAATATAGTCTTCCCTCTCTATCAACCTCCTGGAATTTTCTTTTAAATCTTCAGATTTTTTTTTTCAATTTTAAACTGGTAAATATGATTACACAGAGGATCTTGATGGAGTTTGGCAAGATATAGCCACAAGGGACTGTAAAAAAGGGAAGAGATGCCAGTCAGAGGCAGAGTCTTAGCAATTCTGTGTTGGAGAGGATTAGCAGTGAAATGGATTCTTCTCTAGAGATCTGAAAGGGTGGGTTCACTGATTTGGGGAGTCCTCAACAGTGGAGACATGTTCTATGTAAAATCACTGACCATGTGTAAATCACATAACAATAGCAGAGAAACCCAATGCCAATATGGTATGTCAGTAACTATTACATTTTACAGTTTTCAGTTGACAAAAGGGAAAAGAAGTAGCATTAACCTCCAATAAAGAATCAATTGTTTTGCAGTTGTTGAGTTAGAAGATAATTACATTTCCTAGGACACCATAAAGTCAAATAAATCTAATTTTGCTTTGTTTTGCTGTGATGTTTTGGGATAACTGGGAGTAAGAAGTGAATTGTCCCCTTCCCCTCCACTCTCCGCCCGGGTTCAGCCGGGCCTCACCGCTCTGCGATCCAGGTAAGCTCGGTCCCCGCCCACCCCCATAGCCCCAGGCCGCCTAAGTGGACCCAGCTCCTCCCACCATCCAGCCGGAGCCATGGGCGCATGGGCCTGGGAGGAGGAGAGGGCACCCCCTCTGCACCCGGCCCTGCCCTCAGGTGCCCCGGGTTTAAATAGTGCCCCGCCGACGCCCCATCCCCCTTCCCCTCCACTCCGCTGCCCGGGACAGACCTCAACGCGCCCCAATCTAGGTAAGCTCGGTCCCTGCCCACCCCCAGAGCCCCAGGCCAAATAATTCAGTTTAGTGAAAAACGCACAGAAATTAAAAGATCTTAAGAGTTAAAACGACAATGCCAAAGTCAAAGTGCAAATCCATGAGAAACAACACACAAGTAAACAAATCTCCAACTGAAGGAATTAATCCCATAATGTTAGACTCCAACCAGAACAAACCCATGGAAAATGGCCAAGAAAGCCTGACCCAGGATAACGACCTTCAAAATATGATCATTACCATGTTCAATACTATGAAAGAAGAAATCCGGGAGGAATTAAATAATTGAATCAATCGCTTTGAGGAGGAACACAACAGACACATGGAGGAGCTGAGAAAAACAGTGCAAGAATCAAAAACTGGCATAGAGCAGTTAAAGCAGACTCAAGCAGAGTTTAAAACTGAGCTAAAAGACAAGTTATCTTCAACCCAGAACTCCACAGAGTCTTTTTTTTTTTTTTTTGAAACTTAAGAAATAGTTTATTTAGAGTTGAGAGACGAGTGACCGAAGGCACTGTCAGTGTAGCTTTAAGGTGGGGAAGCATTAGAACAGAAGAGATACAGGTCAGAGGGATGGAGAGAGCCACTACTGTCATGGTGGAAGGAAAAAGAAAGGAGACAGCAGGTGGACAGACCAGAGAGCTTGAAGAGCAAGAGAAGAGAGAAATGCTGGGTGGGGGTCCCACATTTTTTTTTTAATTTCAGCTCATACAAACTTATTAGGTACACCAGTTCCCTCCCTTCCTCCTCCTCCCCCCCGTACCCCCTACTCCCCCTCCCCACCCCTCTCCCTCCCCATCCCCCAGTGCCTCCCGCCCCAATTCTCAGAGAGTCCTTTCTTGTGCATGTCTGATTTTCCTCTGGGCCCTCCTCTCCGATGACGTACAAGGACCCAGTGGCCTTTCCCTGAACCCTTTCCCGTGTTCCCCTTAGGTATAGGAACACTGCTTCCACAGTCTTATCAGCAGAACTAAGGAAGCAGATCTTGAAGATAAAGTGGGAGTATTAACCAGCTCAATGGAAGAGATTGTTAAAGCCAAAGAGATGCTTGAGAGAAATATCCAGGAGATATGGGACACCCTGAAGAAGCCCAACATGCTTATTCATGGAATACCAGAGCAAGAATCTCAAAATACCACCCCTGAGGAAATTTTTCAAATGATCATCAAGGAAAACTTTCCTCATCTAAAAAAAGAGAGGCCCATACATATACAAGAGGCATTCTGCACCCCAAACAGATATGACCAAAACAGAAGCTCACCACGGCAAATAATAGTCAAAACACTCCACATTAAAGATAAAGAACTGGTGCTGAGAGCTTCAAGGGAGAAAAAAACAAGTCACTTTTAAAGGCAAACCTATTAAAATAACAAATGACTTCTCAATGGAAACACTAAAAGCAAGAAGAGCTTGGAGAGACATACTTCAAGTATTGAATGAGCAAAAATGTCATCCTAGGCTGATTTACCCTGCAAAACTATCATTCATGATCGAGGGAGAAAAAAATCTTCCAGCACAAAGACCACTTGAAGGGATACATGTCCACCAAACCAGGCCTTCAAAAAAGGCTAGAAATGATACTCAAGCGTGAAGAAAAAAACAGGCATATCCAGGAGAACAGAAGGCAAGTATAACACCATTAAAAGCGAAGCAATATACTTATAAAAACTACTAAACATAATAAATGTCTGGAATCAAAAATAGTTTCTCCATTATAACATAACACTAAATGTTAATGGAATTAATTCACCGATCAAGAGACACAGATTACAAATTTCGATTAAAAATCACAATCCATCAATCTGCTGCCTGCAGGAAACCCATCTCACCACAAAAGATAGGCATGCCCTAAAAATGAAAGGCTGGTAAATAATTCTACAAGCTAATGGAAGCAGAAAACAGGCAGGGGTAGCCATTATGATATCAAACAAAGTGGATTTCAAACCAAAGAAAATTATAAGAGACACGGATGGATACTATATTTTAGTCACAGGTACAATAGACTTCACAATACTGAACATATATGCACCCAATATGGGCCCCTACACATTCATTAAGAAAACCCTACAGCATCTAAAGCAAGAAATCAACCCCCAAACGATAATTCTTGGGAACTTCAACACCGCCCTCTCAGCATGGGATAGATTAACAGGTCAAAAGCTTAACAGAGACACTTTGGACCGTAATCAAACCCTGAAAGAAATGGACCTTACAGATCTCTATCGAACTTTTCACCCACGCACCAAAGAATGCACATTTTTCTCAGCACCACACGGAACTTTCTCCAAAATAGATCACATATTGGGCCACAAAATGAATCTACACATATACAAAAAAGTTGAAATTCTAACCTGTGCCCTATCAGACCACCATGGCCTAAAGCTGGACATCCACAACACAACAAACAAGAGAAAATACACTAACTCCTGGAAACTTAACAATATGATGCTGAATGAGAACTGGATTCAGGAAGAAATTAAAAAGGAAATTCAAGATTTCCTGAAAGTGAATGATAACAAAAATACAACTTACTAAAATCTCTGGGACACAATGAGAGCTGTTCTAAGAGGTAAGTTCATAGCTCTTAATGCCTACATAAAAAAAATGGAAACATCAGAAATAAACAACTTAACAATGCAGCTTAAAGCTTTAGAGAAACTAGAGAAATCTGACCCCAAAAGTAGTAGAAGAGAGGAGATTAGCAAAATAAGGGGAGAAATATCTGAAATCGAGATTAAGAAAATGATAGAAAAATCAACCAGTCAAAAAGCTGGTTCTTAGAAAAAATCAATAAGATTGATACACCCCTAGCTAAATTAACCAAAAGCAAGAGAGAGAAAACCCAAATTAACAAAATTAGAAATGAAGATGGTGTTATCACTATTGATACCGAAGAAATCCAGAGAATTATAACATCATATTTCAAAAAATTATACTCTGTGAAGTTTGACAACACAAAAGAGATGGATGAATTCCTAAGTAAACACAACGTACCTAAATTGAATCAGGAAGTTGTGAATTATTTAAATAGTTCTATAACATATAAGGAAATTGAAGAAGTAATCTCAAATCTTCCCACCAAAAAATGTCCTGGACCAGATGGATTCAGCACAGAGTTCTACCAGACATTTAAGGAGTTAATAACACCATTACTCCTTAAACTGTTCCATCAAATAGCAAAGGAAGGAACACTACCAAATTCCTTCTATGAAGCTAATATTTTAATCCCAAAACCTAATAAAGATTCACTTAAAAAAGAAAACTATAGGCCGATCTCTCTGATGAACACAGACACAAAGATTCTCAACAAAGTCTTAGCAAATCGGATTCAAAAACATATTTAAAAGATCATTCACGGGGACCAAGTAGGCTTCATCCCCGGCACACAAGGTTGGTTCAACATACGCAAATCAATAAGTGTAATTCATCATGTAAACCAGTCCAAAGTCCAAGACCACATGATACTCTCGATAGATGCAGAAAAAGCTTTTGACAAGATCCAACAGCCTTTTATGATCAAAACGCTAGAGACAGTAGGAATGGAAGGAACCTTTATCAATATAATAAAAGCTGTATACAACAAGCCCACAGCAAGGATTATGCTCAATGGGGAACAATTGGAAGCATTCCCACTTCAATCAGGAACTAGACAAGGCTGTCCACTCTCACCACTTCTATTCAAAATTGTACTTGAAGTCTTAGCTGAAGCCATAAGACAAGAAAGGGACGTAAGAAGGATTCAAATCGGCAAGGAAGAAGTCAAGCTATCCCTATTTGCAGATGACATGATCTTATACCTGAGTGATCCCAAAAACTCCACCTGGAAGCTTCTGGAACTAATTGAGAAGTTCAGCAGGGTGGCAGGATACAAAATAAATGTGCAAAAATCAGAGGCCTTCCTATATGCCCAGAATGAAAGAAGTGAAAAAGCCTTGAGAGAAACAATCCCATTTACTATAGCCCCTAAAAAAATGAAATACCTTGGTATAAACCTAACCAAGGAAGTAAAAGACCTTTACAATGAAAACTTTAAAACCCTAAAGAAAGAAATAGCAGGAGACACCAGAAGGTGGAAAGACCTCCCTTGTTCCTGGATTGGCAGAATCAACATCGTGAAAATGACCATCCTACCAAAGGCAATATACAGATTCAATGCTATACCAATAAAAATCCCAAAGCAATTCTTCAAAGAAGTTGACCAAACAATCTCAAAGTTCACATGGAGGCACAAAAGACCCAGGATAGCAAAGACAATCCTGAGTAACAAAAACACTGCTGGAGGTATTACCATACCAAACCTAAGTCTATACTACAAATCCATAGTTGTAAAGACAGCCTGGTACTGGCTCCAAAATAGACACACAGATCAATGGATAAGGATTGAAGACCCAGATATAAGCCCACAAAATTACAGCAATTTGGTCTTTGACAAAGGGGCCCAAAAAATCCAATGGAAAAAGAACAGCATCTTCAACAAATGGTGCTGGCAAAACTGGATCTCCACATGGAGAAGATTAAAGCTGCACACGTACTTGTCACCATGTACAAGACTTAATTCCAAAATCAGGTCAGAGACTATAAAAACCATAGTTGAAAGGATAGGGAACTCCCTCAAGCTCATTGGGGTAGGTTAACATTTCCTAAACAGACATCCAATGGCACAGTCACTGCTACCAACTCTCAACAGTTGGGATCTTGTGAAATTAAAGAACTTCTGTTCAGATAAAGAGATTGTAACACGAGCTCAAAGGCAACCCACAGAATGGGAGAAAATCTTCACTAACCACACATCTGATAGAACTCTGCTGTCCAGAGTGCACAAAGAACTTAGAAAGTCTAGCATCTGTTAAGGGCACCGACACCCCTGGAGGCAAGGGATTGACAGCCATAGTAGTGATCTTATGCTTAAGGGGAACAAGAGAAAGGGCTTATGGAAATGCCACTGGGTCCTTATATGTCATCGGAGAGGAGGACCCAATGGAGAGTTAGGCATACACAATAAAGGACTCTCTGGGAATTGGGGGGGAGGCACTGGGGGAAGGGGAGGGGGAGGAGGGGGGAGGGAGGGAACTGGTAAAAAATTTTAAAATGTATAATTAAATTTTTAATAAAAAAAAAAAGAAAACTAAACACCAAGGAAACCAATGGCCCAATTAAAAAATGGGCCCTGGAACTTAAAAGAAACTTTACCAGGGATGAAATTGAAATGTCTAACAATTATCTTAAAAAATGCTCCACATCCTTAGCCATCAGGGAAATGCAAATCAAAACTTCCCTGACATATCATCTCACCCCGGTCAGGATGGCAAAAATACACAATACAAACAACAACAAATGCTGGAGAGGATGTGGAGAGAGGGGAACTCTCCTACATTAGTGGTGGGAATGCAGGCTCATACAGCCACTCTGGCGAGCCATCTGGAGATTCTTAAAGAAATTAAAGATTGAAATGCCATATGACCCTGCTATTCCACTTTTGGGAATAACCCCCCATAAAGCAGAGGTTCACCTCGATAGCACAAGCATGACCATGTTCATAGCAGCACTGTTTACAATAGCAAAGTCATGGAATCAACCCAAATGTCCAACAGTTGATGAGTGGATAAGGAAACTGTGGTACATGTATACAATGGAATACTACTCAGCCATCAAAAATGATGAATTACTGGAATTTGCTGGGAAATGGATGTCATTATAAACAATTATATTAAGTGAAGTATCCCAGACCCAGAAAATTAAGCACTGTATGTACTCCCTAATAGGTGGCTCCTAGTACCAAACCCACCCAGCCCACCTAGAGACAGTAATTACAAGGATTATGAACAGGAGGGATGGGGTAGAAGGGACACACCAGAAACAAGGAGAGAAGGGACCATGTTACAGCAGAGAAAATAGGCCTCCATTAAGGACTGCAAGTAAGTAATGTGACACCTGGTTAAGTTCACAGACGTTCGTTCCTGATCATTTACTACTGAGGGGGTATGATCTCACCAGAAGAGGAGGGCATATAGTCTGGCAGATAAAAAGTAACCATTGTGCAAATTGGTGATAGACCTCTCCCTCACTGTGGTTTCCCACTTTTATTACATCTACCTTTGAATGTGCTTTTATCACAAGACTCTAGTTTAACAGCTTTTTGTCTCTGGCCAGGGGGTAACATACAATGCCCACCAGGATGGAGTGAAGGGCATTGCAGGAGGAGCAAAACTGCAAAAGAAAATCAACAAACCACAATCCAGAACTTCAGAGACTCTATATCAACCGCCTAGAACTAGGCCAGCTTAATCTCTCCCCATCCTGAAGCTCAGGGAAATTTGCGGAAGAGAGGGCGGTAAGAGTGTAAGAGCAAAAGGATGGGAGGAGCAATGATATGTAAGATACTCCATACAAGTAAGGGCTGAAGCATTCATAATTGGACTTTACATGCCCTGCGCATTGTCCATCACACTATTGACCTCACAAAGTCTAACATCTGCTAAAGGCACCAAGAGCCTTGGAGGTAAAGGATTGGCAGCCACAGCAGTGTTCCTATACCTAAGGGAACACGGGAAAGGGTTCAGGGAAAGGCCACTGGGTCCTTGTACGTCATCGGAGAGGAGGGCCCAGAGGAAAATCAGACATGCACAAGAAAGGACTCTCTGGGAATTGGGGCGGGAGGCACTGGGGGATGGGAAGGGAGGGGGTGAGGAGGGGGAGCAGGGGGTACGGGGGGAGGAGGAGGGAGGAAGGAAACTGGTGTACCTATTAAGTTTGTATGAGCTGCAATAATAATAAAAATGTATTAATAAAAATAAATAAATAAAATTAAAAAAAGTGAATTGTGTGAGTAGGAAGAGAAGTCAATGCAGAGAAAAAATTCATATAAGGGTTTATTGTTTTAGATATTTGCTTAATTTATAAAGGATCCATTTGCTTGTTTCAATGTGTAAGATTGTGAGAAGAAAGATGGTAGCCTCAGAAAGTTGACAATGCATACAAGTCTAAGCAATTTTGGTATGTAAACCTTTCTTCATAAAACATATTCTGAAATTATCTACTTCAAATTGAAAGTTTCCTGTCATTAGTAGCATGGTTTACTTCGTATGATGGCTCACAATTGTAATTTCAGCACTTGGGGGGCTGAGGTGGAAAGCTCAGGATTTCCAAACAAGCTTGGGTGATAGAAGCAAATCCTGCTTCAAAGAAAAAAATAAAAGAAGCAGAAATAATGAGCAAAACAAAAGAGAAGCAGAATTGGTATTGTTCTCTATGTCAATGATGTCCTTTTATACATACTCTTGTGCACTCAGTCCTGTATTTTCCACTACTGTGTACTCACATACTAAATATTTATATAACTGAAAAATATTTTTATATTTCTAATTGTTACATATGTAATCTATCTACTAACCAAATCCTTTCCAAATTTTTTGAAGATATATTTAGATAACAGTGATATAATCTTTGTGCAATTTTTTCATACATTACTAAACGTGCCCTGTCTATGGATTGAGGATAATTCTGCCATGGTTCCTGATTATACTCATTGAATGTTGTGTGATTAGCAAGTTTTATTCCACAGAGAAGTTTAAGAAAGAACCTTCTACTTGCCAGACATCCCCTTCTAATACTTATTCAGGAAGAATGCTCACAGCCATCAGTTGGTTCCCAGAAGCTGCAGTGTCAACTGACAGCTGTGATTCCTTGGTGGCACCAAAGGAATCTTCTGTTCCTGCCTGACTATATAAAAGCATGAACTCTACAGGTCTCTGATCAACTGGCATAGGTAAAATGTCTAGAATCCAAAGTCTAAAAGAAGAAGAAAATATCCATTTGAAATGTTTCAAAAAAATTGGAGTTTTTTTTCTTCTCCTTGTCATGTTCCCATTTTGCCTGCCACATACAGTAGTTAAAGAATTCGCTTCATTAATACTTTTTATACAGCAGTAACTGTTTACCCTGGATGAGAGCAGGAGATTCGTCAGCTGCCTTTCCTTTATGTTACTGCTCTGAGGTTAACCACCATCAGGTAATATAGCTTCATTTTGTCCGGCTGTTCATTTCAGTGGCAACTGCACTGATCCTGGAGATTCCTTGAAGAAGTCTTTGCAATTTTGCATTATCTTACCAGGTTTGGTCCTGGCCTAGTTCGTGGTCAGAAAGTAGTTTTTCAGCCTTGCATTAACTTTACTATAGGCAAATCCCTAAAGAAATCCCAACAGACTTATCATATGGGGGCTTGTCTGTTTGTGTGTGTTTTTGTGGGGGAGATCATCCCTTGTATTTTAACCTTTCTCTACTTTTAGGAACGAAATATAGATGATAACATTTCAGAAACAATCTGGACTGGCTCTCAAATAGCCACAGACATTAATTACCATTTCTGTGATTTTATAATCTGGAGGTTTGAGTGAGTTTAATTAACTGCTCTTTTCATTGTTTGAGAACTTAATAAAGTGAAGTCAGAAAAAAGATCAGTAAGTAGGAAAATCTTTACAGAATTGTTATAAAGACTGGATCAAAGACTATGATAGCACTGGGCTGATCTGCCCAGAAAGTCACTGCAATGAGAACTTCTACCACCAGATCTACACATACCAACATTTCACCCAAGGATTGTCTAAGATCTTAGAAGAAATAGCTGCTCTCAGAGAGTGTCTCAGGGACAGGCTCTGGATAGGGGAAGAGAAACCTTCTTACATGGACTTTACCCATTAAAAAGACATAAAGTTCAAAAGAAAGCTAACTAAAAGGGAGTCCTGTGATACACTCTTGGAGAGGGACAAAAGAGGGTTGGGTGGGGCAGGCAAAATAGATAAAAGTAGTATAGATAAATGGAAGAGAGGGTGGAAGAAAGGGAGGGTGGACAGGGAGGGAAGTGGGTAGGAAGAGTATCTTGGCTAAGACATAAACCCAGTTCCTTTGTAAAGAAATAAATGAATAAAATGGTTTAAAAATAAAGGAATAAAAAAGACTGATAGGAGGTTGGAGGGTGGGAGGGAATGGAATGGATTGATGAAGGAAAGGGAAGGAAATGGGAGGGAGAGGGACAGAAATAAGCAGGGATAAGTACTCAATAGGCTTGTTAAACTAGAAAAATAAAAAAGAGACTGTATGGGATCTGGTTTTCTTTTTTCACCGTATCTTAACAGTATTTGACCTAGAGTTTCCACATATCATGCCCCATGACCTAGTGACTTAGTCTCTCTCTCTCTCCCCCTCTCCCTCCTTTCTCAACCCTTCTCTCTTTCTGAAAACATATTTTTATGTGGCTAAACATAGAATGATTATTGTGGCTAAATTCAGTACTGGGATAGATACTACAAGGCTCACAAAGCTGTCTGCTTACTTATGTGTCCTAATATCTGTGCAAATATGTGAGACATCAAAATGGCCCAACTTGAAGCAATTCAAGATTAGATGACAGAGCACGACACTTTCAAATATGTTAGCAGGAAAAATGTTTAATTGCCTTGCCTTTGGGTTTATGAGGCAGCCAGACATTGGAAATCTGTGCAATGGCTGAAATTATCCTTGTTAGGAACCTCTGACCATACACAAATAAACAGAATTTTCTTTAAAGATATTGCTACTTTTTTATTATTGGTTTACTATATCATACATGAATACAGAAGCTATTATTTCTTAAAGAAATACTCTTAATCAGATGATTTTCATTTTTAGTAATTCTCTTCATTTCCTTGAATTTATTGCTAGTAATTTATGACAAATTCTAATTCCTTTTCTTAACCTCTTCATTAACAATGAAATAATTTAGCAGTCCACTTTTTTCTCATTTCTGCTCATTTATATCTCACATTTTTAATGACTTATTCTCTTTTACATTTTAAAGTTTTATTTTTGCTTGCTTTGATTCAGTCATTATTTGAGTATACACATGCTATTATTTCTCAATAGTGAAAACATATTTTAATTCTCTTAATCTTTTTTGTACTTTTACAGAATATAAATGAAGATGCACCTTATGCTGAGGACATAAAACCCTGATTTTAGATTGGGAATATAGTTCAGTGATATAGATCCTCCCAGAATCTAGGTCAGATACCTAGTAACCCTCCCTTACACAAAAATACTTCTTTTAACTAAGTGAATCATCAATACTTTTAAATATTCTATATGAATACAGTAAAGGTTATTCTCTGTTCTATATGAATAAAGTTTATTCTCTATTGGATGAAATTAAGATTATCTCTCAGTACATCATCATAGTTTTGTAGTCAAATATATCAATTGCATTATTCATAGCCTCTATGTCCTTTATTTGTGCTTTGTCTGCAATATCAATTTAATCCCAAAATGGAAATAGGGATACTGAAATCTTGAGCTTAGGAAAAGTAAATGAGTATGTGCCCCACATGCATGCATCTGTGTATCATATGCATGCCACGTGTCCCCACATCCTCATCTCACATAACTTAAAGTAATTGCATCTTTATTTCCAAGAACCAGAGCTTCTGCTTTCTCTCTGCTTTCTGTTTTGTGTGTCTATGTTCTCGTGTGAATGCAAGTGCCTATGGAGGACTCAGGAGTCTGGCAGCACTGACTGGCCAGTTTGTTCCAGGGATCCTCCTGTCTCCATGACGCCAGTGCCCTAGCACTGGATAATCAGGAGCATGCCAATAGGCCAGACTTTTTTTTTTCTCACTAGGGACATCAAATCCTCATGCTTGTGCAACAAGTACTGATTGAATTATCTCCTTAACCTTCTTATTTTTTTAAGTAGTCAGTCGTTCTATTTTCCATTGACTGTTCTTGCAACTTATTTAGCTTGTTCCTTAGTTCTGAGAAAAGTTTCTGTCACATGGATGTTTCTCAGGATAGCAACAAAGAAATATCTGCAATGTCTCTGACCTGATAGGCTTTGGGTTTCTGTTCAGCCTTATACTAAATGTGAGTTTTTCTAACCAAAACTGTGAGTTTTTCTAACCAAGATGGAATTTCATTTCTAAGACCTGATCTCATAATTGGACACTAGGTGGAGATAAAGTCTCATGTAAAACTCAGTTTTCTGGGTCTGGTGTTTCAACCAAATCAACACAAAATGCAAGGTGGTTTCTTTGGACTATTCTCTTTTTCCCTAAGTCTTATGTGCAGACTTCAATCCATAATGATTTTTTAAAATCTGCTGTATGGTTGTTGATGCGAAGTCTTGTGTACACTTGAAAAATTGCCAGAGTGAGTAAGTCAAAATGACTGCTTTTGTGTTACTGGCGTCAGCAGTTTCTCATCTGTGGGAATTAAGCTTCACTTGGAGCTCAGAATTTGAGTGACAGCATCCAAATTCTCATGACTTTGCACAGAAGAGAAACTTGCCAAATGCGTAATCATCTGTGGGTAAATTTTCAATTGATTTATTCAGTACTAGTCCCAATTTCAGAATAAAGTCAATTGGTGTGTTCATGCATTATCTATCATAACATAATCATCCAGCATTCTTCACATTTGTGGAGGTAACTCAGTTTAATTTTACCTTATATTAATTATCTTTTTCTTAGCATTTTAATTTTTTCTTTCATAAATATATCTTCATTTAACCTTCAATTTGATTTTTGTTGATGTACTAGAAAAAAATAGCAAGTACTTGCCTAGGGAAAATCAAATGAAAATCAGCAATGGAACCAAATATTTTATTCAAAAATTAGTTGGAAACAGGGTATATGTAGATTTCTGGTTACTTTAAGAAGATAAAGGCAATGTTGGCCAGGCATTGATGTATCTATATGTTATAATAATAAAGCCAGCAAGCTCTGCATTCATAAAAAGAAAACTAAGCAAAAGTAAGAGAAAGTTAAGAACTAACTACATGAATTCACAGATAAAATTCCTGCAGGTTCATAGCTAGAATCTGCCTATAAGGGAAAACATGTAGTGTAATCTTTCTGTGTCTGGGATGCTTCATTCAATATTATACCTTCCAATTTCATTCATTTACTAGAAATACCATACTTTCATTTTCTTGACAGCTGAATAGTATTCCATAGTGTACATGCACTACATTTTTTTCATTATCCATCCACTCACTATTGGACATCTGGACTGATTTTATTTCTTTGCTCTTGTGAATTGGGCTGTGATAAACATGGATATGCAAGTGTCTTTGTAATATGATAAGATTCCTTTGGGACTATTCCTAGAAATGATACAGCAGATCACATGAAAGTTCCATCCTTAAATTTCTGAGGAAACTCCACACTGATTTCCAAAGATATTGCACAAGTTTGTACTTCCAACGACAATGTGTAAGGGATGCCTTCTCTCCACATCCTCTTCATAATTTATTATTTTTTTACTAGCCTTATTGGAGACAGAACATATGTAGATTGCTGGGTTCCTCAAGAAGATAAAGACAACACTGGCTAGGTACTGATGTATCTACATGCCATAGTAATAACATTAGCAGGATCCATATTCATTTTACTTGGTTACAACTCTAGCTTACCTATGGAACCCTTCATGAGTAGCCATGGATTGAGTATTCCCCCTTAGACATCCGTAAACTCTGTTGTCCATGATCTCTGCCTGCTGGCTGAGGCAAAGCTCTATGTGTTAACCCTATTTTCTATACCAGTTCTATTCTGATTCTGTACATGTTTAATCTTATTTTTCAGACTTAATCTCCTTTTTAATATTTTCCTTTTCAGATTATCTCTTATGACCAGTAATTGTTCGATGCTCACAATCTCTCACAAAACATGAACTTGAATCCTTGTGTTCTTTTTCATCATACTGAAAGAAAGAAGTATTACTAAAAGGTTTAAGGGAGATTCTTTTGACTCATTTAAAACATTATTTCACAAAAAAACCTTAAAGAAAAGCCTTGTTGCCTTCAAATTATGTTGCAAAACTATTCTTTTAATTTGTTGAAATTACAAAACTATTCTTCTAGACTTGTGGAAATTATTTTTGATCTACTAGCTGCTAGTAAAGAATTCTAAAAGTTTAAGTGACATAATTATAGCTTTTAGAAGAATTAGGCCATTTTTTTTCTTTTGATGACACACTCACAAAGTATAACTGCCAGTAATATTGGTCAATAGACAGACTTATTTTAGTGGCTTAGTAAAACTCATTTAAATGTATCTATTTTGAAAAAGTAAAACTTGAAGATGGAATGCAGTTTTTTTTTTTATGAGTCATTAATCCAGTCCCTTGCTTCAGAATAGAGTTCAGTTTTACACCACTGCTGGCAACAGAAAATTTTGAACTTACATTAGAAAAGAACAAAGAATTTATAATTTTGTATGTATAATTTTACCTAGAAAGCTATCCAGTTTAATACTAACATATTCAAATGTTTAATAACTAGTTCAAGTATAGATTTCCAAAATGGTTATAAAAATTACCATTTCATGAATGATTCTTCAGTATTTATCATAACATATTTGTAGATTGATTTGCATCTGACATGTTTATAAAAAATTAAACAAGTATTTTCAACTAAAATATGTCTAATGTAATCTTCATTAAAATAATGCTGAAATTATGGCTATTCAAAAATATTTTATTCTCTATTTAAAGACACTATTAAAATAAATGTTAAATCTAAAATAAATTAGATTTCACCTTGGTGATGTTATTCATCTTCTATGCTTTGGCAATTAGCCATTTACAACTTCATATATTCTTATTTCCAAAGTTGTACGCTCTTTCAATTTAGCAAAGCTAGGATAACAGATATATTTTAACATTTTAATAATCTTCTGTTTATTCTTAAATCTACTGTGACATTACAATAATAGTTATTCATAAGCTAATTCCATAGAAACAAAGCTCATCAAAATTAAAGTTGTTCAGTATGAAAACAACATGATTTTGGAGCCAGAAAGACCTGAGTGTGCATTCTCATGACGCTGTTCAATGCCTCCATGACTTAGAGAAGTTATTTAAGTCTCAGTTTTCTCATCTGTTGATAAACATATCGCGTCCATGTTTGTTGAATGAGAGAATGCAAAACTACTGCCCTAACATTGAGTACATATCAGCAGAGTCAATAATGATTTTATGAGAAATGAGGGGTCCAGTAGATTTATTTGAGTATTTTTAGCAATAATCATTCTAAGTCCTTTCACACATTGCTTAGTTTTACTTGCAGAAGCTAAAAACACAAGTTTGAATCTGACTTGCAACATTTGTTACATAAACTTTTTCCTAATTTCAAGTAGAAAAGGAAGATGAACTTTGGCAATAAGAAGAGCAAAGCACTTTCCACTCCAGGTCCCAGTAGGCTCCCTCCTCCTTGGAGTAGGGTTACCAAGGCCCCTAGACCATGCCCCAGGCCCCAGGTCATTTGCATGTCCCACTAGCCAATTGGCCCTTTCTACTCTGGGTCCTAGCAGGCTCCCTGCTCCTTTCAGTAAGATCAAGGTGGCCACTTGCCCAGAAGCCTCAATCAAGACTCCTACCCATCCTCCTGTGGTGTTCTTTCTTCTCCTCCTGCTCCCCCTCACCCGGTAATCCTTAAAGAACTTTAAAGTTTTCAAGAATTCAACAGATTGCAGAGAAAACCCAAGCAATGGGCTAGGGGACCAACACCATACATCTGAGGACTTTAAGATTATCCTATCAAATAAGAGAGAATTTTCTCTTCAAGTTCTAGGATAAGTAAACCCTTTTTACCTTCCTGTTACTCTCAATTGTTAATCACCATAGTTTAAGATTTCCATATAGCTCACCCAAAAATCCCACAACTTCAGGGGCTATACCTTTCACCCTCAAACATCACTAAGGAAGTAAACCTAAAAAGTGCACTACCATACTAATTTTCAATTCCAATCTACTAAACCCACCTTAATTGATTTACCAATAGTCCAGTAGTGTCATCTAGGAAACAACACCAACCATCCAGGCATATCCAACTCCAAGGCAAACACTAGCAATAACTGTGTGCAACAACAAGTATAGAAACACTGTCTAATTCAGTTCAACCTAAAACACACATCGAGAAGGACAGGAGAGGTAAAGTGAAAAATGTCACAGTGCAAATCCACAAGAAAAAAAAATAATGATGGAATTCAATCAGAACAAATCCACAAAAATAATAGAGATTAAACTCATTAAACTTGAACTAAAAGACAAGCTGTCTTCCACCCAGAACACAACAGAGTCTTATCAGCAGAACTAACAAGGCAGAAAATAGAATTTCAGATTTTGAAGACAAAGTGGAAGAACTAACCAGCTCAATGGAAGAGGTTGTTAGAGCAAAAAAGATACTTGAGAGAAATATTCAAGAGTTATGGGACACCTTGAAGAAGCCTAATATGCGTGTTCATGGAATACCAGAACAAAATCCCAGAATATTACACCTGAGGAAAATTTTTCAGATGATCATAAAGGATAACTTTCCATATCTAAAGAAAGAGATCCCCATCCAAATACAAGAGGCATATCACACCCCAAACAGATATGACCAAAATAGAAAGTCTTCACAACAAATAATAGTCAAAATACGAAACACAAGACAAAGAGGATGTGCTGAGAGCTTCAAGAGAAAAAGAAACCAAGTCTCTTTTAAAAGTAAACCTATTAAAATGACAAATGATTTTTCAAAGAAACAGTACAAGCTAGAAGAGCTTGGAGAGATGCACTTCAAGCACATATGTCAACCCAGGCTAATATACATGAAAATTATCAGTCATGATCGAGGGTGAAAGAAAAATTTTCCGCCATAAACACAATTTGAAGACTTACATGACCACCAAACCAAGCCTTTCAAAAATGCTAGAAAAGATACTCAAGCTGGTAGAAAAGACTAAGCATATCCAGAAGGACAGAAGGGAAGTATAGTACTATCAAACCTACAAGCTAAACAATGCACCTAGGTAAGCCACTAAACACAAAGAATGTCAGGAATCAAAAGTAATTTCTCCATTATAATCCTAAATGTCAATGGAATTAACTCACCAATCAAAAAACACAGGTTACAAACATGGATTAGAAATTACAGCTACCCTGAGATACCATCTCACTCAGGTCAGGATGGCAAAAATTCACAATACAAACATCAAATTCTGAAGAGGATGTGGAGAGAAGGGACCATTCATACCTTGCTAGTGGGAATGCTGGCATATACAACCACTCTGGTTGTATTAATTTCTAAAATTTATACATTGCAGCACTATTTACAATATCAAAGTCATGGAATCAAACCAAATGCCCAACAGTTGACCAATGGATAATGAAAATATGGTACATTTATATAATGGAATACTACTCAGCCATCACAAAAGATGAATTAATGAAATTTGCTGAGATATGGAAGGAATTAGAATAAATTATATTGAATGAAGTTTCCCAGACACAGAAAGTTGGACGCTGTATGTACTCCCTAATAAGTGGATCCTAATTTCAAACTCACTTATTAATATACTCAAAGGTAAATGTCTGTAATACCTACTATAATTGCAAAGGATTATAAATAAGAGAGAAGGGGAAAGAAGATCTCAAAAGAAAGGCGACAAAAGAACACACTTCAATAGAGAAATTATGCCATGGTCATGTACTGCATGTAAGTAGTGAGAGATCTGATGCAGCTCACTCTCACTTCCCTACCTGTTCACTTGGGACTGAACAGGTTTGATCTCCTTCGTCAGTGAGAGTATAGGGGCTGGCAGTTAGATGGTAACCAGCCGGCAAACGGGGACTGATCCCTCTCGCTGCACTATCCTACACCTAATCTTCCATTTACCTTAGAGCCTCTTCTTATATTAAGATCTTCATTTAAATAGTTTTTTATCTTTGGGTAGGAGATGACCTTAACAACCAATCAGGATGCCGCTAAGGGCAGCGCAGGAACAGTAAAACTGAAAACAACAACCAACCATAATTCAGAACATCAAAGACCCTACAATATTCACGCAGAATCAGACAAGTCAAATTTATTCTCATCCTAAAGCTCAGGGAAACTGGTAGAAGAGGGGGCGGCAAAATCTGAGAGCCTGAAGATGGGGAGGACCAACTATATGCAAGATACTCCACACAAGTTAGGGCTTTAGAAGCCAAGATTGGACTTTGCCTGACTTGCGCAATGGCTTAGATGTAAACGACCCCCCAAAGTCTAGCACCGGAAGGCTTCAGGTATATAGGCAAGGCGTTAACCAATCATGATAGAGTTCTCATATTAGTGGGCAGCTCAAGAAGGAGTCCCAAGCTATGCCACTGAGTCCTGAATCCTTACTAATATAGAGGACTTAGAGGGAAATTCAGTGCCCATATAAAGAGATGCTCTGGAAGATGGGAGAAGGAAAGCAGGAAACAAAGAAAAGAAAGAGGAGGGATTAACAAGGTGTGAGAGGAGGGGGAGGGATAGCGGGAAGGGGGAAGTATAAAAGATAATGGGAAGGGAAAAGGGAAGGAAAAGGAAGGTGTACCTATTGAGCAAGAAGAGGAAAGCAAGACCACAAACAGTCCATTAGTGTGAGAACTGTTTTCCCTCTTTCATTTGTGCTGTGGCTCAGTGTCTTTTGTATTTCTCCCTGTATAGCAGGCATCTTTGTCCAAGTCGTTCATGATTGTCTGGCAGAAGATTGTCTGTTCATGTTTGAGATGCACCTTCTAATTTCTCTGTGCAGCAACTGTGTGTACCCTGAGGAAAGCTCCTATTGGTCTCGGGGGCTTTTTGTACATCCCCCAATTTCATCATCGATGGAAGGAGGCAAGGTCCTATAGCAGGCTGTTTGTTTAGAGGTAGATGAGAGGATGTGGGAACCTATGGATAGTCTATGTGCAGGTAGGAAGGATTTTCACCACCATTAAGTATTCATGTTTTAAAAAAACATGGAAGAATTCAAACTTTATTTGTGTGTGTGTGTGTGTGTGTGTGTGTGTGTGTGTGTGTGTGTATCAAAGAACACTATGTCAAGGATAACTTCAGGAATCATTGGATTGCTTCTTCCCCCTTTTTGCTTCAATCTGGGATTTCCTAGGCTCAGACCACCAGAGTAAAGTGCAGGTCACCGTGTTTTCCACCTGGTGTTTTTATGTGGGACCCGGGATCCGAACTTAGGACCTTCTGTTTGTGAGGCAGAGTCTTGACCTCTGAGCCATCTCTCCAGCCCTATTTAGTATTCTTAAGAAGGGAAAAATATGTGATTCAGCAAAAAGAAACCAATTGAAATAAAATCTAGTGTAATATGGCTTCAACTAAATTTTCTCACATCAAATATCTTTTTACAATACAGTGGCCTTAGAAGGACATGCTTATTGAAATTTACCCCAAATAAAAAGTAGCAATTGGTTCAAACTGGTCTGAGTGTAGTGTGGTCAGAAACCACACATGTGTATTTTAATGTGTGGTTCTCCAACATTTGAGAATAAGATTAAGCTTGTTAAATTAATATAGGATCAAAATATAGTCCCAATAGCATGCCATACTTAAAGTCAAAATGGGCACCACACTGTATTATAAGAACAATCAATCATTTATCTGGAATTCAAATGTAGACAAGTGGAAGATGTGATAACCAAGAACAAAAAGTAGGATATAAACATGAAGAAAATTTGCATTCTTAAAACCACCAAATTCTCTAGTGTGAATGAATATTAGAAAATTAGAACATAGTCACAAATAGTAGAGAAGAACTTATTTAAATTTTAAAAAAGTGTAGTTCTTATACTGTATAATGATATAAAAATTGATAATGTAAAAGCTCCATAATTGAACCTGAATATTTTTCTGGAGACAAACTACAGTTAGTTGAGTTTAGTTAAACTTTCTGAATTCCTACTATATATACGAACAAGTGTTCAACACTTAGCCTATATGGACATTTCAAATTTCAGTGACAATAAGAATTTTGCCTGTCTAATTGAGACATGACTATTCGTATTTTGAGTAAAAATCCAGATCCTATCCTTCACTCATTGCAGCATGCTATAAAACTTTGATTGTATTAGAAATATATAATGGTTCTGTGTATTTCTCAAATTGCATTTATATTTGTATTCAATCATATTTGGCAATTTATTTTCCCCTCCATCTTCTTACTTTATTAGACTGATCTTAAGTTGCTGCATATTGAAAGACTCCACAGTTGCATATGTTCAGTTCTTTTTCTGTCTGGCCATTAGCCTCTCTCATTAAGATAAGAAGATGAGGTTTTACAAATTTAAAGCAATTTCTTTGACTATTCACATTACCAAAGTATTAGCAAATCCCATCAAACACTCTTATCTCCTTACAGAGACAATGTGCCACATCTGGTCTGTATCTTCCATTGGAATATTAACATGGAACATACTCAAAAAATGCTTGTGCTATAGTGTACATGAGTTTAGTAGAGGATGATCTTGGGTGGATACCTTAGTACCATGCTTCTTTACCATTGTGAGTTATTTTTGCCTAAATATCCAACTTTAACAAACTCCACTGAAGTAGCTATTACTTGGAATAATCATTTCCTAAGAACTATTTGATATAATTTCTATTATGAGCACACACATTAATAGTGAGCTATTTATATTTCCATTGATGGTACACATAAAATATAGGACAATGGCATGGATCAATAGGAAGCAGAGTTGGAAGGATTTTCATGATACTGTATACTAAGTGAGGGATTGAAAACTGGCACTTACATTGTCTCTGCTTGAAATTGGGAAATAACAGATTATTCATGTTGTTAAAAATGCATTTTACACAAAAGGGAAAATGATGGTTCTTTTTTTTTTATCATGATACATTTTGGCCTGGATATTATTGCTTTGTTCTTCACTTCCAGTCATGAGATGCTAGTAAGAAGATATGGTACAAAAGCACAAATGATCACGTTTGTGCCTTGGTGGCTCTGTTAGTGCCTTCGGTTCTCACATTTCTTATTTTTTTCTGTTTTTTAACCTTAAACTTTGAACATTGAAGTATAATGAAAGTTAATAGCTTAGTTTTTCTTTCCCTTGCTTTTGATAAGATGCCATGAGAAAAGCAATTTAAGATTGAAAGGATTTTTCTTTCTCCTAACTCAAGATACAGTCCATCATGACAGGTAAATCAAGACTACAAGCCTTTCATGTCTGGTTGCCCTGCAACGACAGTCAGAACGCAGAGAGAGATGAGTACATGCTAGTGTTCAAGTTAACTTTCTCCACCTTATATCTTCAGAGAATAGTCTTGGCAGAACTAAGATTGGTCTTCCCACATCAATCAAGGCAATCTAGATAAACCCTTCCTGACATTCTCAGAGACCATTCTCGGAGATTATAATCTCCCACATGTGTGCCCAGAGGTTTGCCTTCTAGCTGGCATATTGGCAGTTAACACTAGTTATCACAATGGGAAAATAAGGGATGCATAGTAATGTCAAACTGAATCTGTTTATCAGAACACTCCACAGCAGTAAATTATTCTTTTTTTTCTCAGAGTATTCGTGATTTTTTTGAAGTCATCCAGTACTCTCAGATGCTAAAATATTCCTGGTCCTTCCAAGGACTTTCAAAGAATTTCTTAAATTTATTTACTTACAAACAAACTGGATTTATGTTTTTGCCCTGTACCCTTCTCACTCATCTCCTCATCCATACATCTTTCTCCCACCCTCCCTTTCCTTTATCAATCATGCTTTCTCCCCCTCTTCCAATCCTTCTATTTGTTTGTATCACAGGACTCTCTTTGGGTGTGCCTGTGTTGGTAAGTGAGTCAAATTTTTTGTTGAACTTTATGTGGCTTTTCAGTGGGCAAAGTCATAAAGGGGAAGTTCCTCTTCTCTTGTCCAGCACCTGCTCCTGAGACACTCTTTGAGGGCAGTTGTTTCTTTTAAAATCCTAGTTAGTCCCTTGGGGGAACTTGATAAGTCTGCCTTTGTATAGATCTGGAGGTAGAAGTTCTCATCATAGTCATGGGATGTAACTCCTTATGCTGCCAAAGATATATGCTTTTCAGTGAAGTCGAAGCTTTGTTTCAGTGATCTAAATGTAGAGTACCAAGAATCCACTAGTCAATAAAGTGTTATTTTATTAAACTTCAAATTGAGACTTTATTGGTATCATTCAAGATAGGCAATTGTCTACTTGTAGCTAGAACAATGCTGTTCTTAAATGTAGTTGTAAATGATCACTTATCTAGAATTTTTTTTAAAACTTACTATTATTCACATCATGTTTACAAAGGTATACTTAAAAAAGGACTAAACCAAATGTGCAAAACTAAGAAAGTTTTAATTTTATTCCACTTGGTCTGCCTGAAACCTGAGCAACATAAGTGATTTTTTTTTACCCAAGTGAATTTGTTTGATTTATGCTTTGCCAAAGGGAAGGATAGGAATATCACTTGAAATCCATGGAGTGACAGCATATTACACTGCTGTGCTTAGGCTGGTAAACTGCCTGTAGCAGTAAGACCATGTCATGGTGATGATTTTCAAAGGAATGATGGGAATGTAAGCCCCAAGAGGTGTTGTTGTGCAAAAGCTTTGCAATCAATGTCCTGAAGGCAGAAAGTTATAGAGAATAAAAAGCAATGGCTCTTGACCACTTGCAATACCTGTGTTGTAGATTTATTTGTACTTATTTCCATGGCCAAAAAATAATTAATTCTGTCAGTGTATGTGTTAATTTTACTGATCTGCTAAGCCTGTCCTTTTCTTGTTTTTTGAAGATAACAGCTTGCAAATCATGGTGCTTGCAAAGCATAGAGAACCTAATTTAGTTTGCTTTGTTATAACACCTTGCAAAAAGAGGCACAAGAGAGAGATTTGGGAGTTTCATTATACTGCATACTGGATGAAATGGAGAGCTATGCAATGGGAATGCAAAGTAATTGATTAATAAGTAGTCTTGCTTAAGAAAACATTGTGAAGATAACTTTGTTCATCTTCATTAAAACATGTTCTTTCTTCTTGATAACAGTACCTGACAAATAAAATGCCAAAAAGTTGCATTCTATACTTTTATAATTATGAATGAATTTTTTCCTACTATATAAAAAACCAATCATTTAACAGGATGAGCTACTATTTGACATGCATCAATTAAATGCACATCACATAAGCTCAGAAGGATCTTCTCATATTCTTCTGTCTTAGCACCTTAGTTCTCACTGTATACAAGTATACCAATTCAGCATTTCTAAAAGACTAAAAATAACAATATTTATGTTACCTTATATGTGATTCAGCATATTCATGTAAGTATTAAAGCTTCCATATTTAGAAAATCAGATAATTTATACATTTTAAAAACACACACAAAGATAAAAATAAATGAACTTTGTTTTCAGTTAGGATGAAGCTAAACCTTTTTGGAAGCACTTTTAGTATTTTAACGGTGCTTTATTGGAATTCTAAAGCCTTCACTGTAAAATAAGAAGTGTATACCTTTGATCTTGTTTTGGATTTTGTATTTTAGGACAGGAGACAAGAGCTACAATACAGCCCAGGCTGGACTCCACCTCTCAATGATCCTACTGACTCAGCTATGCATGTGATAGCAATATGTGTGTCCAACAATTGCTAGTAAAATTTAAAATAATTAAAAAAATGTCAAAGTGGAACTCTCCTACACTGCTGGTGGGAATGCAGGCTTATACAACTACTCTGGCAAGCAGTCTGGCGATTCTTAAAAGAGTTAAAGATTGAAATGCCATATGACTCTGCCATTCCACTTTTGGGAATAATCTCACATACAGCAAAAATTTACCTCAATAGCACAAGCATGACCATGTTTATAGCAGCACTGTTTACAATAGCAAAGTCGTAGAATCAACCCAAATGTTCAACAGTGATAAGTGGATAAGGAAAATGTGGTACATTTATACAATGGAATACTACTCAGCCATCAAAAATGATGAATTAATGCAATTTGTTGGGAAATGGATGGAATTAGAAACAATTATATTGAGTTAAGTATCCCAGACACAGTAAATTAAGCACCTTATATACTCCCTAATAGGTGGATCCTAGTACCAAATCCACTTAGAGACACACTCAAAGATGGGTTTTTGTAATATCTGCAGTAATTGCAAAGATTATAAACAGGAGGGAAGGGGAAGGGGGACACTACCAGAAACAAGGAGAGAGGGGAATCATGCTACAGCAGAGAGAACAGACCACCATCAAGTACTGCAAGAGGTGACATCCAATACCCATCAGGATGGAGCCAAGGACAGTTCACGAACAGCAAAACTGGAAGAAGAAGAAGAAAGAATAACAAACCATAATTCAGAACATCAGAGACCCTACATTAATCACCACGAACCAGGCCAGCCTAATCACTCCCCATCCCAAAGCTCAGGGAAATTTGCAGAAGAGCCTAAAGATGGGGAGGGGCAATGATATGCAAGATACTCCACACAAATTAGGGCCAAAGTAATCATAATAAGACTTTACATGACCTGCGTAATGACCAACATATCATTGGCCCCTCAAAGTCTAGCATGGATCACAGGTACTAGGATCCTTACAGCCAAGGGATTAACAGTCACAATAGTGTTCCTATACTAAAAGGGAACACACAAAAAAGAGCTCTAGGTAATGCTACTGAGTCCTTTTACCTCATCAGAAAGGAGGACCAAGAGTGAAGTTTGACATGCACACTAAAGGATGCTCCAGGGATGGGGTGAGGCAATGGGAGAAAGGGAGGGAAAGGGGGAAAGGAAGGGGAAAAAGGGGAGAGGGAGCAAGGGGATCCAGGGAGGGGTGGAAGGAGAGGGGAATGGAGAGCTATCAAATTTGTATGAGTGGAAAAATTAATTAATTAATTAAACAAAACAAAACAAAAAAGAATCTATCAGTGGTACAAAGTATCACAAGAGAAGAGTCAAAAAATAAGTAAACGAATAATGGTCAAAAATGTTTTCAAATTTTGATGAGAATTTTAAATAGACAAATCAAGAAAACTCTGTGAAAACAAAGTGCACAAAAGCTTAAGAAGATGAAACCAGCAGGAATTGTGATGAAATTGCTTGAAACTAATGTTGCATATACAGGAGAACAGTAATAAAACAGTAATAAAATAGTAATAAACAGTAATAAAATGTTGCATATACAGGAGAACAGTAATAAAAATGGCAGTGGATTTCTTACTAGAAATACTGTTCATGCCTGAAATTCCAGCTACTTTAAATTGTGAAAATAATGAAAATGTCAACATAGATTGATAAAATCATGAAAACAATTCTTAAAGTGAACATTTTTATATAAATTCAAAATGACTTGTGTATGGTATGAATATGAAAGCCAACTAACAATGTAAACAGGGCCAAAGCAAAAGTTTCCCAAGTAGAATTTTACAAAATAAGGCTCATATATTTATGACTAACCCAATATCAACTTGGCCATTATCAGGTTAAGGGGTGAGTATTGAAATATGCACTAAGTATTGTATTTGGTATTATTTTAGACTATTAGGAAATCACCATGAGACATAGTTTAATGTCTTGTTAGTCAAAGGAGAAAGTCTTTTAAACCACTATTTTCACATTGCTCAATAATGAAAAGAACTTCCAGAAAACGTTCTTACAAGGGAAGCTCATGAGCAAGGAGACATCATGAGGCCTGTTGGGAACTGACTTGACTCCAGCCGCCATTGCACTTATCACTGTAGGGACTTCCTTTCTTGTTTTGCTTCCTGAGCCCCAAGACATGAGTTCCCTTCCTACCCCTGTCTTGCTGCCATCCAAAAGCTACAATTTCATCCTGAAAACTGAAATGGAAAAACTAGTATCTTGTTTGTGTGTGTATTTTCCTTCCTGAGGGGGTTCCTATAGAGGCATGAGGGAAAATTATGAAGAAAATAAAAAAATTAGTAATTCTACTCAAGTGATTAAGAAAACATACTGGACACAGAGTTTGGGTCCTTTTCTGGACCTTTGAACGTAGAACAGGTCTCTATTACTTCATTCATTTGTTCTTTATTTGAGTTCATCATTTGTTGGCATGGTTCTGAAAGTGTCAGATTAGAGTAACATTTACTTGTGTTTTAATAAGAATGTTTTGCTTGGACATCTGCATGTGAATCCAATGAAAAACTAATGAAGTGGATGAAATATTGTTAAAATATTTGGCCAACTTCTGGGTAGACATTTGTCAAAGGAAATTCTGCACATTTAACTATAGAACAGGTGCGATGGTACATTCTTCTTAAATCTTTTTAATTATTATTTATTCAATTGTGTGTGTGCACGTGTGTGTGTGTGTGTGTGTGTGTGTGTGTGTGTGTGTGTGTGTGTAGGACCACGGGTGAATTCAGGAACCATCATGGACTGCCTCCACCTCCTCCTTGTTTACTCTGCCTTGGGATTCACAGGCTCCGCCCTACCAGGAGCAGAACCCACCCCCCACCCCCCCACTCCCCACCCCTCCCACCCCCCACCCCCCACCCCCCCCACCCCTCCCACCCCCGCTTCTGACCGATGTCTATACTTGGGGTCTAGGATCCAAACTCAGGACCCTCCGCCTGCAAGGCAGAGGCTTAACCCTGAGCCACCTCTCCAGCCCGTGATGATACATTCTTTAATGCTTATAATCTGGGCATTTGTTAGACTGACCCAGGAGATGCGAATAGAAGAGTAGCTTGTGCTACATAGTGAGACCTTGTCTAAATGAAAGGAAAAGAAAAAAGATGGAAAAGTAAACCTAACCTTATACTTTTATAGATTATAATTATAGATATAATATAGGCATAGAGATATATAAAGACAAAATATAATTCCATTTTCATAAAATAATTATATAATATTGTATTCATTCCTTTTATTGAAAAATGTATCATTTTGTAAATATTGCTGTGATGATATTAATTGTTAACTTGAAACTTAGGAGGTCGGTCTCTGGGCCTATCAGTGAATTACTTTGTAGATTAAGGGTGGCATCTGGGAATACCTGTGAGGGATCATTTGACCATATAATTGATGTGAGAGGGCACAGCCCATTGTGGGCAGTTGGATTGTCTGGATCTGTGTTGTGATGAAATAAACAAGCAAAAGTGTTTGCTTGCTCAGTTGTTTTCTGCTCTATGATCTCTCTGCCATCATGGAATACAAGCTGGAATCATGAAAAGGATTTAAAATTTGCCAAGTTGCTTGTTTCAAAGTAATAGCAGCAATGTATAATGAAACTAACAGTTATCTAAATAGTTATAACATAGAAAAGGACTTGATTTTCAAAACTTTAAAAAATTTAAGGTTTCAGAATTACTTGTTTCTAGAAAAGAAAAAGAATGTCAGTTATAATCAGTATCTTTGTCAAAGTGCCTTAGATTTCATTTACAGAGATACATGAGATATATGGTCATTTCCAGTGGTTAAGAGCATTTTAAAAAGAGAAAGTTTCTATAGATTTCAACTTAAAAATTATCTGTAGTTGCATGCTTGGTTTTTACCAATCTAAAATTTTGAATATGCATTTGCAAGTTACGTAAAGCATATAACATAGCTCAACAGATGTTTAAAAATCCTGCAAGAATAGCTTGAGTTTTTATAGATCGTAAATAAAGATATTAGGGACCGATAACTGCATTTAAGATTCTATGCAGAACAGACAAAGACAAATTCCTGCTAGGACAAAATGATGTAAAATGTCAAGAAGACAATAAGTAAGAAAGAAGAGAGAGATGAGGGAACCAGAGAGACAAATATAGAACACTTATCTACTACTTTTTATGTCTTTGCTTCCTTTGAAGAAAATTATTACAGATTTCTACTATTGATGTAATTACATTGAAGGGCATTGAAAAATATGACACACAAAAGTTAACCGCTAATAATCTCTTAGATACTGTAGATAACAGGACGTATATTCAAAGTGTTACTTTTCGTGAATGATGACGTTGCAGAAAATAAAATGTTAAAGACATGACTTGATTCTTGTGTAGTGCTTGAGAATGAAGTATTTCAATTAATTAAAGTTCTTTAGATGTAAAGTTATTCTCTGAATAATTAGTAATAACATCTATATGAAAACTTTTCCATTATTTTGCTAGATTACTCAGGAAGTTTGAATCAGTATGTCAAAATATTACTAATGGATCTGCTATAATAGGTTAAATAAGAGTAGCAAACTACAAGTTTTATGTGAAATAAGTAATATCACTTATAAAGTAACAAAATTTTTAAAGATATTTCATTGCAGTGACACTAGGTAACAGGATTTTACGTCTAGATTAGGATGTCAAAAATAATTCAGAGAATTTTAAATTTTGAGGTAACCTAAGGGAAATCTATATTAAATACAAAATCATACTTACCTATGGTATTACTGAGAACACTAAAGTAAGGAAGTCTTAAAAGCTGATTCCTCAGAGAGATGAGTGATTCACAGTTGAATAGCAAACCCCAGAGCAATCTTAGAGGAATTCTAGGTATGGTCTAGGCAAAAGTGCCTGACATAATCCGTAAGCAAATTGGTGAGGAGAGGCCCACTAAGGAAACCATTAAAGGTGGGAGCAGCCAGAAAGTATTGCAGGTTAAAAGGCACTCAAATGATAGAAAAACTTGTTTGGTCTAAGAATTGTCTCCACTGTCCACCTCAGTCTTCTGAGTATAGTAGATTGAGGCTGAAGAGAAAGAAAACCAAAAAGACAGCTTAGGTCATCTGTTCAAGCTCTTGAAGATAGAAGCTGTGAAAGACAGGAGAAACTTTCCATATTTTCCTTTTGTATGTGGGCATGTGTCTATGTGTGTATGTGTGCATGTATGTGTACAGGTGTGTGTACGGGGACTGTACAAGAGGGCTCTTGAGTATGTGTTCTGATGAAGGCACAAGGGTGACATAGGGAATCATCCTGGATTGCTTTCCCAGGATCTGTCTTTCAGAATTATAGATCAGTGCCATTTCTGCCTTAGCATTTTTACATGGGATCTAGGGGTCCAAACTCAAGTCCTTTTGCTTGCAAGGCAAAAGTCATCTCCCCAGCCCATAGGGGAAATTTTTTTTTAGAGTGTTTGTGTGTGTGTGTGTGTGTGTGTGTGTGTGTGTGTGTGTGTCTATGTGTCTATGTCTGTGTCTCTGTGTGAGTTTTATGTGTGTGCGCATGTGTGTGTGTGTGTGCGCACGTGCGTGCACCTGTGTGTATAAGAGGGCACACTATGTGTGTCTGTGGAGAGCCAGGGATGATTTCAGGAACCACTCTGGATTGTTTTACCTCCTCTTTGCTTCTGAAGTACAGGCCCCCTACCATTTCCTCTTGGCAATTTTACCTAGGCTTAGGAATCTGAACTCATAACTTCCTCTTTGTGAGTCAGAGGCTTAACCTCTGAGCCATCTTTCCAGCATTTCACCACAGGGAAACTTAATAATAGCTAGACATCTTGCAAATTCCATGAAAGACTATTCCGTGACACCATTGTCAATGGGGGAAAATGCTTTATTTCTTCCACTTCTCTATTCCCAGCCTCTGCAGTGAGCTCTGAAAGGAGAATTCATACAGAGGGCAAGAAAATAATAGTCCATTACATATAGGATGCAAGAAAACAAAAGCAAAATACAACTTCCAGAATTGATGGAAGGCAGAGGTGAGTGCCAAGGGCAACAGGCTGCCTCTAGTATTTTGACTCCCAAGTCGGTTTCACATTTCTCCTCGCCTTGCTTACTTTGGGGATAGGCTGAGGTGATCCCTTTCCTGAAACAGGTGAATCCTTCTTAAATCTGTCCTTACGCACTCTAGTTTATTACCAGTAGATGCCCTAAATGAAAGAACTTGTATTAAGATGAAAGCACTCATAAAGTTTACTAGGGGTGGGGCAGTGGTGGCTTGTGTGCATTCTCTCAGATCAGCTTGACTGTTTTCCCAAAGCCCCTTTCTCTCTTTCCTAGGCAGTTTGTCTCACAATCACATGCAGACAATCTTGACTGTCTTTCCCCAGTGTTCCTGCTTTAACCCTAACCTGTACTTTCACCATAAGAAAACTAAGATATTTAGCAAGTCCATAAATGATAAAACAAGAGAAAATTTTGTAGACGCCGTAGGCATAGTGATGAAAATCTGTGGTAAATCCTGAAGTCATTTACATAAAACACATGCTGTACAGGAAAACAGAGTTAAATATGGTAGCTGATCTTTCATTATGGACAATTTATGCCAGCAATCATGACATTTTTAAGTGGTTAAAAAAAGCTGAAAACACTGTAACTACCAATACTACAGGCTACAAAGAAAAATGTAAATCCAGATTCCTATAGGCATCTAAAATATTTCAAAAGGTTAGAGAAGTAAACATGTTTACAGGTAAATGAAAGTCTCCAGAGCTTGTGATAAAGTTAAATGACAGTATTTCAGAAATGCTGTTAGAAGTAATCCTGCCTCATGTACATGATTAGATCATGCGAAAGAAAACACTTCTTCAGCTTCTGAAAATCTATTATGTAAATTGCTTTTTTATTGGAATGTTTACATTTAGGCTGTCTGACATTTCCATTTTCCTTTCAGTGCAAGCATAATTTGTATTTTTATTAAGTTATCTATATTAATAATATCTCAATATAGTCATGATTCATTTAGGAATTAAGCAATATTTTTCAGATATTAAGCACGATTTTTGTAGTTTGAAATCACGCGTAGTCTTATGTCTCATGGAAACTTAAATTCCTGTGAAATTTTCCAGTTTCATTAAGCTTTATGAAACCTCATTTAATAAGGGTTAGGGTCTTTAGTGCTCTCAAACCAAGCTAAGAAGAACCATACTTTCAAAATTCTTGTTATGCTTTTAGCCTCAAAAAAGTAGATAAGAATGGTTAAGCACTGAAAGCTAATTAGCCTGGGATCATTTAACATCCTCTCTTTATGGATGAGAGAACACTTGCATTGTTAAATCAATATAGAGTCTATTAAATAGTTTTAAATATTGTTAAGGTTTGTTAAGCTTCATTAATTCAATTAATCATTAAAAAGACAATAAACACAGTTGAACCTTTGTTCAGTTTTTAAGAATTTCTTGAATGACGTTCATTAAATTTCTAAGTAACTAATGTTAATTTTTATTTCCTTTAAAATTGATGTAAACTATCTTTATTTGGAAATGGAGACACTGAGTCAGCAATTTATAAGTATTTCCCATGCTGGACATGCATCCAATATCATACAGATGCAATTAAAATCTGGATTGGTAGTGCACCACCTTGGTACCACTGTCCAGCACCGACACAAACAAGACAAAACAAAATACCAGAAAAGTATCCACTGCAGGGCTCACTTTCAAGCTTAATGTCTATCATAAAATGAATTAAATGAATGCTTTATATGCAGTGATTGGTGCTAAAACAAGACATCTATATCACTGCCCCTTCCAAGCATCAGTGAACATTGTAGAAGACATAGATGGGAGAATGTAAGTGCCAGAGAGAGGGAATAGTGCTAGGCGGTGGGGAGTCTTCTGAACATGAAAGGACTGCTGTAAGAATTCGTTGTAATCATGTTTCTTTCTATAAGACCTGAATAAGAATTGGCCTGATAATAAACAGCTAATGCCCAGGAACTAAGACCAATAATCAAGAAATGTGACTTCATCAAATTGAAAAGCCCATGATCTGCAAAAGAAATTGTTAATTGTGTAAAAAGATAACCCACAGTCGAACATGGGAGAAAATCTTTGTTAGCTAAGAATCTGACAGAGGATTAATCTTTAGAGTATACAAAGAATTCAAAAAACTGAATGCCAAGCAGAAAACATTCCAATTAAAAAAAAAAGGGCCCTGGAACAAAACAGGGTCTTCACTCAAAAAAAAATTGAAATGTCAAACAAGTATCTTAAAAAGATGCTCAACTTCCCTGATTATCAGAGAAATGCAAATTAAAACTACCCTGTGATACCATCTTGCTCCAATCAGAATGGCTAAGGTCAAGAACATAAACAACAGAGAACACTGACAAGGTTGTGGAGAAAAGGGGACACCTATTCACTGTAGGTAGGAGTGTAAACTAGATAGTCGTTTTGGAGATCAGTGTGGAGATTCCTCAGAAAATTAAAAATGGGACTGCCAAATGACCCAGCTATGCCACTCCTAGGAATATTCCCAAAGTCTCTGTGTTTCATTACAAAGACCTTGCTCATCTATGTTCACTGCAGTTTCATTCACAAGAGCGAAAAAATGAAATCAGCCAACATGCTTATCAACAGAAGAATGGATAATGAAAATGTGGTACATATGCAAAACTGAATATTATTCAGCCATCAGAAGGATAAGATTATGGAATTTGCTGGTAAATGGATGGAACTGGAAAATTTAATATTGATTGAGGTGTACATAAAATTAAGCACCACATATTCTCTCTTATACCTGGATGCTACTACTGCTATCCTTGTCAATGTATTTGAATTGGAATCATTGTAAGAGCCAGAAAATTCAAACGGGACCAATTAGTGGGAAGGTGGGAAGGAATAGTTAGAGTGAAACTTTTTAAAGGGGAGATTTAGGATACCATGAGAAGTAGGGTGAGGGAGGGAATAATTAGGAAAAATACATAGTGGGGAATGAGATAGGAGGGATAGAGGAACTTATCAAAAAAATCCTGAGATTTTGGGAATGTAACACCAAAGGAAACTCCTATGCTAGTAATATGTGTAAAAATGTATTTAAAAGAAACAAGAACAAGAATGAACAGTACCTATGCAGAGGAGCATAGAGAGAGGAAAACAGGGAGGAGGGGAAGCCTTGAACTGATCCACTTAGAACCCAGTGATAAAAATATACTAAAAGTAACAGGAATATGATGCTTCCTGATAAAATGTTGGTCAGTGAGGTCTCAAAGACCCCCCAAACATTTAGAAAATAAATGGCTTTTTCCATTTATCTTGGTTGTTATCCAAAAATTGCCAGTAAGACCCTATTCCTGAGGATGTAACACATATGGATCACAGAATATGGGCAAAATACATCAACTAGAACTGATCTGAGAACTGCATTCTTGCTGAATAACTAAAACTGTACCAAGTAATACTGTAGAAGATGTCTGGGGGGAAGAAAATACCACAGGCTGCATCAGCTCATGAGATCTGCAAGCTGCAATAAAAATCACCATGATAACAGGTGACCACCAGTGTACTCGTGGCATGAGTATCAGCTTTCCGAGTGGATTCAAGACCCACTTATCAGAGTGGAACATATTAGCTAGAACAAGACCCTAAAAAAAGGAAGGAAATATATCAACAGGGAAAAGCAGCCAATGAACCTGTAGATAGGTAGACAGTTCCAAACTGCTCTGTACATAGCTGCTATTATACCCATAGATTTGGAGAGCACTTAACACTCAGTTTAGAAGGCTTCTTGTATAACAGAAGTAGAAGATCTCAATATCCTGACAGGATGCAGCCTTGGGCAGTAGAAGGGCAGTGAAGTGAACAACAGTCAGCCATAATACAGTGTACCAGCAACCTAGCAAGGTTCATCCAGAATCAGGCCAAACTATTGCCTTCCCATCCTAAAGCTTTGGGAACCTCGCGGAAGAGAAGGCAGTGAGCTTGTAAGGACCTAAAGATGAGAAAGTTCATTGTTGGAGTAAACAGTCAATTCAAGGCTGGATTATGAATTATTGAATTATGAATAGATAATGGAGCAGTTCTGAATCAACATTTTCATATAAATGTGGCAGGTCTATTAAGTTAGTTGTGCATCTCAGGGCCACGTGAATTAATAATTACTAATTCCTACATGTTTTTAAAAATAAAGTCCTCTGAGTATGTTTTAACCTTATTTCTTGACAGTTGAAGAAATATATCCATTAAAACAGGGTATTTGAAAGGGAAAGTGAATATTTGTAAAAATGGTTTTAAAAGTCACATTCGTCTACTCTTCTTGCTTTTCTTTCATGTATGTGTACACTGTGTGTACGTGTGAGTGTGTGTGTTTTGAGCGTGAGAATATATACATGAGTGCACTCAAGTTTGTGTGTCTGTGGAGACTCAAAGGTGATAATGAATTATTCTCGATCACTCTCTCATCATATTATTGTGAGCCTGGGTCTCTAATTAAACCCAGGGCAATCCATAAGGGATAGTCTGGCTACATGTTCTTGGATGTTCTTACAAGGAGTCTGGGACCTTAACTTAGATCCCTTGCAAGAGAAGGCCATTAACCACTAAGCAATTTTCCCAGTCCATAATTTTCCGTTTTACTGTTTTTCCTGTCTGCCTCGATCTTTCAGTGATCAGATACTATTTAGTTATAAAAGATATTGATCTCGTATGGGTTGCTTATTGCCCATGTTCAACTTTATAAGAAAAGAGCAGGCACATGCATAAATAAATCTGTGCTCTGACACTTTGTGAATTTCCTGATAGTCCAAGCATCACAGCTACTGCCACTTATGTTAGTATTGAGAACAGTAGCTGTCATGACTTGAAATGTGAGTTGTCCACCACAAGCTCATATGTTTGGGGAGGTCAGAGCCCCTTTAAGAGGTGGAGTCTTGGAGGAAGGCAGTCATAGAGGGTGGACGTTGAAGTTGGTTCGACCTGCCCATATTGAGTTAGTTAGTATGCTCTTGAGCTTCCAGCAGTTCTTATCCTCCATGATGTCTGCAATGACTTAAGCTCCTCCAGTTTCTGCCAGCCAGCCATGTTTTTCCTGCCATAATAGGCTTAAGGAACCATAAACTGAATGCATGTCCATTTTTCTCTAAGCTACTTGATTTTGAGTCTTATCTCACAGTAACAAAGAAGAGTAACATGTACAGCGGGCAATAAGCCCCAATCAGCAGGCTGACTGACACTTTGTTATAAACTCATTTCTGCTTCCAGACTCCACACTAAACTGACTGGTAGATGGATCAGGACAAGAGGATCAACTATCATATATATATTCTCCAATTATCCCAAGAATGCAGACAATGTAACTCTTCTGCCCTCCTTTCTGTTTACAACCTTTCTCATATCTATTGCATAGAATTGCCACTCAAATGAAATGGCATGCCCAACATACCTCTTTCTTTTGGAAACGGAATAGATTCAATTCTTCCCTCAACATTACAAGAGTCATTTTTTACCTTCTTGCATGTTTAGGGTTTACTAAGACAGTTGAAATTTGTAACATTCCTTTAGGGGTTGTCCATTTAGCATATATATCAGTAAAATGAAACTTCATGATATTCTTAGGAAAGACAAAGTGGTCAAGGCCCCTGCAGACCTGCAGAAAAACTAAAGAGAGAAGAGATGGCTGAAACTAAATAGTCAAGGTGCTTCATCATCCTGGCTATAATTACCTTTGTTGATAGCAACTCTAGAGAAACCAGCATTGACTTATCAAAATACATTAATATTTCCCACCAAATATTTCTATCTCTCTGTAGTAATTGGAAAAACTGCTGATTTGAGATCAGTGTGAAATCTGATCGACAGTGTGAAATCTCAAATTTTGTAAAATCCATTTTATTTTTGTGGTAGCTGAAAGTAAATCTGTGGAAGATAAACTAAAAAACATGTTTTACCTTGAAATGTTCAAATATTCAATAATGTCATTGGTCTCTGTCAGTGTCCCAGAACACATTACTGCTGTACTGATACGGTGTAACATAATGGCTTCCATTTGGCATACTGTAATGACCTTAGGACATTCATTTACTAAGAATATATTCTATAATCTAGTTATGCCATGGTACAGGCATGTGTTATAGAACGTCTGTTAAAGAACGTGTGTCAAAGACTTGAATATCCATTTGGTGATTCCACAGAGCCATATCTTTCAATGGATGGCTCCCTATCAGATATCCCAAAGAATTCAAATAAGTGTAATTAACACAGAAAACAAAAACAGTGTGTCCCACTGATAAAGAACTTTCTAAATGTCATCACATTTCTTTTTCTTTTATTGATAAAGCTTTTTCTTTGATAATTTGATAGTAATAATACATCTGATTATGCTCCCATATTCTCTTATTTACTCCCTCCCCACCATCCCTCCTTCTTCCCTACAAATCTCCCCCCTAAATTCATGTATTTTTTTTGTTTTGTTTTGGGTCCCATTGAATTTAAACAAGTCCATCTCTGTGTCCATGGGTATAGGACTATCTATTGGCACTTAGTAGGCTTCCCAATAGGTATTCAATTGGGCACTTTGCCTGTCTCCCTAACAAAGTCTGTAATTTGCCAATTATTCATCTCTTACTGGCAGTGCCCCATGGAACCTCTGTCATCCAAAGCTGATCATTGTCCAGCCCAGTCCTGCGTAGGCCTGGTATTGTATCGACTTAGTCAAATTTTCCTTTTTGTCTCATAAGGTAAACAACTTAACTCTTAGGAACAGCATGCAACAAAAGAAACATGCTCTTGTCTATATCACTTCAAAAGGAATGATCTTTAAGTAAATAAATCCATGAATTAAAATAATTTTTTCTTGTGAAGCCATGCCTTGTTATGATTTCCCTTACCATATTCAGCCTTTGCCTTTCTGAAGAAGAACTTAGAAAACTTGATTTAAGTAATAGCTGGGAAAGTATAATTACTGTATCAATTATTCATATATAAATGTTTCCAGACTACAAAAAGATGTATATAATTTGTCACATAAACAGGGCAATTTCTTCATAAGATAAGTATGCTTAGCAAATTATTTTCTCATAAAGCAAAGGTAAAATTAAGCTGAACTCTTGTTGAAGTATAAAAAATGTGAATTAGAGGGCTTCAAATTAGTTTTCCTGCAGCCTTAAAAGCAGCTTCTAATAGTTTCACAATCTTGTGATGTTTAATATCCACATATTTGCATATAAATTAATCTTTAAGATACCTTTAATATTTATGTGCAGAGACTGCTGAAAGATGCAGTGCACGTTAAAAGCAGCAATAAATATTTCTATTGCTTGAAAAAGTGTTTCTCCCAAGCCTACATCAATGAATTCCATATTAAATTTTCTTAGTTTATGCTTTCCAATGACATTTTTTCTCATATACTTATGTCACAAGCACAGCAGGCCTACTGCAAATCAAGCTATCTCATTTTTGCTACTAGTCACTAGCACTGAAGCAAAACTTTGGAAGGCAGGATGTACCTGACAAAATTACAGATGGCTCAAGAGGCAAACAGGCAGACCTCCCTTGACTCTCCTTCACCGCTCTGCTCTAATATGACTGCAAAGACACATGGTCCACATTCAAACAAAAGAAACAAATGATTGATTCACAGCATGAAAGTTCATTTCGTGTGAAACATAAAGGGCATACTTTCCAATGGTTTGGTCTGAACCCACTCTAACCATTTGGGAGGAATTGGAAGACTGTGGCATGGTCTTGTTGAGCAGATTGGATTGTGTCTACCGAAAAGACATGTTGTAATCCTGATTCCTGGGCTCTGTGAATGTGGCCTATTTGGACATACGGTCTTGGCATGTATAATCGACTTCAGATAAGATCTCATCAACATAAGAGCTTCCTAATCCAATGTGGCTTGCGTTACTGTAAAAAGAAGGATAGAAGGCACAAGAGGCATGTAATACAAGGAATATTTTTCAGTTACCCTTACAACTTATTCTTTTGAGGCAAAATCACTCAATCACATCCAAAGCTTACTGATATGGCTAGTATCACCTTGCTTTGGGGATGCCTGTCTTTGTCACTTGAAGTTGGAATTATAGGCTGAATGCCACACTCTCTGATGAAATTATATTGATCTAACCTCTGGTCTTGCCTCGCCATCTTACCAGCTACTACTTCTTTTTAAGCAAGATTAGCTTACTGAGAAATCAAAAATTTGTTTCTAATGACAAAAAAGCTTGGATAAGAATAACCTTAATGGTTTGTAGGTATAATCATGTGGCCCTTTTCATCATTTTGGATTCTATCAATAAAAATGCAATAAATATTGTTATAATAATATAAACATTATAGTCATAAGGTTTTATTAGAACTATGAGTTTCTTTTATTTTAGTATATGAGTTTCTTTTTTAAAGTAGCTTTTTCCTTTAATCTCACTTCAGGGCCTGTATGGGTTACTCTTCTCTGTTGCTGTGAGATACCACCAAAGTTAAGTAATTTAAGGGACAAAGGGATGTGTATGCAGCTTACAGTTCTAGAGGGGAAATAGAGCCCTTCATGGCAGAATCTGGAAACAGTCTAAGTTATATCCGTAATGGAGGCTGAGAACTGTATTTGCCACTTGCAAGAGCAAATTTCTCCTGGAAGTAGGTGGAGTTAATGAACCTCAAGGCCCATCCCCTGTGTTTGCCTTCCTCCAGCAAGATTCCACCTGTTAAAGGTGCCATGACCTTCCCAAATAACTAAAGATTCAAACACATGAGCCTCTGGGGAACAATCTACATTTCATACCATGACAAGGCTTTTGGCCAAATGGGTAAAACTGCCTAGAACTCAAGGAAGATTTATGGAAGGATTAGCTAAGCTATTCAAGATGATTATAATTTTAAAACAAACCCATTTTAATGTGTTTGTTTCATCATTCCATGGCTGAACAAAAACACCTAGTGAGACAAGGATTTTTTTTTCTTCCTTACAAGTCTGGCTGCAGTTCCTAGTTCAACGTGGCAGGAGAACGCACACAATACAAGGAGCAGCGAGAACTGGTTTCTCATACCAGAGAAAGATTTGACATAGGAATATAATTTTTCCTTCACTCGCATGTCTGGATGTTTGTTTGCCAAAACATGTCAAAATAGCAAACCATTTTTTTTCAATTTTATGTACCTAACCTTGGAATGGTCCCACCCACTATGAGCTAAGTCTTCCCACGTCAGTTGGATAACCTCCTACATTCTCATTTGTGAATGCCTCTATTACCAGCTCTTCTGGGATGTTGCCAAAGACTTAGCCTTCAATTGCTTAATTGTTTAATTTAATTATAAGTGTATCTAACTGGGGTGCTTGGCATAAGAATATTCTTTATAACTATATCATATCAATATCATCAGTATACTATAGAATACTATAATATGGTGGTAATTAAATTATAAGTAATCACATAACCCAAATTATAAATAATAATTGAATTAATTCAAAGCTCTTTCCTTATTCCCATATTCACAGCAGCATTTATTGTTGTTTGTGTTTAGCATCATAGCCATTCTGACTGGAGTGAGATGATATCTCGGGGTGGTTTTAATTTGCATTTCCCTAGTGACTAGGGAGTTAAAAACTGTTTTTCAACTATGTGTTAGGAATTTGTCTTGTGAAAAGTTTCTTTTCAGTTTTATAGTCCATTTTTAACAGTATTATTTACTTCTTTATTTTTGAAGTTCTTTGTGTACTTTAAGATCTTAGTCCCCTATCAGATATGTGATTAGTGAAGATGTTCTCCCATTCTTCTCCCATTCTTTAGGTTGCTTTTTAGATTGATTAATAGTTTCTTTTTCTGAGAAAAAGCTTTTTAATTTCATATAACCCCACTTGTTTAGAGTTGGGCTTATTCTCTCTGACATTGGGGTCCTATTGAAGAGATGTTGACCAAAGTCAACTAATTCAAAGTTATTCCATACTTTTTCTTCTAGGAGTTTTATATTCTGGAGTATAACATTGAGATCTTTGATTCATTTAGAGTTGATTTTCATGCAGGGAGACAAATAAGTGTTCAATTTCATCCTTCTACGTTTAGATATCAAATTTTGCCAGCACCATTTGTTGAAGATGCTGTCTTTATTTCAATGGAATTTTTTGCATGTATGTCAAAGATTGGCTACGAGTATGCTTATGTTTGTCTTTAATTCTAGTATATTGGTTTATATCTCCTTTTTGGAGCCAGTACTATTTTGTTTTATAGCTTTATAGTACAGTTTAAGGTCTGGAATGATGATATATCCAGTGGAATTTTTATTACTTAGGATTATTTTTGCTATACTAGAGCTCTTATGTTTCCACATAAAATTTGAGATTGTTTTATCAATTTTTGTGAAGAATGTATTGCTGGTGGTGTAATAAACTCATATAACTCCTTTGGACACTTAAAAAAGTTAAGATTTGAAATTACATATCACTCACCTATACAACTCCTAGAAATATTCCCAAAGAACATTGATCCCTACATAAGAGGCATGGGTACAACTATGTTCATAGAAGCCCTTTTCACAATTGCAAAAAAAAGGAACAAACCTAGATGTCCTATAGTTGATGGATGGCTAATGAAAATGTGATAAATATATATGGTAGATACTATTGTATTCTGAATACTGTCAGAAAGATAAATTAATGAAAATTTCTAGTAATGGTTGGAACTTGTAGAAATCATACTGAGTGAAATATCCCAGAAGTAGAAAGACATATGCTGTATGTTCTTCCTTATAGGTAGATCCTAGCGTTAAACCATCAATATAACGGAATCAAACAGAAACTCTTACAACACCCACAGGCTCAAAGTAACACAAACCTGGGGAGAGGGGAGAGTGCAAAAAAATCCCAAAAGAGCAGAAGCAAAAAATTAGGTAAATCATAAAAAGAAAAGGGAAGGCTTTGTATAAGAAAAGGCTGAAAGGAGAGGGAAAAACAGGAATATAGGACACAGTAGAGAATGGAGTTAGTCTCAGGTAACCAGCCATCTGCTTAATAACCCCTAATCTCTCCTTGCCCTTCATGACAGAGAACACATGTTCCCCATTGTAAAGAAATCTAAACAACTGTGGATGGGGAGCAAACTGACAGTGGACAGAATAAGATGTCTCAATACTAACCACAAACACCCAATAATAAACTTCCATCTAAACACCTTTCACTTTATCTTTGGATAGGAGATCTCAGCACAGAGACAGGACACAGCCTAGTGCAGTAGAAGAGCAGTGAAATAGACGATAACAGTCAGCCAGAATACAGAACACCAGCAATACTGCAATGCTTATCTGAAATCAGGCTAACCAAATCTCTCCAAATTCTAAGGCTGCAGGAACCTTGCAGAAGAGGGGATGGTAAGATGGGGAGATCCACTGTTGGACAAGACATTCCATCAGGGCAGGGCTGCTGTATTCAGGAATTCACTGCAATGCTTTGCCAGCCCTACACAGTGGCTGACATACTAACAAGTCCCCATAGACTAGGAAGGATCTTAGGAGAAATAATTACATGCATTGGGAACCTTAGGGGTTAGGAATAGAACGGTGAAGAGGAGTATCCCTATCATTGGGTCTGCCCAAGGAAGGTCCACTTAATCTGCCTTAGAGGCCTGAAACCCCTCTAGAGCAGAGGATCCATTTGGAACCCTAGGGCCCATAGAAGCAGACAGATTGGAAGGTAGGAGGGAGTGGGATGAATTGATGAAGGGAGAGAAAGAAGAGAGTAAGGAGGGAGGAAAAGGGGGAAGAAGGGAGGGGAGAAGGAGAAGGGGTATGGATAAGTACACAGTATGCTTGTAAAACTGTGAAAAAATAAAAACATAAAAAAGGAAAGCTGCTTTCCAAAACTGCAAAAGAAAATCAACAAACCACAATCCAGAACTTCAGAGACTATATATCAATCACATAGAACTAGGACAGCCTAATCTCTCTCCATCCTGTAGCTCAGGGACATTTGCGGAAGAGGGGGCGGTAAGATTGTAAGAGCAAAAGGATGGGAGGAGCAACGATTTGCAAGATTCTCAACAATAGTTGGGGCCAAAGCAATCATAATGGGACTTTGCATGCCCTGCGCAATGTCCAGCGCACTGTTGCCCTCATAAAGTCTAGCATCTGTTAAGGGCACCGAGACCCCTGGAGGCAAGGGATTGACAGCCATAGTAGTGACCTTATGCTTAAGGGGAACAAGAGAAAGGGAAATGCCACTGGGTCCTTATATGTCATCGGAGAGGAGGACCCAGTGGAGAGTTAGGCATACACAATAAAGGACTCTCTGGGAATTGGGGGGGAGGCACTGGGAGAAGGGGAGGGGGAGGAGGGGGGAAGGGAGGGAACTGGTAAAAAATTTTAAAATGTATAATTAAATTTTTAATAAAAAAAAGAAGGAAAGCTGCTTTCAATAATGTTCTGTAGTTTACATTTTGTTGTAAAACCAGCAAATCCTGTGTCTTGTGATGCTTAAGGACATCATTTTCTATTCAGTGCAGTAAGCGTTTGATTCCCCTTCTCTTCAGAGATAGTTTTCAAACAGGCATGTTATGAGTGGTTAATACAGTGACTCATTAACCTTTCAAATAGCACACATATTTTAATAATTGTCTCATTTGTATTAAAAGAAAGCAGGGTGTCTCATAAAAATCCAAGTTAATTAGATTCCTAGGACTGCTATAAAGAGTTACAAAAAACTTCAAGGAGCTGCAATTTCTTCTGTCACACTTTTCCAGATCCCAAGGTATCAGCAGGGTCACACTGCCAGCCAATAATATCCAAGCACTGAATCTCTTCAACCTGTTTTTTTTAGCTGTTTGTTGGGTAATAGTTCTTTGAACTTTTTCATTTGTAAATGTATCTCTCCAGACTTTCTAATATGCACCCACCCATACATATGCATGTGCATCATATACATATGTACAAGAAGAAAAGAAGCAATGGAATTTCAACTAATCTTTATCTCCTGTAGATTTTCTTCTGCATAAGGCATTAGAATTTGCAATGCCAATTATGTGAATGGCAAGTATGTAGAGAGATTAATGGTATAATCATAAATAAATAGAGTCCTGATAACATACAAAAGTTTATTAGTTGAGTCAACTGTAAAAGCTCAGTTCCAAACTTGATACAGCCTAAAAACATCATTATTTTCTTGATGTTGAGAACTGATCTTCTTTCTCATCTGACTGTACAACTTTCAATCCAGTGGGGCTGCTGGGACAAGTCAGGAAGATGTCAGAACTGAAACTTGGGTAGAGAGAAGGCTGCTTCTCAGAGCAAAACAACTTAAAAATATAAAACCAATTTGTAGTTCTTTCAAAAGTAAAGTTTGAGCAAAATAGATCCTCACTTTCAAGAAGTAAAAAAACACAATCCTCTAAATAAATGAAAACATGTATCTGTAGAAAGTTTTATGGATGTTTGTTTAGAGAATTTGTTGAAATTAACTCAAAGTTGGAAATAACTCAAATGTACATTTATCTTTGAATGAATGAAGAAATTATAATACATTAGTAATGACAATGAAAATTATCAGCATATGCCTCCATGTAAATGATCTTTAACGTAATCTTCTTTCTTTTTTGTGTATGTATGCATGTGTTTGTATGCATGTAAGTAAAGAGGGAACTTGAATGTGACTGTGAGGGCCAAGAGTAACATTGGGAATCATCCTGGATTGTTCTGTCTTCTTGTTTTGTTCTGATGATTCCCAGACTCTGTCTTCCATAGCCAGAAGTGTAGGTCACTGCCATTTTTGCCAGATGTCTTTCTGTGGAATCTGAGATCTGAACTCAAGTCCTTTTGCTTGCAAGGCAAAGACTTTAAACCTCAAGCCTCAGCCTTATCTCCAGCATTAAGCCTCAAAGTTTTTACAAGAAGGAAAGGAAACCAGACAAAAATATAGTGTTTATTACTCAATTTGTGCATTCTTTATTAAGTTGAAAATATTCATACTGACAAAGTAAATGCATGCTTTCCTGAGGAATGGGTGAGAGTTGTTTCAAGAGAGAATTATGAAAGAGCAAAAGGCTTGCTTTAGTCATTTTAAGAGCTACTCATATTTGTGTAAATGCCTCAGTTTCTCAAATCATTTGACTATGCAATGTATCATACTTCAATTATTTGTCAATAAGACAGGTTAAAGTAGCATGTCTTCAAAACCTTAGCAAATTCTAACACAAGTTTTGTCTTCATCAATGTATATTAATGTATGACATCAATACATGATGATGGCATATATATAGTATAATAATATGTGGATAGAAAAATTTAGCATTTTAGAAAGATAAGTCATTTTTGTTCAATTAAGTGATGTCTTCTAATATTAATGAATAGTACAGTGATGTGTTTTTCAGATTATTGATAATCATGAAACTTGATTCAGCATACATTTACACCAATACTAAGTTAAATAATTAGTTTATTCCATCACAATTACAGTAATATATTTTAATGTTTCCATTTGTTCCATCTTGAGAAGATGACTATGACATATCATATACATATATGGACATGCTGGTGTATAATTCATATAATATTACATATGATCCTACCATTTTATCCCATTAGTGTATTTGTAATTATGACAGAAAAAGAGAAGGACATGTGTAAGGTCCACACACCAACATATGCTACATTTGTTGATATTGTATGTGGGACTGACTGGAGTTTGGTTAGTTAATGAAGTATAAGAAGTTTCAGTTTTAACTATTCTTCTGTAGCATTTGATAACATTAAGAAAATGCAAATCATATTTTTATTTTCAATTATGAGTAAATTAATTAGCAAAGATTAGTTGGTGCCACTCATGTTATTGTGTTATATGTAAAAGTTACCAAATAAAATATTATGTATTCCATGAGTTCATTTCTGAAATAAATTCTTTTTATTTATCATTGTATAGATATTTCAGCATGTAGATTGACTTTTAGTACTTTCTGATACATTTAGAAGATCTGTATGAGTTACAACAGCTGCTCTGGGTGTCTCTGGTGTGGTCGGTTTGGAAGATGCCCTTCTTATTACAGAAGAATAATGTGATAACACAAAGATTCTTCCAGTATCTGCTCAGAAGTGGCAGAACATTTTTCTGTTTATGTTTCAAAAGCCAGAAGAGTTCAAAAGGTAGGTTTAGCGATGGAACAGTATAGTGCTTTTTCCTAGAATTGTGCAGTGTATATAAAATGCCACAATGGGGGTGGGTGTGAGGCAAAAATAGTCACATTTAATATCTCAGAAATTAAGCAGTATATAGTAGATAAAATTTTATGAAAGTATCTGCAAAAATATTCTCATAAATTGTAATAGATCATGAAATTAAAGGCATTTCAGTTTTCATTTGCTATATCTTTACAAATTTAATTTTTATATACTTATGTATTAACATTAGAACTATCAGTTTTCCAAGTGAAACAAGCTGTTCACACAACTGCCCCTACTTCTTTATGCCACTTTATTTTTCTTCTTAGCAGGCACATCATATGGAAACTTGCTTCTTATTGTTTGGCTATTGATTTTCTATTCCTATATCTTTGCAACTATGATTTAACTGCATGATTGTGGAGTATTTCCCTGTTTTGCTCATTGCTCAACCAAGAATATTTTCTGTCATATAACAAGTGCACAATAAATACTTATGAATAAAAGAAACATAACAATAAATGGCATTTAAAATTGATATAATCATCAGGGAGGCAAACTGTTGTATGCTGAATTGATTCAGGGGAGTGATTGTGAAATAAACAACGCTGTTTTTTTCTCATCCAATTTGCATGTCAAAGTCCAGGACAAGCTTCCTGAATGTAATGTTCTCTTTCTATTTTTGATTCCTTCCGTTAATCAGAGGATTCATCTTCTCCCACAGTCAGTGGGTAACTGACATTTCTCTAAAGCATTTTTTTTCCTCTCCTTCTCTGGTCCCATCACTTCCTTGTTTTATTTTCTCCCTATGAGAGACTGAGTAACTGTCATGTCAAAGCGCCTCCTTTTGGAATAGACATGAATACCATTGCTCTAATGCCTCATGATTTTCTGGGAATTCTGGGGTCTTAGAGAATGACCCTAGGCACTAGTTTGGACAGAAAATCACAAAATAGTCAGTAAAAATAACACCAACTAAAAAGGATCTATTTTCTTTAATATGAAGAAAAGTGAGTCAAAGTCGGTCTTTTCTAATTGGGAGGGATTAGGAAACCATAGGTTCTACCCAAGACCAGGCTTCTATTGTGGATATGTCATTCTGGAAAAAAAAAAGCTTCCTGAACTGCACTAAAATAAGTGCTAACGAAATCTAAGCTTTCCCAGAGCACTGAGTACATGATGCCAGTCATGCAGTGGGCAAAATCAGCCTTTGCAGAGTCTGGTCATCATGAACATACACACGATGCAGGCAAGCACTCAGGACTGCCTGATCCACCACCTTGTCTATAGTCCCTTCCACCTTTACAGTTCAGCACATATTTCTCTGCCATTTAGTGATAGTGAGCATCTTTTATGTAGTTATTTACAATTTACTTTCAAGAAGTGTCCTTTCAAGCATTTTATCTGTCTAAACCATGCTCTGTTTTCTTGTTAAATTCTACACATTCTTTATGTAGTTTGGATTCAAATACTTCATTGGATATATGAGTCTTAAATGGGTTCTGAAGTTTTTCTCTTGTATTTTCATTTTCAAGAAACAACAGTGAAAACAATGGTTTTAACAGAGCAAAAGTTATTTATCTTGGTGAAGTCTATTTCCAGTTTTTTTCTTATTGATCTTATTTTCATTCCCTTATCTACAAAATCATCATCCCAAGGTTATAAATGCTTTTTTTTTCTTGTTTCTCCTAGAAGATACATCATTTTGCATGTTAGGTGTAAAGTTTGGATGATTGTATTTTTATGCATGGCTCAAAGCTTATATAAATGTATATGGATATCATTGCTCCAGCACCATTTGATATAAAAATTATCCTTTCCTATTGTGTTTCTATTGTTTTTTTTTAAAAATTATTTGTTGTTTTATTTGTTTTTTGATCAAATATTAGGTATCATATCTGAGTGTGTTGGTGCTCTTTCATGATTTACCTGCCATCATTTTTGCTAGCAAGCCTCTATATAGGCTTCTATACTTTATGTTAAATCATGAGGTCAAATAGTCATATTTGTCAAGTTTTTCTTTTTAAAAGTTGTTTGGATAGATTAGAGAATAAAGGCATTTGTGCACAAACATGATGATCTGAATTCTACATGGTGGAAGGAAAGAACCAACCAGTAAAAGAAAGTTGTCTTCTGACTTAATCACATAGTGTATATATCTCTCTTGCATTTTCCCTTCCTCTCATAAATACATAAAATACTTAATAAAAATAAAAGCGGTCTAAGAGCTGATATGGAACTCAGCACAAAGTACTTGCCTTTCATGTGTGAGGGTTTAGGTGCATTCTTTCCAGCGCTAACAGTTCCAAAACACATAGTCACAGGAAGAACTCAGGTTAGAGAGAAGGACCTAACACCAAGCAAAAGTCATGAATTTGGAAAAGAGATTTATAGGAAGAATTGGTGTTGATGGTCTAAGATGGAGATAAGAAAAAGTAGGAGAGAGTGGTTGCATGCATTGGATACCTGTAGGAAGTTGTGAAAGAACAAATTATTTTTTATCAAAAATAGAAAAATAATATAAAAAGGTTTTAGTCATGACATGGAAACAATGAAGGAGGGTCAATAGAAGCAAATGCAATGAGGACAGTGACACAAACAATGTCACAAGGCAAGTCAGTGTCTTGGATGATAACTAAAATAAATTTTTTAAAAATTTAAAAAATCAACAAATGCAAGCCCTCCAAGTTTGTTCTTGAAATTATTTTCACATATATTCACTTTTCCGTGATTGGTCAGCATATGCCAAGAGAGTTGAGGAATACTGACAGAAATTCTGTTGAATACATTGTTAAGTTACAGGTGAATCATTATTCTAACAAGGTTAAACCTTTGGTCCATGATATGGAATTCATTCTCTTTTGTTTAGCTTGTCTTTAACTTTTATCGTCAGTGTTTCCAGTTTTCAATATGCAAGGTTTGCTTTACATTTGTTAAGCTTATACCTATGTACATAACTCATTTCTATGAAATTGTGACTAGATGAGATCATTTTACCTGTTCTGGTCCTTTACATCTCATATATATATTGAAATTTGAATACCAAGCATGAATTCTATGATTTTATTGAAATATTTATTATTATATAGTTATTATTATTGTTCTTATTATGGTTTTATTGTGATATTTATTATCTATTTATTATTATTGAAATATTATATGGTTATATTTTTAATTTTCTTAAATTTTCTGTATATAAATCATACCATCTATAAGTAATTTTACTTAAAAAACTATTTGGCTATGTTCTTTACTTTTTACACTCTCATATTCATTTTAGAGTTGGTTTATAAACTTCTACAAAAATCACCACTGAGATCTTGATATGGATTGTTTTCAACCTAAAGATAATTGGGGGGAACTGATATTTTATCAATATTGAATCTTTTTCTCATAAATATAATACTTAATTTTTCCTCAGTAGTGTTTCTTCTGCCTTCTTGCAGAATGATTATTGCTATGTATTTATTTATTTGACACAGTTCTTCACTGTGTAGCCCAGACTATCCTGAAACTTTCATTTGTGCTGTTCTGTCTAAGTGATGGGATTTTGATGTGAATGGTGACACCTGGCTAATAGTTTAACTGTGTGGAATATTTATTTCATGATGTTTACTTTTGCTGCAAAGTAAAAGGTAACAGCAATACACATGGAATAAATTATGTTAAGCTTTCTAAAATCACAAAAATTAAAAAGAGAAGGACTTCTTGGGTTTATATTATCCAAAGCACACTGGAAAGTTGTATGTTGAGTCAAAAGCAGTCTAAGATTGTCTTGTATCATTCTTTTGGGAAGAATGAACACTTTTAAACCATTCCTAGAATAGATCACTTCCCTACTAGTTTCTTCTCATTGCTCTCATTCTCTGCTTGGTAACGTATTTGTCCCCCTAATTGGTCTCCCTGATTATTTGCGACCTGAAGTGTTCTCTGTATCTATTGCTGTATGTCATCTTGATAGATTAATGCCACTTAGACCATATTAACTCCGTCAGAACACATCTTGAACATCCTTTTTTACTAACAGTAAAGTCCAATGGCTCTAACATGGTCATCAGAAGACATCGAATGATTGTCATCCAATTACTTTCCCAAATGTGTCTTCTGCCACTTTCCCCATATTGCCCACTCCATCTCAGCCATAATAACCTAAACTGGCTTCTCGAATATAGTGTTAGCATTTCTCCTTCACATGTGCATGTCCTATTGTTCAGAAAGTTTCTTATTCAGATAGCCACATAACTTACTCATTCTGTGTCTTTCAAATACTTCCTGTCTAAGGCCATATCCAAGCATCCAACATAAAATTCATTCTTTACTTACCTTATACTGTTGCTTGTTTGTCTTTTTTTTTTCTTTATCCACTCTTATCATCTGGCTTGCTTTCAATTACATTATGCATCTTGTGATCATAGTAACAGTTTGCTACTGTATCATTGGTGGCACAGAAAAAGTATTAAATATATATTACATAGTAAGGATCATTTTGAAATGTATAGATAAAGTTTAGGACTGTACACAGCAATTAAAATTCTGGCACGTAGGAAACTGATGGCTGTGATTTCCTAAGGAATAAGTTGGTGTGTTTAACACTATACTTAGGATCTTAGCAAAGAGAAGGATAAAGGCCTACCAGGAAACATTAGGGTTTCATGCTCCTACAAGTTACAGTAAAATTAATGTGTACTCTGTAATCACTTAGTTCTCTCTGTCATAGCAAAGTGCCTAATTATATTTTGCAGGAGCCTTTCACTTCATTTATCTGTGTGTATTCATCCATGGTCATGAATCTATAATTAACACATGAATCACATAGCTGGTGAACATACTCAGGATGGTAAACAAAACTTAAAAGACCCACACACTTTTCAGGCATGTGAGACTGTTATAGGAAGATGACCTTTCTCAAGCTGCAGAAATGAAATCAGTAAGAACAATTCTAAACTCCTTACATATTCAGGTTTATTATCATGGAAAAAGAAAGCAAGTTTAAATATTTCTGATTTTTCTCTTTGATAAAATTGCAATAATAACTATCTAAATACTGTTTTTATGATATGATAGCACTTAAAAATTTACTATTTCTAAGAAAAAGTCTCAGAAACACCTAGCAAATGGAAGAAGAGAACTCTGAAAGTAGTGAGACAAAAATAAAAATTTTAGTCATGAAATCTTTGCAGTAATTTCCTCCTGGTAAATTTATAGAATTAAAATTGAATTGAAGCTCATTCAATAAGTGAACATTTGATGCTATCTTATTCTGTAGTTGTAGTCAAATCTATTTAAAGGCGAAAAGATTTCTCCAAACTAGTGAATCAGGTGGCATGTCAAAATTTTTGTGATTTCTTTCCACAGTTAATTTTAAGCCTTAGAGAGATTTTTAGTACATTTCAAATCCAGGCACACAATGCTTCATTAAACATTCCAGCATGGGGCTATGAATATAGTTCAGTGGCAAAGCACTCATCTAACATGCATAGGGCCCAGAGAGTGATCATAGTCCTGCCAGAAAAATGATCAGTGTGATATTAAAGATGTGAGTATAATATCTATTTTGTTTCTTATTAAAGGGTTGAATTTGCCTGTTTTTATACTAACCTCAAAAGAAGCAGAAAACAAGATGAAGTGTAAACAAAACACAAAATGAATGAGTAAACATCCCAAAGGTGGCTTTGCATTATTTGCTAGATCATTTGTTCACACCTTCCCTTGTCCCAATGATTCATCATGTCTTTTCTTCCCAAGGTAATTATTTGTTTGTTTCTGGACTTACTTCCTTACAAGCTAGCTCACTCATTCATCAATGATGGAAGAGTATTGGGGGTTTTAGTATTTCAATGAACAGAATCTTTGTTTTTAAATCATCAAATAGTTTTCTGTGGCTCACAGATTTGATGTATGATGATGCCAATAAAGGAATAGCTAGCTTGGAATGCCTCCTGTATCCATAGTATCATGACAGCTTGATAGATTAATTTGAATTAATACCAAAATAGATCATGATATATTGGTTTTCCAATAGTTCTTCATCATCTTGCAAAATAGGGACTCCACTTTGAAGTAGATAACATTTAGAACTCTGGAGTTTTGAAGTGACTAGCACTTACAAGACCCATGGAAACATACAAAAAGAAAAAAATTTTTTTTCTCTGTGATGAAATTACCTGTTTAAGAGACATCAGCATAAATGGAAAAAAGTTACTAACATTTTTCTATAGCTCAGTGATAAGAGTTTCTATTTCCAAGTTTTGAGATATAAAAGTCCAAAGTTCAATTTCCCGGAGAAATTAATTTTTCACTTGCTGACATCAACAGTACATGCAGCCTTGATATCTCTGTTATTAGAAGGAGAGCCACAAAACAAAGGGATGTTTTAGAATAATTTCAACAATCTACTTTCTGATCTCAAAACTCATGAGAGCAAAAGAGGAGAAAAAATGGAAAGAAATTCTCATGTGGAAGCAACTGTCATATTTAGAAAAATTGTGTTTACTCTATCACTTATATACTTTTAGGAATACTATAAAGCTGGCTTGAACAAAGCACTTAATATTTATCATGTTCTAAAAAAAATCCTCATCAGGCTGCCAGTGAGAGTTTCACTCATCCCCAGTACGTTTTTGGCTTGTGTTCTTCCTTGTGCTTACTTCATCCTGAGCTTCTTTATAGATTTGCAGAACTGTCCCAGACCCCGCATCAAGTCAGGATGATCAGAGAGAAGAGAGGAAAGGTTGCCCCATGGGTTACTTTCAAAAAACAAAAGACCGTTACAGATTCTTGGGAAACTTCTCTTTCATTGTTTCTAAGCAGGCCCTATTTCTTAAATCTATCACTGACAAGGCAAAGTAGGATTTCTATGGTTCCTCCTGACATACACACACACACAAGAAAAAACATTATAATAAGCATCTTTACTGATGATAAGATGAAAGAGAAATGGAAAGTAGACAATGAATAATACACATATAAATTCAATCTCCAACAAAGCACATCTTCACATTCTCTCTCCCTCCTTGTGTGTGTGTGTGTGTGTGTGTGTATGTTGTTATGCATCTGTGTCTTCATCTGTGTGCACATGCAAGTGTGAGTGTGTGGGACATGATGAATTCAGAGTTCAGTATCAGGTGTATACCTCAATCATAGTTCACACCATTATTTGAGACTAAATCTCTGTAAGAACCATGAATATCTCCAATTCTGCCACACTATCTGGCTAGTGAGCCCCTAGTATACTTCCATTTTTGCATTGTCTGCACAGTAATTACAAGTGCCTAAGACTAGTGTTGCCTTTATGTAGGTGCCATTACTTTTCCTCAGATTTTCATGTGTTCATGGCAAGCAACCAACTATGTCAACTTCCTGGATCTTTGCATCTTCATTTTGTTTGTTTATTTGTTTGTATTTAGTTTCCCCCAATCATACAAAGTCCCCTCCCTTCCTCCACCCTTCCCCATTCCCCTTTTCCCTCCCTTTATTCCTCTCCTTACCCTTCTCCCAGTGCCTCCCCTTTTATCCTCTCCCATTCCCTGGGGCATCCTTTAGTGTGAATGTCAAACTTTCCTCTGTGTTTTGCACTCTAATGAGGTGTAAGGACTCAGTAGGGTCACCTAGAGCCCTTTCTTGTCCTCCCCTTTAGTATTTGAGCACTATTATGACTGTTAATCCCTTGCCTCTAAGGATCCTAGTGCCTGTGATCCATGCTAGACCTTGGGAGCTCCTTGACATGTCAGTCATTGCACAGGTCATGCAAAGTCCGATTATGGTTGCTGCAACCCTAACTTGTGTGGAGCGTCTTGCATATCATTGATCCTCTCTGTCTTTAGGCTCTTACAATCTTGCCTCCCCCTCTTCCTCAAGTTTCCCTGAGCTTTAGGATGGGGAGAGATTTGGCTAGTCTGATTACAGGTGATTAATGTAGAGTGTTTGTTGTTCTGAATTATGGTTTGTTGTTGCTTTCAGTTTTGCTCTTCCTGCAGCGCCCTTGGCTCCATCCTGATTGGTATTGGAGGTCACCTCCTAACCAAAGGTAAAAGGCTGTTTAGAATTTTTTTTATTATTTTATTCAACTGTGCTTGTGTGTGCGTGTATGTATGTGTCTCTGTGTGTGTGTGTGTGTGTGTGTGTGTGTGTGTGTGTGTGTAGAACAACGGGTGAATTCGGGAACCACCATGGACTGCCTCTACCTCCTCTTTGTTTACTCTGCCCCGGAATCACAGGTTCTACCCTACCAGGACCAGAAAAGCAGGCTGCCCCGCTTCCGTCTGGAGTCTATTCATGGGGTCTAGGATCCGAACACAGGACCTTCCGCCGCAAAGCAGAGGTTCAACCCCTGAGCACCCTCTCCAGTCCCATAAAAGGCTGTTTAAATGAAGATCTTACTATAAAAGAAGATTCAAAGGTAGATGAAATAGGAGTAGGAGACTGCAGTTAGGGGGGAGGGGTCAGTATCACATTTGCAGGATGGTTACCCTCTATCTACCTGACTCTATACCCTCCATGATTGGTGAGATCACACCCATTCAGTCACAAGTGACCAGGAAGGAAAGTGAGAGTGAGCTTAATCAGATGTCTCCCTACTTACTTGCAATATTTGGTGGTGATCTATTTTGTCTAATGAAGCATGATCCCCTCTCTCCTTTTTCCTGGGGGAGCCCTCCTTCTGCTTCCCTCCTGTTTATAATCTTTGTTTTTAAGCTCTTTGTTTCTTTTTCTTTCTTTTTCTTGTTTTTTAGTTTTTCCACTCATACAAACAATAGGTACCCCGGTCCCCTCCCTTTCTCCACCCCTCCCCTGAAACCCTTGCTTCCTCTCCCCTTTTCCTCTTCCTCCCCACTTTCTCCCAGTGCACCACCCCCCACCCCCATCTCTGGAGCATCCTTTAGTGTGAATGTCAAACTTCCCTCTAGGTCCTCCTCTCTGATGAGATGTAAGGACTCAATAGCATTGTTTAGAGCCCTTTTTTGTGTTCCGCTTTAGTATAGGAACACTATTGTGGCTGTTAATCCCTTGCCTCTAAGGATCCTAGTGCCTGTGATCCATGCTAGACTTCAGGGGGGTCAATGATATGTCAGTTATTGTGCAGGTCATGCAAAGTACTATTATGGTTATTTCAGCCCTAATTTGTGCAGAATATCTTGCATATCGTTGCTCCTCCCCATCTTTAGGCTCGTACAATCTTTTTTATACATTTTTTTTTATTATTTCAGCTCATACAAACTTAATACGTACACCAGTTCCCTCCCTCCCTCCTCCTCTCCCCGAACCCCCTGCTCCCCTTCCCCTCACCCTTCCCTCCACATCCCCCAGTGCCTCCTGCCCCAATTCCCAGAGAATCCTTTCTTGCGCATGCCTGACTCTCCTCTGGGCCCTCCTCTCCGATGACATACAAGGACCCAGTGGCATTTCCCTGAACCCTTTCCCGTGTTCCCCATAAGCATAGGAACACTACTGTGGCTGCCAATCCCTTGCCTCCAAGGATCTTGGTTAGGCTCCTACAATCTTAACGCCCCCTTTTCTGCAAATTTCCCTGAGCTTTAGGATGGGGAGAGATTTGGCTGGCCTGGTTCCAGGTAATTAATGTAGGGTCTCTGATGTTCTGAATTATGTTTTTTTTTTTTCAGTGTTGCTGTTCCTGCACTGCCCTTGGCTCCATCCTGATGGTTAAGCTCACAGACATTCCTTCCTGCTTTTTGGAATTGCTGTAGATATTACAGAGATTTACCTTTGATTATGTCATTAAGTGGGTTTGGTACTAGGATCCACCTATTAGTGAGTACATACAGCATTTAATTTTCTGTGTCTGGGACACTTCACTCAATATAATTTTTTCTAATTACATCCATTTCCTGGCAAATATCATTAATTCATCTCTTTTGATAGCTGAGTAATATTCCATTGTATAAATGTACTACATTTTCCTTATCCACTTATCAATTGTTGGGCATTTGCGTTGATTCCATGACTTTCCTATTGTAAATAGAGCTGCTATGAACACTGTTGTACTTGTGTCATTGAGGTGAATTTTTGCTTTATGGGGGATTATTCCCAGAAGTGGAATAGCAGGGTCATGTGGCATTTCAATCTTTAACTTTTAAGAATCACTAGACTGTTTGCCAGAGTGGTTGTATGGGCCTGCATTCCCACCAGCAATGTAGGAGAGTTCTGTTTCTCCACATCCTCTTCAGCATTTGGTCGTGTTTGTATTGTGGATTTTTGCTATCCTGACCAGGGTGAGATGATATCTCAGGGAAGTTTTGATTTGCATTTCCCTGATGGCTAAGCATGTGGAGCATTTTTTAAGATTTTGTTAGACATTTCAATTTCATCCCTGGAAAAGTTTCTTTTGAGTTCCCAGGCCCATTTTTTAATTGGGCCATTTATCTCCTTGGCGTTTAGTTTTTTGAGTTCTTTGTGCACTCTGGATAATAGAGCTCTACCAGATATGTGGTTAGTGAAGATTCTCTCCCATTCTGTAGGTTGCTTTTTTGCTCGGTTTACAATCACTTTATTGGGACAGAAACTCTTTAATTTCATAAGATCCAATTTGTTGAGTGTTGGTTCTAGTGACTGTGATTTTGGATTTTTGTTTGGGAACTGTTGGCCTAGCCCAATCAACTCAAGGGAGTTTCCTACCCTTTCAACTAGGATTTTTATAGTCTCTGGCCAAATATTGAGGACCTTGATCCATTTGGAATTAATTTTTGTTCATGGTGACAAGTATGGGTCCAATTTTAATCTTCTGCATGTGCACATCCAGTTTTGCCAGTACCATTTGTTGAAGATGTTATTTTTTTCCATTGGATTTTTTGGGCCCCTTTATCAAAGGTGAAATGGCTATAATTGTGTGGGCTTATATCTGGGTCTTCAACCTTTACCCATTGATCTATGCATCTATTTTGGAACCAGTATCAGGCTCTTTTTATTACTATGGATTTGTAGTATGGATTAAGGTTTGGTATGGTGATAACTCCAGCAGTATTTTTGTTACTCAGGATTGTTTTTGCTATCCAAGGTCTTTTGTGCTTCCATATGCATTTTGAGATTTTTTGGTCAATTTCTTTAAAGAATTACTTGGTAATTGATTGGTATAGTGGTGAATCTATATATTGCTTTTAGTAGGATGGTCATTTTTATGATGTTGACTCTTCTGATCCAGGAGCATAGTTTTTCCACCTTCTGATGTCTTCTGTAATTTCTTCCTTTAGGGTTTTAAAGTTTTCATTGTAAAGATATCTCACTTCTTTGGTTAGCTTTATACCAAGATATTTCATTTTTTTAGGGGCTACAGTAAATGGGATTGTTTCTCTTAGGGCTTTTTCATTTCTTTCATCCTTAGTGTATAGGAAGGCCACTGATTTTTGTATGTTTATTTTGTATCTTGCAACCCAGATGAACTTCTGTATTAGTTCCAGGAGTTTACTGGTAGAGTTTTTGGGATCACTCAGGTATAAAATCATGTCATCAGCAAATAGAGATAACTTGACTTCTTCCTTGCCGATTTGAATCCCTTTTATGTCCCTTTCTTGTCTTATGGCTTCAGCTAAGACTTCAAGTACAGTATTGAATAGAAGTTGTGAGAGTGGACAGCCTTGTCTAGATCCTGATCTAAGTGGGAATGCCTCAAGTTTTTCCCTATTGAGTATAATCCTTGCTGTGAGCTTGTTGTATACAGCTTTCATTATGTTGATAAAGGTTCCTTCCATTCCAACTATCTCTAGGGTTTTGATCATAAATGAATGTTGAATTTTGTCCAAAGCTTTTTCTGCATCTATTGAGAGTATCATGTTGTCTTAGACTTTGGATTGGTTTATATGGTGAATTACATTAATTGATTTGTGTATGTTGATCCAACCTTGTGTACTTCTTATGAAGCCTACTTGATCACAGTGAATGATATTTTTGATATTTTGAATCTGATTTGCTAAGATTTTGTCAAGAATCTTTGCATCTGTGTTCATCAAAGAGATTGGACTATAATTTTCTTTTTAAGTGTATCTTTCTTAAGTTTTAGGATTAATATTATATTAACTTCATAGAAACAGTTTGCAAATGTTCCTTTCTCTGCAATTTTATGGAGCAGTGTAAGGCGTATTGGTGTTATTTCTTCCTTAAATGTCTTGTGCTGAATCCATCTGGTCCAGAATATTTTTTTGGTGGGAATATTCATGATTTTCTCATATTTTTATAGGACTATTTAAATAATTCAAAACTTCCTGATAAATTTAGGTAATTTGTGCTTCCTCAGGAATTCATCCATTTCTTTTGTGTTATCAAATTTCTTGGAGTATAATTTTTTGAAATATGACCTTATAATTCTCTGAATTTCTTGGGTATCAATTGTGATAGTTCTATTTTCATTTCTAATTTTATTAATTTGGGTTTTCTCTCTCTTGCTGTTGGTTAATTTAGCTAGGGGTGTATCAATCTTATTGTTTTTTTCAAAGGATCAGCTTTGCGACTGGTTAATTCTTTATATTGTTTTCTTTATCTCAAATTCAGATATTTCTCCTCTGATTTTGCTAAGCTCCTCTCTTCTACTGCTTTTGGGATTGATTGCTCTTGTGTCTCTAAAGCTTTAAACTTCATTGTTATTTACTTGTGATATTTCCATTTTTTTTGATACAGGCATAAAGAGCTGTAAATTTACCTCTTAGGATGGTTTTCATTGTGTCCTAGAGATTTTGATATGTTGTATTTTCATTATCATTTGCTTCTAGGAAATCTTGAATTTCCTTTATGATTTCTTCCTGAACTCAATTCTCATTCAGTGTCATAGTGTTCAGTTTCCAAGTGTTAGTGCACATTCTACTGTTCTTTGTGTTGTAGAAACCAAGCTTTAGAGCATGGTGGTCTATTAGGGTACAGGCTATAATTGCAACTTTCCTGTATATGTGGAGATTCATTTTATGGCCTAACACATGGTCTATTTTGGAGAAAGTTCCATGGGACCTTGAGAAAAATGTGTATTCCTTGGTGCTTGGATGGAAAGTTTGATAAAGATCTGTAAGGGCCTGTCATAGTTTGAAATGTGTCCTCCACAGTCTCATGTGTTTGGCAAGATCATGGTACCTTGAGAAGTGGAACCTTGCTGGAGGAAGGCAGTCACAAAGTGGATTAGTCCCACCATACTTCTAGGAGAAGTCTGCTTTTGCTGCAAGCAGTCGTGCAGCTTTCAGCTTCCAAGATGTCTGTGGTGATTTAGCCTCCTCCAGCTTTAGTCAGCCAGTCATGCCACCTCTGCTTTGAGACACTGTACCTTCCCTCTGGAACCATAAGTTGAATAAATCTTCCTTTCTCCCTTAAGTTGATTGACTTTGGGTGCTCTCTCACAGCAATAGTAGACTAACTGTCACAGAAATCGGTAACTGGGAGTGAGATATTGCTGTGAGATTGAGAACAGCTGGTACCACAATGTGAAGTTGTTTGTAAAGCTGAGAGAAGTTGGTACCCAGCAGTGTGGCCAATCTGTGATGTGGCTAGTGTGCCTTTGGAACTGTTTGTTGGGAGAAATATGGAGAACTTTGGGATTTTGTGCTGGGACAGTCTTTGCGTCTTGGCAAAGGGGCCAAATGGGCCTTTCTCATGAGAGCACAGAGGAGAGCAATGCTGTGAGAGACACAGGCAGTGGAAGTCCAGCTTGCGATGGTCCAGAGGGGAACAGAGACTGTGTTTGCAACTGGACAAGTAACACATGGAACCATGTATTGGTTGAAAGTTTAGTGAAATTCTGCCCTCGTCCTGTAAGCTTGCCTGAAGTTAAACTGGTATGCTTGGTGGAGGAAATTTCAAAGCAGTGTAGTCTTGACAATGTGATATGGCCACTTTTTAGTTGTCTTCAAAATTATGAAAAAGAGCAAAGAATCAGGCAGGAAGATGTTTTATTTTCTGCTTCAATATTTCTCCTGATAAGACTTTCTGTTGAATTCTGTGTTGAAGATAGCTTGTCCTTTAGTTTGAGTTTAAACTCTTCCTGAGATTGTTTTTACTGCTCTGTGCCTATTTTTTATTTCTTCAACAGCTTTTCTCATCTCCTCCAAGTGCCTGCTATGTTCCTGTTCAAAGTGGTTGATGGAGTTATTTATCTCCTCCCAGATTTCCTCATTTATTGTTTTGAACATAGTAAATATCAAGCTTTGGAAAACATTATCTTGGGTATGGCATTTTTGGCTATTTTCTGTGAGGTTGTTCTTTTTGGAATTTATCCTTATGGGGTTAGTTTTTTTGGTAGGAGATTTGTTGTGTTGTTTTTTGTTTCTCATGGAGTTGTGCTGTGACCTGGGCATTTTTGTTTTATCTCTTATGGCCTTCTTTTTGTTTCTGTGTCTTCTTGAGTGAACTGAATTAGATGGTATTACTACACTTGAGCAGTTATTGTAGTGTTTGCCTTGGAGTTGGGTATGCTTCTCTGGTGTTGGTGTTTGTTCCTAGATGAGGCTATTGGACTGTTAATATATCAATTAAGACAGGGAATTAAAGATTAGTGTGGTAGTGCAATTTTTAGGTTTATTTCCTTGGTGATATGTGAGGGTGGATGGTATACTCCCTGAAGTTGTGTTGGTTTTGGGGTGGCCATATGGGAATGTTAAACTACAAATTACTAATAATTGAGAAGAACAAGATGGTAAAACGGGTTTACTTATCTTAGAGCTGAATGTGAAGATTATCTCATTGTGATGGGATGATTTTAGAGGACTTCAGACAAATAGCTTTGCTTGGGTTTTCTCTGGACTCTGTTGAATTCTGAAGAGCAGAGAGTCCACCTTGGTCCCAGTTCAGGACAGAAAGGCAGAGTGGCTAGTGGGGCAGGAAGATCACCTGGGACCTAGGGCATGGCCTAGGGGCCTTCCCCAGTGCCATAAAGACATGCTGGCTACTAGTGGGGAGTACAAATGACCTAGGGCCTGGGGTGTGGTCTAGGGGCCTTATCTAAGGAACAGGGAGTCCTCCTGGGTCAGTGTCTAGGGAAGAAAAAGCAAAGATGCATTGAATTTTATCAAAAGTCTTTTTTGAGGCGGAAGGTCCTGAATTCGGATCCTAGACCCCACATATAGACGCGGGGCAGAAGCGGGGGCGGCCTGCGTTTCTGGTCCTGGTAGAAAAAAAAAAGTCTTTTTTGAATCTTGGGAGGGATCTCTGGGATTTTTGTCTTTTAGTCTGTTTATATGTTGAGCTACATTTATTTATCTATACATATTAACTTTTTGCATTTCTGGAATAAGTATGATTTGGTCATGGTGAATCATCTTTTTGTTATATTTTTATACTATTTGTATCTGTGAAATATTCCTATGAGTGTCTCTATTTTTGTATTTTTATTTGGGTTGGGGAACAAAGTAATAATGGCATCATATAAGAGTTTATAATTATTCCTCCCTTTTTCATGTAACAAATTAGTTTGAGGAATAATGGTGTAAGCTTTCTTTGAATACCTGTTTATTCTGTGTGTTCATGGATTTTACTTTGGTTGGGAGATTTATAATTATTATTTTAAGTTCAGTGCTTATTATAAGTCTGTTAAAATTGCTCAACTCACTAACTTGGTTTTATTATATATGTTTAGAAATTCATCCATTTATTTTCCATTGTTCATTTTAATGAAGTGTAAATTTTTAAAGTATGTTATTATGACCCTCTATTCTTGGCATGTGTTTTGATTCTCTCCATTTTCATTTCTAATTTTATTGTCCATCACCTTTTGGTGCAATTTCTTACTTTTTATTTCTAATTTCATTGGCTCCCATTACATTTTACTTTTTTAATTTGACTAAGGGTTTGCCAATCTTGTTTATCTTGCCAAAGAACCATCAATTCTTTATTCCATTGATTTTTATATATTTTCATTTCTACTTTACTAATTTCATTCCTGATCCTCATATTGCTTCAAGTCTATTGTTCTGGGATTACTTTGTTCTTGTTTCTTTCTAAGCTTTAAGTTATATTATTAAATTATTAACTTGTGATATTTCTATTTTTTGATGTATGTGTTTGATGCTTAAAGTTTTCACTTAGAACAGCCTTCATTGTGTCCCAAAGGTTTTGGTATTTTTCATTCTTACCAAGTTCTAGGAACGTTTTTATTCCTTTCATTTTTTTCTATGACTCAGTTATTATCCAGTAGTATGTTGTTTAGTCTTCACAAGTTTGTGTTCTTTCCATTGTATCCTTTGTTGTATAACTCTACCTTTATTTCATGGTGGTCAGATAGGAAAAAGAATATAGTTTAAAATTTTCCTATATTTAATGAGGCTTCCTTTAATGTCTACTATATAGTCCATTTTGGTGAACATTTACTTAATTGCTGAAAAGAATATGTGTTCTTCAGGTGAAATTTTCTACAGATATCCATCAGGTCTATTTGATTTATGGTTTCATTTAACTTCAGTCATTGTCTTCTCCATTTTTGACTAGTTGACCTATCAGGTATTGATTTGTGGCTTTACATCTGATAGTATTTGTTTAATGAATTTGGGTGTGCCTATATTTGTCACATATGTGTTTTGAATCATAATGTCCTCTTGATAGCTTGTTCCCTCAACTAGTATTTAATGATCTTCTTTGTGTCTTATGGTTTGCTTTACTTTAAATTCTATTTTATTCAAATATTAGTACCCCTTATTTGTTTCCAGGTTTAATTTTCTTGGAGTACACGTTCCAATCCTTTCACTCCAAGACAGTGTTATGAGGAGATGCAGTTTCAGGAGGCAGAAAATTGATGGCTCTCAATTTCTAATATAGTCAGCTGGCCTCTTGATTATGCAGTTGAGCCCACTAAAAGTTGTTTATTGATTCCTGTCTTTTTGTTGATTTTGTGGTGTTTGTATTTGTAGTACTTAATCATTGTCTTGGCATTATGTTTTCTAGATAGCCTCTTGGGTGTGATTAGTCTTCACTTCAGCCTTGGGTATTTATTCCTCAAGTATTCCTGTGTACCTTGCTTAATAGTCATGCAGTCATTTAGATTGTGTCATGGAAAATTTCCTTTCACCTTCAGTTATGATTTATGATAGATATAATGGTCAGGTTTGGCATTTGTGGCTATTTATAATTTCAAGTATGTCCCTTTAAACCCTTTGATTTTAAATGTTTCCTTTGAAAAGTCAGCTATAATTTCAATAGACTTTTGCCATTATATGTGACTCTGCCACTTCCCATGTCCAGCCTAGGAAAGGAAGCACAGTTAATTCAGAAAGGTTATTAGTACTTTTCTAATAACTGTGATAAATAGCCCAAGAGGCTATCTAGAAAACATAATGCCAAGACAATGATTAAGTACTACAAATACAAACACCACAAAATCAACAAAAAGACAGGAATCAATAAACATCTTTTAGTGGGCTCAACTGCATAATCAAGAGGCCAGCTGACTATGTTAGAAATTGAGAGCCAAGAAGCAACTTACATGATGAATGATTTATTTTTGGATCATGATTTCATAGCAGTGTACCATTATAGCTAGGGCTTGGTAACTAGGGTAGCTCTGTTTGCCACCAAGTTTAGTATCTTGGTAGATCAATATTATTTCTTACTCATATATAAACCAACATATGTGGTTGGTATGCACCTTTGCATGGCAATAATTTAAGGCCTGGCTCCTTTTATTTTATTGGACTGCAAATCACGCATGGTTACAGATACTTTCTCTTCCAGCTGGCGAGAGTTCATAATGGACTTATTTCTTATTCTTTTCCACCTAAATGTGACACTAATGGCTTCTGTTCTCATGCTCTGAGAAAAGCACAGTCCCAGGAGAAATGGAGACTTTACTAAATAGGTCCCTGGTGAGGCAATTTCTTCCCTGAAATGAGTCTTTCCAAAAAAAGGGGAAATAACTTGTTGCTGGACACAAAGCTATCTTGAAAATACAAGCAGTAATGTTATTAACCACAGAGCTCATTTTTAGTAATCATCCTATGAAAAGAAAAACAGCCAACTCTGATCTCTGAAAAGAATCCACGATGCTCACAAGTGAGGATTTGGAGTCCCAGTCTCTTGGGCACTTCAGTTCTAATTGCATGCTGAAGACTAAGAGGGTCATTATTAAAGGATGATTTAAAATTAAAAGAAAAATTGCATCAAACTAACTTTTTTAAATAACAAGACATTTTAAACAAAGCTGACTATGGAGAAAGAGAATGTCCTTGGAAACCAAATGGGATAACAGAAGTTATAATTATATGACTTTTCTTTTTATCTAAGGATGCTTCAGCTCAATGTAACAGTGGACAAAGGTCAAAGCTAACTACATATCAGGAAATTCCAGGAGTAATTCTTGAGTCTGTAGAGCCACATAAGGAAGTTCCTTAATCATATAAACTTCATATTTTCTGAAGACTTGTGCCACACACCTGTTTAGCCATTCAACATTCTAATATCACTCTCCACTGTCTGGATTGAAAAATACATATGGGACCTACAAATATATTTTCTGTTGCTTGTTTCCAGTGAGGTTGTTATGCAGGTATTGGAGAGACACTGAAGGAGAAAGAGTTGTGCTGTGTTCTCTGAATGGGATCTTGTGGCTTTCTGTTTCTCTACTTCTCTATTCATTCTGCAGCATGGGCACCTCATTGGATACTTTCAACACAATGCTTCCAGCAAAACACATGAGTTTTTTTCTTAGCATTCCAAAAAGAGAATTTTAAGCATATTAAATATGTATAGCACCATGGTGACTAATCTGCTAAATATAGCCAAGTTATTGGCAAGAATAGGGTTCTAACCCTGGATTCTCTGACTTCAATTTAGGGGCCTGTAAGATGTCAATATATATTTCATACTTGAAACTTGCCTAGCTTTAATAACTTTTCATTTTTACTTATATTTAGGAAAGGAACCTAAAATAAGGTGAACTTTTAGAATTTAACTTTTTCTGAAGACACAAAATCAGTTAAATTGCTGTTTTACTTAAGGCTTTGATGTTTGATTAGTTGGATAGGCTCGTTAGATTCAAATGCCCTTAGTAATGCCCACTAAAAATTTCTCTTCTATCAAGCACAATGGGATGATACTACTGATGGAAAGTAGGTGGTTTTGAAGATAAAAAGTTAAGTAGGACCAGGGTAGAGTATTTTCATCTCCATCCCTTCCCAGTAATGAGATTTCTATGGAACTCAAGTCTTTAGAGAACAGGGGAGCAGCTGCCTGTGCAACAGAGAACCCCTGGGAAATAAATACAACTGTAAATCCCTGCAGCTGTTTAATGATGTAGGAGAATTTTCATAGTGTAAGAATAAATGCTGCTGTTTTTGATTTTATGCACACATGCCTTTTCCATTTTATACCCTTTCTATAGCCAAAAATGTATAGAAAGCACTGGTGGAAAAGGAGATTGGTTGGTCTAAATGAAGCCCTTTTTCTTCCTTATAGTTATTCTGGTGATCTAATGAAACATTCTATTTAAGGAGAATTGTTCTGCACATTCTGGGGACACTGGAGAAGACAGAGTCATGCATCCTGATTCTGCTTTATTCTCTGTCAGCTTTCCATTTATGCAGCTCCTCAAGAGAGAGAGAGAATGTGTGTGTGTGTGTGTGTGTGTGTGTGTGTGCGCGCGCACATTTTATGTTCATGTTTACGAGTTCGTATTCATATACGCATACAGGTATACCTTCATGCATGTGGAGGTCAGAAACTGATGTTGCTTTCTATGTTAGTTATTTTTTATTTATTTTTGTGACAAGCTTTCTCACTAAGTTGTCACCAATTACACTTCACTGAGTTTCCAGTGAGTTCCAGGAATCTACCAGTCTTGACAACTTCTGTACTGGAATGACAATGGATGCTATTGTAACCAGCTCTCTTTACAGGAGAGACTGATCAGATTTTGCTCCTCATACTTGAACAGCAAGCACTTTACTGACTAAATAATCTCCCCAGGCCTAAGGTAAATTGATTTCAAAAGGGAAAAGTTGTACATGTTGTGTAAATCAGTCAAATATTGTGGATGGTTTCTTCACTCCAAAAATGCAAGATGTAAGAAAGAAGGAACCCCATGTACTGGAGCACAGCAAGAGACATCAGCATATATAGCTTAACAAAAAGTAGAAATTTACAGATATAATTATGGATATGAATTTCAGTATTTGCTCATTAAATGAGCCAGCAACTCAAGAGAAGAAACAATTTGTAATTTCATTCATTTTTCAAAGGAATGATTGTTACTTGGAGAAAGGATTGATTATAAAAAGATGATAGGAGAAATGCAACACACACCTATGGCATTTTGCAGTTGCAGTAATTAAAACAGCACTCAAAAAATGTGAAGGGCTTTCAGAGGACTCTAGGAGCCCACCTGACAAAATATGCATGGCCACAGGCAGAACTAAATGAATAATGATCACCAGTGTTAAGTTACAATTCACAGTATGAATATGCACTGAGGGGAGTCATTGATTGCATATATAAAGCACTAGAGAAAGAGGACAACTTTCTGACACAAACATCTGAACTAATTTACACAGATGCTGCTCCCTCTGTGACAAGGAGCTGAATTTTCAGTTTCCTCACATTTTCTGACTCTTGGTTGGACTTGGTGAGAAACTTTACAAGTAAGTGCATGGAAAACTATGAAAACATGTTCATATTGCAGAAATACAACAAGCTGTAATTTGGCACATGAACAAAGTTAACACTTTCAATTGTTAGACAAGTACCATTGATATAATCTGGTAAGAATCATGTTCCACTTCATTGTTGCTATAACAAAATGCTTGAAGCTTGCCACTTACTTAAAAAAATGGAATTTATTCGGCTGGTAATTCTGGAGACTGCTGACTCCAATGGCCTCCTGATCTTATCACTGTATTATAGAGAAGAAGAAAGGCAACAAGGTGCATGCAGAGGAGTCATGTGGATTGTCAGAATAGCAAAAGATAGGCTCACTAATTTTCTAAAAAGAACTCACTTTCATGGGAAACAATCTATTCCAGCCATACCCAATTATGAGAGGAGTCTCAAGGAGTCCTTAAGGCAATAACCCAAGGTTTCATTACCTTTTCTAGGTCCCAGCACCTTGAACTGACTTAATTGGAGACCAAATTTGAAGTTCCTGACACTATCTATGTAAGACAAACACCATCCAAATCATATCACTTGTTGATAAAACAAGTGTTTCAAAAAGAAGTAATCTTAGGCTCATCATAAGAATGCATAATACAAACCAAATTAAAGAAAATCTAGAAATATCTTGCCTTGAAACTTACTGTCGTCTTGAAAAACACAGAAGTCTGAAAAATGTAGTAGGCCAGATGACATAGAGGAGGTGTGCGTATAAAAATTGCCATTATATGAGGGATGAAATCCTAGAATGGAAAAAAGACTGCAGAAAAAAATATGAAGCTTGGATAACATTTGGCTAATAGAAATGTGCTGTGTCAGGTAGATGCAGGTATCAACTTGACAACTGAGGTCTGGTCCTTTGAGCATGTGAAGAATTGGTAGCTAAGGTAATCTCTGAGAAATCTTTTAGGAGATCATCTAATTTCTGTGAGAAGACACAATCCGTGGTGTGTGGGATAAGGTGAATAAGATAGAGGGAACTGGTTTAGGACATTAGCTTACAGACATGCTAGCAAGCAAAAAAGTATGTGCCTTTCTCAGAAATTCTGTGTATGTGGGGTGACCGACCAGTTCCCTTGTTGCCTAATGTTGGTATGAGCTATCCTGCCATTCTGATGACATATAAATGAAAATAGCAAGTAGAAATAAAACCTTTTTCCCCTAAATTGCTTTGGTGATGCATTTAGATAAACTGAAACACATATTAAAATGCTTGATTTTAGTCATGATAAATATATTTTGATAGGTAAGACAATAATAAGAGATATGAAGTGAAAGGTTTACGAGAAATTTCTGCTTGAAATGTCTACATTTGTAAAATTTTTCGGAAAGAAAAATAAGGGAGAGAGAACTAACCAGTTGATTTTTATATAAACTTGCCATAAAATTAATTCTATCCCAGCACCCAAGTTGTGGTAATTGGAGGATCAGGAGTTTTAGTCCATTTTTCAGTTACAAAGCAAGTTAATGATTATTTGGACTTTTCTCAAAAATCAAAAATACCTCCCAATTAAATGTCAATCTGCCATCTTACCTGTAATAACTATATGAAGTAAAGCTGCAGAAAGCGAGCCACTGTGATGTTCACCTGTGATGCCAGCTACTCAGGAGGTTCACAAGTACATTGCCCTGTGATGTAGCATAAAAGCTTGCCTACCACGCACATGGCCCTGGGTTCAATTCCCAATGTTGCCACCACCACCATCACCACAAAACATGCAAGTACAAATGCATTCTGGCTTAGAACCTGGATACCAGACGTCTAGCTGAAATGAGAAACCAACACTGATACCATCATATAAAAAGATTTTACAAAATAATTGGATTATTCTTTTAAAAAACGGAAAAAAATGTAGGAGCAGCCAGGTTGAGAGGAAAAACAGAAAAAAACAGAAAACAGAAAAAATACAAAGTTTAAGAAATGCTTTTCCAATACTCTAAATATCAGATATGAAATATGCAATGAATATATTATAAAATAATATTTTAGAAGTTCAAGAATATTCACCCATACATGTGTGTGTGTGTATGTGTGTGTGTGTGTGTGTGTGTGTGTGTGTGTGTCTGGGTCTGGGTCTGGGTCTGGGTCTGTGTGTCATCTATGAACTAAGCAGTGTTTTTAGTGATCCCAGATCAGTTGTGCTACTAAAGCTGTTATGAAAGAAACGATGATTTCCTGGCTCATCAGCATGACCTTCATTTATTATGCTGCTTCAGTGTCCCCTGTAACTGTCCTGAATCAGCTAGGATCTTCCTAGAAGAGCACTTCAACAATTTTTGCAATGTAATTATTTGCTGGAAAAGAGATTCTTAAGCTAGTTTTAAGGAGATTTATTATGTTTCTTCTAAATTTCTTGATAAGAACACTTTAGAGTGAGAAGAATGTAGAGCAGACAATTCTAAGCCTTCAGAAGATGACGGATGCAATTTAAGACCAATTAGACCCATATTTCAAAATGACATAGGAGGAACTTTTTGAAGGTCAAAAATACAGGATGATTATTTATAAGAGCTTTAGTCTCCACTGCCACAGGGTTTGGGAGGCAGATTGCTTTGTACAGGGTTTTCAGAAACAGCAGGAATTGAATCTAATTTCATATTCTAGCAGCTATGTGATCCTTGGGAAAATGATATTTTTCCCCACACTAGACTGATGATTAAATTTAAGTATATATTTTCTGTAAAATTTCAGCACAGTGTTCATCATATAATAAGCAATTTAACATATAGACAATGTAGTTCTTCAATATCTAGGATTACTTTACAAAAATCTCATTCATCTCTTATTAGCCTACTGATCTACATATTATTTTATGGTAGTATATTCCTTATAGTAATGTGTCATCAGTCATTCATTGGTCATGGGAACTCCTAAGAACTATGCAATAACTTAAGGAAAATGTACAATCAGCATGGTAAGTGTTTGTGGATAGGATTTCAAGCACAAGCAGAGAGAAGATATGGAAGATGTTCTCAGTGCTCAGATATAGGACAGAGGTTCAGGCATATGTGCAGAACGAGTAATGAACTTCTAATGATGCACTATTATTAGGTGATCATCACAGTTACACTGCTTATCCCATGCAATAAAATTTACTCTTAAGTGGATTTCAACAAAAGAATTATTATAGCTACCATTATAGTATAATAGAGGGTTGTCTTAACCTTAAATCCTCTGTAAGCTGCTTTTCAGCCTTTACCTTTTCATTCAATAACCCTGTAAACCACTGGTATTTTAATCTCTCTGTAATTTTGCCTTCTAGATTGCCATAAATGGCATGATGCATTTTGCAAATTTGTCAGATTGATTTATTACTTTAGTAATACAGAACTAAGTTTCTTCTACCTCTATTGCGATTTGATAGCTTACTTCCTTAAATCAGCTGATATTTAATTGCATAGATGCTCCAGTTTGTTTATCTGTTCACCTATGTAAAAGCTTGCTAGCTACTTCTAGGTTTTTATGCTTATGAATATAGTCTCTCTGAACATCATTTTTTCTTTATCCTTTAATGTGCATACCAAACTCTCCTCTGGGTCCTCCTCTCCGATGAGGTGCAAGGACCCAGTGGCATTTCCCAGAACCCTTTCCTGTGTTCCCCTTAAGCTTAGGAACACTACTGTGACTGTCAGTCCCTAGCCTCCATGGATCCTAGTGCCTTTAGTCCATGCTAGACTTTGTGGGGTCAATAATGTGTTGGACATATCTCAGGTCATGCAAGTCCTATTATGATTACTTCGGCCCTAACGTGTGTGGAGTATCTTGCATATCATAACTCCTTCTATCCTTGTGCTCTTATAATCTTATTGCCCCCTCTTCCGCAAATTTCCCTGAGCTTCAGGATGGGGAGAGATTAGGCTGGCCCAGTTCCAGGTGGTTGATATAGAGTCTCTGATGTTCTGAATTATGGTTGTTAATATTTTTTTTCGGTTTTGCTGCTCCTGCAGTGCCCTTGGCTCCATCCTGATGGATATTGAATGTCACCCCCTGGCCAGAGATAAAAACCTGTTAAATTAGAGTCCTGTTATAAAAGTATAATCAGGGCTGGAGAGGTGGCTCAGGGGTTATGCCTCTGCCTTGCAGGCAGAAGGTCCTGAGTTCGGATCTCAGATCCCACGTATAGATGCCAGGGGGAAGCGGGACGCCCTGCGCTTCTGGTCCTGGTAGGGCGGAGCCTGTGAATCCCGGGGCAGAAGGCAGTGGAGGCGTCCATGGTGGTTCCTGATTCGTCCGTGGTTCTACACACACACATACACACATGCACGCGCACATACATATGCACATATGCACAATTGAATAAATAATAATAAAAATAATTTTATAAAAGTATATTCAAAGGTGGATGGAATAAAAGAAGGAGACCGCGGTGAGAGAGGGGTCGATCACCCATTTGCAAAATGGTTATTTTCTATCTGGCAGCCTATATGCCCTCCCCTTCTGGTGAGATCATACCCCATCAGTTGCAAATGATCAGGAAAGAAAGTCTGTGAACTTACCCAGATGTCTCATTACTTACTTGCAGTCCTTGATAATGACCTATTTTCTCTGCTGTAATATGGTTCCCTCTCTTCTTGTTTCTGATGGGGCCCTCCTTCCCCATCCCTCCTGTTTATAAACTTTACAATTACTGTAGGCATTACAGAGATTTGTCTTTGAGTGTCTCTAAGTGGGTTTGGTTCTAGGATCCACCTATTAGGGAGTACATATGGCACTTAATTTTCCATGTCTGGGATACTTCACTCAATATAATTGTTCCTAATTCCATCCATTTCCCAACAAATTGCATTAATTCATCATTTTTGATGGCTGAGTAGTACTCCATTGTATAGATGTACCACAGTTTCCTTATCCACTCGTCAACTGTTGAAAATTTGGGTTGATTCCACGACTTTGGTATTGTAAACAGTGCTGCTATGAACATGGTTGTGTTTGTGCTATCAAAGTGAATTTTTGCTGTATGGGGGGGTTATTCCCAAAAGTGGTATAGCAGGGTCATATAACATTTCAATCTTTAAGAATCACCAGACGGCTTGCCAGAGTGGTTGTATGAGCCTGCATTCCCACCAGCAATGTAAGAGAGTTCCCCTCTCTCCACATCCTCTCCAGCAATTGTTGTTGTTTGTATTGTGGATTTTTGCCATCCTGAAGGGGTCAGATGATATCTCAGAGAAGTTTTGATTTGCATTTCCCTGATGGCTAAGGAAGTGGAGCCCTTTTAAGATATTTGTTAGTCATTTTAATTTTGTCCTTGGTAAAGTTTCTTTTAGGTTCCAAGACCCATTTTTTAACAAATGGCCCATTTGTTTCCTTGGTGTTTAGTTTTCTAAGTTCTTTGTGCACTCTGGATAATAGAGCTCTATCACATATGTTGTTAGTGAAGATTTTCTCCCACTGTTTGGATTGCCTTTGTGCTCGAGTTACAATCTCTTTATCTCAATGGAAGCTCTTTAATTTCACAAGATCCCATCTGTTGAGTGTTGGTTGTATTGACTGTGCTGTTGCATGTCCATTTAGGAACTAATGGCCCAGCCCAATCAGCTCAAGGGAGTTCCCTATCCTTTCAACTATGGTTTTTATAGTCTCTGGCCTTATATCTAGGTCCCTGATCCATTTGGAATTAATCTTGTACATGGTGACAAGTAGGGGTACAGTTTTAATCTTCTGCATGTGGATATCCAGTTTTGCCAGCATCATTTGTTGAAGATGCTGTTCTTTTTCCATTGGATTCTTTGGGCCCCTTTGTCAAAGATCAAATGGTTGGAGTTGTGTGGCTTATATCTGGGTCTTCAACCCTTATCCATTGATCTGTATGTCTATTTTGGAGCCAGTACCAGGCTGTTTTTACAACTATGGATTTGTAGTATAGACTAACGTTTGGAATGGTGATACCTCCAGCAGTGTTTTTGTTACTCATGATTGTTTTTGCTATCCTGGGTCTTTTGTGCCTCCATATGAATTTTGAGATTGTTTGGTCAACTTCTTTGAAGAATTGCTTTGGAATTTTAATTGGTATAGCATTGAATATGTATATTGCCTTTGGTAGATAATCATTTTTATGATGTTGATTCTGCCAATCGAGAACATGGGAAGTCTTGCATCTTCTGGTGTCTTCTGCAATTTCTTTGTTTAGGGTTTTAAAGTTTTCATTATAAAGGTCTCTTACTTTCTTGGTTAGGTTTATACCAAGGTATTTCATTTTTTTAGGGGCTATAATAAATGGGATTGTTTCTCTCAAGGCTTTTTCACTTCTTTCATTCTGGGTATATAGGAAGGCCTCTGATTTTTGCACATTTATTTTGTATCCTGCCACACTGCAGAACTTCTGTATTAGTTTTAGGAGCTTCCTGGTGGAGATTTTGGGATCACTCAGGTATTAGACCATGTCATCTGCAAATAGACATACCTTGACTTCTTCCTTGCCGATTTGAATCCCTCTTATGTCCCTTTCTTGTCTTATGGCTTCAGCTAAGGCTTCAAGTACAATATTGAATAGAAGTGGTGAGAGTGGACAGCCTTGTCTAGTTCCTGATCAAAGCAGGAATGCTTCCAATTGTTCCCCATTGAGCATAATCCTTGGTGTGGGCTTATTGTATATAGCTTTTATTATATTGATAAAGGTTACTTCCATTCCAACATTCTCTAGAGTTTTGATCATAAAGGGCTCTTGGATCTTGTGAAAAGCTTTTTCTGCATCTATCGAGAATATCATGTTGTCTTGAACTTTGGACTGGTTTATATGGTGAATTACATTTATTGATTTGTGTATGTTGAACCAACCTGGTTTATATGGTGAATTACATTTATTGATTTGTGTATGTTGAACCAACCTTGTATGCCTGGAATGAAGCTGCTTGATTACTGTGGATGACCTTTTTGATATGTTTTTGAATCCAATTTGCTAAGACTTTGTTGAGAATCTTTGCATCTGTGTTCATCAGAGAGATTGGCCTATAGTTTTCTTTTTTAAGTGTATCTTTATTAGGTTTTGGGATTAAAATGATATTAGCTTCATAGAAGGAATTCAGTAGTGTTCCTTCCTTTGCTATTTGATGGAACAGTTTAAGGAGTATTGGTATTATTAACTCCTTACATGTCTGGTAGAACTCTGTGCTGAATCCATCTGGTCCAGGACATTTTTTGGTGGGAAGATTTGAGATTACTTTCTCGATTTCCTCATATGTTATAAGACTATTTAAATAATTCACAACTTCATGATTCAAATTAGGTAAGTTGTGTTTACTTAGGAATTCATCCATCTCTTTTGTGTTGTCAAATTTCACAGAGTAGACCTTGATGGAGGCCTATTTTCTCTGCTGTAACATGGTCTGCAAGTAAGTAATGAGAAACCTGGTTAAGTTCACAGACGTTCTTTCCTGATCTCACCAGAAGGGGAGGGCATATAGTCTAGCAGATAAAAAGTAATCATTTTGCAAATGGGTGATGGACCCCTCCCTCACTGAGGTTTCCTACTCTTATTACATCTACCCTTGAATGTGCTATTATAACAAGACTCCAGTTTAACAGCTTTTTGTCTCTGGCCAGGGGGTGACATACAGTGCCCAGCAGAATGGAGTGAAGGGCATTGCAGGAGCAGCAAAACTGCAAAAGAAAATCAACAAACCACAATCCAGAACTTCAGAGACTATATCAATCACATAGAACTAGGCCAGCCTAATCTCTCCCCATCCTGGAGCTCAGGGACATTTGCGGAAGAGGGGGCGGTAAGATTGTAAGAGCAAAAAGATGGGAGGAGCAACGATTTGCAAGATTCTCAACAATAGTTGGGGCCAAAGCAATCATAATGGGACTTTGCATGCCCTGCGCAATGTCCAGTGCACTGTTGCCCTCATAAAGTCTAGCATCTTTTAAGGGCACCGAGACCCCTGGAGGCAAGGGATTGACAGCCATAGTAGTGATCTTATGCTTAAGGGGAACAAGAGAAAGGGCTTATGGAAATGCCACTGGGTCCTTATATGTCATCGGAGAGGAGGACCCAGTGGAGAGTTAGGCATACACAATAAAGGACTTTCTGGGTATTGGGGGGGGCACTGGGGGATGGGGAGGGGGTTCGGGGGGAGGAGGGGGGAGGGAGGGAACTGGTAAAAAATTTTTAAATGTATAATTAAATTTTTAATAAAAAAATATTAAAAAAATGCCCAGAAATAGGCCAGAATCCCCACAAGAGTAGACAATCCAGAAGGAACCCTGAAGTCCATAGAAGTGAAGAAGCAGACAGGTAGGAGTGAGGAAGGGCATGGAATGGATTGATGAAGGGAGGGGAAAAAAAATTCACAGAGTATAAGTTTTTGAACTATGACGTTATAATTCTCTCAATTTCATGGGTATCAGTAGTGATAACTCCATTTTCATTTCTAATTTTGTTAATTTGGAATTTCTGTCTCTTGCTTTTGGTTAATTTGCTAGGGGTGTATCAATCTTATTGATTTTTTTCAAAAAACCAGCTTTTTGACTGGTTGATTTTCTGTATCGTTTTCCTAATCTTGATTTCGGATATTTCTCCCCTTGTTTTGCTAATCTCCTCCCTTCTATTGCTTTTGGGGTCAGATTGCTCTAGAGTCTCTAAAGCTTTAATCTGCATTGCTATTTATTTCCATTTTTTTGATGTAGGCATTAAGAGCTATGAACTTACCTGTTAGGACAGCTTTCATCATGTCCCAGAGATTTTGGTAAGTTGTATTTTCATTATCATTTGCTTTAAGGAAATCTTGAATTTCCTTTTTAATTTCTTCCTGAATCCAGTTCTCATTCAGCATCATAGTGTTAAATTTCCAGGTGTTAGTGTATTTTCTATTGCTTGTTGTGTTGTGGATGACAAGCTTTAGGCCGTGGTAATAAGGTACAAGCTAAAATTTCAACTTTCCTGTATATGTGAAGATTCCTTTTGTGGCCCAATATGTGATCTATTTTGGAGAAAGTTCTGTGTGCTGCTGAGAAAAATGTGTATTCCTTGGTGCGTGGATGAAAAGTTCGATAGAGATCTGTAAGGTTCATTTCAGTAAAGGTTTCATTAAGCTCCAAAGTGTGTCTTTTAAGTTTTTTCCTGTTGATCTATCCCATGTTGAGAGGGCAATATTGAAATCCCCAAGAATTATCATTTTGGGATTTATTTCTCGCTTTAGACATTGTAGGTTTTACTTAATGAATGTGGGGGTAGGGCCTGTATTGGGTACATGTATGTTCAGTACAATTCAGTGAATCATACCTGTGACTAAAATGTAGTATCCATCTGTGTCTCTTATGATTTTTTTTTTGGTTTGAAGTCCACTTTGTCTGATAGCATAGTGGCTACCCCTGCCTGTTTTCTGGGTCTATTAGTTTGCAACATTTTTGACCAGCTTTTTATTTTAGGATGTGCCTATCTTTTGTGGTGAGATGGGTTTTCTGCAAGCAGCAGATTGATGGATTGTGATTTTTAATCCAAGTCTGTGTCTCTTAATCGATGAGTTAATTCCATTAACATTTAGTGTTATAATGGAGAAACTATTTTTAATTCTGGACATTTATTATGTTTAGTGGCTTTTGTAAGTGTATTGTTTCGCATTTTTTTTAAAATATTTTTATTATTATTTCCACTCATACAAACTTTATAGGTACACCAGTTCCCTACTTGCCTCCTCCTCCCCCCGACCCCCCTGCTCCCCCTCCACTCACCCCTCCCTTCCCATCCCCCAGTGCTTCCCCCTCCCAATCCCTGGAGAATCCTTTAGTGTGCATGCCTGACTCTCCTCTGGGCCTTCCTCTCTGATGACGTACAAGGACCAGTGGCATTCCCCTGAATCCTTTCCTGTGTTCCCCTTAAGCATAGGAACTCTACTGTGGCTGTCAATCCCATGCCTCCAAGGATCTTGGTGCCTTTAGCAAATGCTAGACTTTGTGGGATCAATAGTGTATTGGACATTGTGCGGGGCATGCAAAGTCCAATTATGATTGCTTCGGTCCTAACTTGTGTGGAGTATCTTGCATATCATTGCTCCTCCCATCCTTGTGCTCTTACAATCTTACTGCCCCCTCTTCTGCAAATTTCCCTGAGCATCAGGATGGGGAGAGATTAGGCTGGCCTAGTTCTGGGTGGTTGATATAGAGTCTCTGAAGTTCTGGATTATGGTTTGTTGATTTTCTTTTGCAGTTTTGCTGCTCCTGCTATGCCCTTCACTCCATCCTGATGGGCATTGCATGTCACCCCCTGGCCAGAGACAAAAAGCTGTTAAACTGGAGTCTTGTTATAAGAGCAAATTCAAAGGTAGATGTACTAAAAGTAGGAAACCACAGTAAGGGAGGGGTCAATCACCCATTTGCAAAATATTTACTTCTTATCTGCCAGACTATATGCCCTCCCCTTCTGGTGAGATCATACCCACTCAGTTGAAAATGATCAGGAACGAACATCTGTGAACTTGACCAGGTGTCACATTACTTACTTGCAATCTTTGATGGAGGCCTATTTTCTCTGCTGTAACATGGTCCCCTCTCTCCTTGTTTCTGGTGTGGCCCTCCTACCCCATCCTTCCTGTTCATAATCCTTGCAATTACTGTAGGTATTACAGAGATTTATCTTTGAGTGTCTCTAGGTGGCCTGGGTGGGTTTGGTATTAGAAGCCACTTATTAGGGAGTACATACGGCAGCTTAATTTTCTGGGTCTGGGATACTTCACTTAATATAATTGTTTCTAATGACATCCATTTCTTGGCAAATTGCATTAATTCATCATTTTTGATGGCTGAGTAGTACTCCATTGTATAGATGTACCACTGTTTCCTTATCCACTCGTCAACTGTTGGATATTTGGATGGATTCCATGACATTGCTATTGTAAACAGTAGCTGCTATGAACATGGTCGTGCTTGTGCTATCGAGATGAATTTTTGCTGTATGTGCGGTTATTCCCAGAAGTGGAATAGCAGGGTCAAATGGCATTTCAATCTTTAATTTCTTTAAGAATCTCCAGACGGCTTGCCAGAGTGGCTGTATGAGCCTGCATTCTCACCAGCAATGTAGGAGAGTTCCCCTCTTTCCACATCGTCTCCAGCGTTTGGTGTTGTTTGTATTGTGGATTTTTGCCATCCTAACTGGGGTGAGATGATATCTCAGGGAAGTTTTGATTTGCATTTCCCTGATGGATAAGGATGTGGAGTATTTTTAAAGATATTTGTTAGACATTTCAATTTTATCCCTGGTAAAGTTTCTTTTAAGTTCCAGGGTCCATTTTTTAATTGGGCCATTAGTTTCCTTGGTGTTTATTTTTTGAAGTTCTTTGTGCACTCTGGACAGTAGAGCTCTATCAGATATGTGGTTAGTGAAGATTTTCTCCCATTATGTGGGTTGTCTTTGAGCTTGTGTTACAATTTTTTTATCTGAACAGAAGTTCTTTAATTTCACAAGATCCCAACTGTTGAGAGTTGGTAGCAGTGATTGTGCCATTGGATGTCTGTTTAGGAACTGTTCGCCTAGCCCAATCAGGTCGAGGGAGTTCCCTGTCCTTTCAACTATGGTTTTTATAGTCTCTGTCCTGATATCAAGGTCCTTGATCCATTTGGAATTAATTCTTGTACATGGTGACAAGTATGGGTCCAGCTTTAATCTTCTTCATGTGGAGATACAGTTTTGTCAGCACCATTTGTTGAAGATGCTGTTCTTTTTCCATTGGATTCTTTGGGCCCCTTTGTCAAAGATCAAATGGCTGTAATTTTGTGGGCTTATATCTGGGTCTTCAATCCTTATCCATTGATCTGTGTGTCTATTTTGGAGCCAGTACCAGGCTGTTTTTATGGATTTGTAGTATAGACTAAGGTTTGGTATAGTGATACCTCCAGCAGTGTTTTTGTTACTCAGTATTGTCTTTGCTATCCTGTCTTTTGTGCCTCCATATGAATTTTGAGATTGCTTGGTCAACTTCTTTAAGAATTGCTTTGGGATTTTAATTGGTATAGCATTGAATTTGTATATTGCCTTTGGTAGGATAGTCATTTTTACGATGTTGATTCTGCCAATCCAGGAACATGGGAGGTCTTTGCATCTTCTGGTGTCTTCTGCTATTTCTTTCTTTAGGGTTTTAAAGTTTTCGTTGTAAAGGTCTCTTACTTCCTTGGTTAGGTTTATACCAAGGTATTTCATTTTTTTAGGGGCTATAGTAAATGGGATTGTTTCTCTCAGGGCTTTTTCACTTCTTTCATTCAGGGCATATAGGAAGGTCACATTTTTGTACATTTACTTTGTATCCTGCCACCCTGCTGAACTTCTCAATTAGTTCCAGGAGCTTCCTGGTGGAGTTTTTGGGATCACTCAGTTATAAGATCATATCATCTGCAAATAGGGATAGCTTGACTTCCTTGCCTATTTGAATCCCTCTTATGTCCCTTTCTTGTCTTATGGCTTCAGCTAAGACTTCAAGTACAATATTGATTAGAAGTGGTCAGAGTGGACAGCCTTGTCTAGTTCCTGATCGAAGTGGGAATCCTTCCAGTTTTTCCTCATTGAGCATAATCCTTGCTGTGGGCTTATTGTATACAGCTTTTATTATATTGATAAAGGTTCCTTCCATTCCTACTGTCTCCAGCGTTTTGATCATAAAAGGCTGTTGGATCTTGTCAAGCTTTTTCTGCATCTATCGAGAGTATCATGTGGTCTTGGACTTTGGACTGGTTTACACGATGAATTGCATTTATTGATTTGCGTATGTTGAACCAACCTTGTGTGCCGAGGATGAAGCCTACTTGGTTCCCATGAATGAACTTTTTGATATGTTTTTGAATCTGATTTGCTAAGACTTTATTGAGAATCTTTGCATCTGTGTTCATCAGAGAGATTGGCCTATAGTTTTCTTTTTTAAGTGAATCTTTATTAGGTTTTGTGATTAATACGCTATTAGCTTCATAGAAGGAATTCGGTAGTGTTCCTTCCTTTGCTATTTGATGGAACCTCTTACGGAGTATTGCTGTTATTAACTCCTTACATGTCTGGTAGAACTCTGGACCGAATCCATCTGGTCCAGGACATTTTTTGGTGGGAAGATGCAAGATTACTTTTTCATTTTCCTCATATGTTTTAGGACTATTTAGATAATTCACAACTTCCTTATTCAATTTAGGAAAGTTGTGTTTACTTAGAAATTCATCCATCTCCTTTGTGTTGTCAAACTTCACAGAGTATAAGTTTTTGAAATATGATGTTATAAATCTCTGGATTTCTTGGGTTTCAGTAGTGATAACTCCATTTTCATTTCTAATTTTGTCAATTTGGGTTTTCTCACTCTTGCTTTTGGTTAATTTAGCTAGGGGTATACCAATCTTATTGATTTTTTCAAAGAACCAGCTTTTTGACTAGTTGATTTTTTCTATTGTTTTCCTAATCTCGATATGAGATATTTTTCCCCTTGTTTTGCTAATCTCCTCTCTTCTACTACTTTTGGGATCAAATTGATCTAGTTTATCTAAAGCTTTTAGGTGCATTGTTAAGTTATTTATTTCTGATGTTTGCATTTTTGATGTAGGCATTAAGAGCTATGAACTTACCTCTAAGGACAGCTTTCATTGTCTCCCAGAGATTTTGGTAAGTTGTATTTTCATTATCATTTGCTCTAAGGAAATCTTGAATTTCCTTTTTAATTTCTTCTGAATCCAGTTCTCATTCAGCATCATAGTGTTAAGTTTCCAGGAGTTAGTGAATTTTCTGTTGTTTGTTGTGTTGTGGATGTCCAGCTTCAGGCCGTGGTGGTCTGATAGGGGACAGGTTAGAATTTCAACTTTTTCGTATATGTGTAGATTCATTTTGTGGCCCAATATGTGATCTATTTTGGAGAATAGTCTGTGTGCTGCTGAGAAAAATGTGTATTCTTTGGTGTGTGGATGAAAAGTTCGGTAAAGCTCTGTAAGGTCCATTTCTTTAAGGGTTTGATTAAGTTCCAAAGTGTCTCTGTTAAGCTTTTGACCTGTTGATCTATCCCATTTTGAGAGGGCAGTGTTGAAGTCCCCAAGAATTATCGTTTGGGGGTTGATTTCTTGGTTTAGACGCTGTAGGGTTTTCTTAATGAATGTGGAGGTGCCGTTATTGGGTGCATATATGTTCTGTATTGTGAAGTCTTCCTGTTGAATTGTACTTGTGACTAAAATGTAGTATCCATCTGTGTCTCTTAATATTTTCTTTGATTTGAAGTCCACTTTGTCTGAAAGCATAATTGGTTTCCTGGTTCCATTAGCTTGCAAGATTTTGGACTAGCCTTTCATTTTTAGGATGTGCCTATGTTTTGTGGTGAGATGAGTTTTCTGAAGGCAGCAGATTGTTGGATTGTGGTTTTTAATCCAAGTTTGTAATCTGTGTCTCTTAATCGGTGAATTAATATCCTTGACATTTAGTGTTATAATGGAGAAATTATTTTTAATTCTGGACATTTTTATGTTTAGTGGACTTTGTAAACGTATTATTTGATATTTATGTTTTGGTGGTATTCTACTTTCCTTCTGTCCTCCTGGATACATTTGTTCTTTTCTTCAAGCTTGAATATCATTTCTAGCATTTTTGAAGGCCTGGTTTGGTAGACATGTATCCCTTCAAGTTGTCTTTGTACTGGAAAATTTTTCTTTCTCTCTCAATCATGACAGATAGTTTCGCCAGGTATATCAGTCTGGGTTGGCACTTTTGCTCATTTAATACTTGAAGTACATCTCTCCAAGCTCTTTTTGCTTTTACTGTTTCTAGTGAGTAGTCATTTGTTATTATAATAGGTTTACCTTTAAAAATGACTTGCTTTTTTTCTCTTGAAGCTCTCAGCACCTTTTCTTTGTCTTGAATGTATTGTGTTTTGACTATTATTTGTTTTGGCAATTTTCTATTTTGGTCATATCTGTTTGGAGTGCGAAATGCCTCTTCTATTTGGATGGGCCTCTCCTTCTTTAGTTGTGGGAAGTTTTCATTTATGATGATTTGAAGTATTTCCTCAGGTGTGGTATTTTGGGATTCTTTTTTTTTTTTGTATCTAAGAATTCTTTTTTTTTCTTTTTTATTAAAAATTTAATTATACATTTTAAAATTTTTTTACCAGTTCCCTTCCTCCTCCCTCCTCCCCCCAAACCCCGTCCTCCCCCTCCTTTCCCTCCCCATCCCCCAGTGCCTCCTCCCCAATTCCCAGACAGTCCTTTTTTGTGTACGCCTGACTCTCCACTGGGTCCTCCTCTCCGATGACATATAAGGACCCAGTGGCATTTCCATAAGCCCTTTCTCTTGTTCCCCTTAAGCATAGGAGCACTACTATGGCTGTCAATCCCTTGCCTCCAGGGATCTCGGTGCCCTTACAGATGCTAGACTTTATGAGGGCAACAGTGCGCTGGACATTGCACAGGGCATGCAAAGTCCCATTATGATTGCTTTGGCCCCAACTATTGTTGAGAATCTTGCAAATCGTTCTGGTATTCCATGAATGCGCATGTTAGGCTTCTTCAGGGTGTCCCATATCTCTTGAATGTTCCTCTCAAGGATCTTTTTGACTTTAACAATCTCTTCCATTGAGGTGGTTAATTCTAGCACTTTGTCTTCAAGTTCTGAAATTCTATTTTCTGCTTCATTTTTTCTGCTGATAAGACTCTCTGTTGAGTTTTGGTTTGAAGATAATTTGTCTTTTAGTTCAATTTTAAACTCTGCCTGAGACTTTTTTAACTGCTCTATGTCTATTTTTGTTCTTGAACTGTTTTTCTGAACTCCTCCAAGTGCCTGTTGTGTTCCTGTTCAAAGTGGTTGATTCGGTTTAAGTCTTCTCAGATTTCCTCTTTCATAGTATTAATCATGGTAATGATCATACTCTGAAAGTCATTATGTTGGTTCTGGCTTTCTTGGCTATTTTCTGTGAATTTGTTCTGGTTGGAATCCATCATTATGGGGTTTACTCTTTCGGTGGGAGATTGGTCTTCTTGGGTTTTTTTCTCGTGGATCTGCACTTTGACTTGGGCATTGTTGTTTTGTTTTTTAGGACCTTTCAGTTTCTGTGTGTTTTTCACTGAACTGATTTAGTTGGTATTATTACCCTTGCCAGTTATTACTAGTGCTTACCTTGAATTGGGTACATTTGTCTATTGTTATTGTAATTTCCTAGATGAGGCTATTAGGCTGTTAGTACGTCAGTTAAGTCAGTTTAAGTAGAGAAGGATTGAATATTAGTATGGTAGTGCACCCTGCGATTCAGTATCTTGGTGATATGTGAGGGTGAGTGGTGTACTCCCTGGAGTTGTATATGTTTTTGGGGTGGCTGTATGGAGAAATTGATCTACAGCAATTGATACTAGAAAGGATCAGTAAGGTGAAAAAAAGGAGGTTTACTTATCTTTGGGCTGCATGTGAAAAATCTCTCCCACGTGATAGGATGATTGTAGAGTACTCTAGATGAATGTACTTTGTCCCTTAGTGTTTTGCTTGAATTTCCTGTGGACTCTATTGAATTCTGAGTAGCAGTGTGTCTTCCCTGGACCACTTGCCTAGGTCCCCGGTGGGCCAGTGAGGCAGAGGGTCTGATGTTGATGGCAGAATTCTTCACCTGGGACCTGGGACTTGGCTTAGGGCCCACCCAAGCTCCAGGGATGGAGGAATGTCAGCAAGTCCTGTCTGGTGGAGGCGTGGGCCATAGGAAGAAAGAGGCTGAAGACCAGGCAGGGCCCAGGCAAAGCTGGAAACGGGGTGCTGGTTGGGGGGCTGGGCAGACTCACCTGGGGACCTGGGACCTGGCAATCGGGGGTCAGTGGTGTGCGGTGGGGACTGGAGGTGTGGGGTTGGGGTCCCTGTTTCACTTTTAGGTTTTGTTGGTGTTATACTTCCCTTCTGTTCTCCAGGATATGCCTGTTTTTTTCTTCAAGCTTGAGTATCTTTTCTAGCATTTTTTGAAGGCCTGCTTTGGTAGACATGTGTTCCTTCAAGTTGTCTTTATGCTGGAAAACTTTTCTTTCTCCCTCAATCATGACAGATAGTTTTGCGAGGTATATCAGTCTGGGTTGACATTTTTGCTCATTCAATACTTGAAGTATGTCTCTCCAAGCTCTTCTTGCTTTTACTGTTTCCATTGAGAAGTCATTTGTTATTTTAATAGGTTTACTTTTAAAAGTGACTTGGTTTTTTTCCCTTGAAGCTCTCAGCAACATTTCTTTATTTCTTTATTTTGAATGTGGAGTGTTTTAGTTTTGGTCATATCTGTTGGAGGTACCTAATGCCTCTTGTATATGGATGGGCCTTTCTTTTTTTAAGTGAGGAAAGTTTGAAAAATTTCCTCAGGTGTGGTATTTTGGGATTCTTGCTCTGGTATTCCATGAATACACATGTTAGGCTCTTCAAGGTATCCCATAACTCTTGAATATTTCTCTTGAGTATCTTTTTGGCTTTAACAACCTCTTCCATTGAGCTGATTAATACTCCCACTTTGTCTTCAAGGTCTGAAATTCTATTATCTCCTTCATTAGTTCTGGTAATAAGACTCTCTGTTGAGTTCTGGGTTGAATATAACTTGTCTTTTAGTTCAGTTTTAAACTCTGCTTGAGTCTGTTTTAACTGCTCTATGCCTGTTTTTGTTTTTTGAACTGATTTTCTTATCTCCTCCAAGTGTCTGTTGTGTTCCTCTTCAAAGTGGTTGATGCGGTTATTTAAATCCTCCTGGATTTTCTCTTTCATAGTATTGAACATGTTAATGATCATGTTTTGAAAGCTGTTATCTTGGGTCAGGCTTTCTTGGATATTTTCTGTGGGTTTGTTCCAGTTGGAGTCTATCATTATGGGATTAATTTCTTTAGTGGGAGATTTGTTTTCTTGGGTTTTGTTTCTCATGGATTTGCACTTTGACTTGGGCATTGTTGTTTTGTTTCTTAGGACCTTTCAGTTTCTGTGTGTTTTTCACTGAAGTGAATTATTTGGCCTGGTGCAGCTCCTGCTCCAGGGGGTTGGGGGGAGGAGCTGGGTCCAGTGGGCTCCCTGGGGTTGGGGTGTGTGGGGGGGAGAGCTTACCTAGGTTGCCGTCAGTCCCGGCTGTATTGTGAGCTCCCAGGTGGATGTGAAAAGGGAGAAGGTGGTGGTGACAGGGCGCTATTTAACCTGGGGAGCAGGGGCGTGGCCCAGGGGGTCCTCCTAGGCTCGGCCAGCACCGGCTCTTGCTGGTTGGTGGTTGGAGCTGGATCCAGTCAGCTGCCTGGGGTTTGGAGGTGGGTGAGTGGGTGGGGCTTACCTAGGTGCCCCTGAGTCCTGGCTGGTCTATGTGCATTCTGGGTGGGTGGGGAAAGGGACTCTCTGAACATTCATATGTGAGTTTTATGTGGTCATAAGTCTTTAATTTGCTTGAGTAAACACATTTGAATACAATTGTTAGATTATTTAAGACTATTGTTGAAATAAATTGCAAGTTACCTACATTTTTTAATTTCTAGTAGTAATGCATGAGAATTTGTTATGTCAAACATCACATTGCATGCTGGAGAGATCACTCAGGGGTAAGACTCTGTCTCGCAAACACCACATAGCATTTAGTTCTTATTATTTTATTTGGAGTTTAACTATTCTAATTGGTGTGCAGCATTATCTCATTGTATTAATTTTATCACCTAAAAACAAATGTGGTTGAATGTTTACTTAAATATATTCATTGGTGTTGGTGTTATATATTTTCTGTAGTAAAATATCTGGAATTATTATCCTCTCTCTCTCTGCATTTCTCTCTCTGCTTCTCTCTGATTTTCCTTTGTTGCCTCTCTTTGGCATAATCATGTATTCACATGATTCTGTATCTTTAGCCTCCAGTCAGGAAAATAATGTTATGCATGGTTTATTTACTTGTTTATTGTAAAATGATTGCTTAATTCAGAATAAATTCACTCTTAAAACAGAGAAAGTTAATTAATTGTTAGGACATGCTGTTGAGCATGTTGCCATTGTCAGACTGAGGTCATAGCCTGGTCCTTATAATTTGGAAAATTTTTCTCTGAAAAGAGAATATTTAAAAAGTTACATGATAGAAGAAAATACTTCTTCACAAATTGAACTTAAGGAGGGAATGGTGAAGGGAAAGGAAAGTATGAGAGGGAGGAGGAAGGGAGAGAGCCGTGATGAATACTCAATATTCTTGTAAAAGTAGAAAAATAAAAACTAAAAAAGTTAAAAATTGGATATAAGGACAATTGTTATTATGACTACTTGAGCTTTGTTTACAATGACTTCCAATTTTAGGTATAGATTTTGTTTCTTATGACAATGGTTAGTAACGTTTTGTTTTTTGAACAGATAATTTGAAGAAGACAAAGTAAAAGAAAAAAAAACCCAGAGAATTCTGAAATGAATGTATAGCATGCTGTGTCATGGAAAGTGAACATGAAAAGGGCAAAAATGAAAGTAAACCACCAGGGGGATTTTTTTTTAATTTTCTTTTTTCTAGTTTTACAAACACAATGAGGAAGACTAAGTGGCCCTTCGTTGCATAGACCCACTAATAGGGGCACTTCCTTTAAATGTCTAGCCCTAGCGGGTAAGGTTCCTGAGATTTTTGCTAGACTAGGGGAAATGTCAGTATGTCATCCATTTTGCAGGTCTAGGATAAGCCTCATTGCAGTGGGTTCCTGGATGCAGCAGCCCTGCCTTGAGTTGAATTTCTTAGCCAGTGGTGGACCTTCCCATCATTTAGGCTCTTGCAATCTTATTAGCCCCTCTTCTGCAAGATTCCCAGAAACTTAGGATGGAAAAAGATTTTGTCGGACTGCTTCTGGTTAAATGTTTTAGGGTCACAGGTATTCTACATTCTGGTTGGTTGCTGTTGTCTATTTCATTGCTCTTCCATTGGTCTAGACTGCCACTTGTTTGGGTGTTGAGATATTTTCTTATCTAAAGGTAAAATTAGGGTGTTTACATGGAATTTATTCATGCTTAAACACCAAGAGAATTCTTAGCTTCAATAATTAATCATTTTCCCAATAGGAACATTTGAGCATAAGGGTAAAGTTTTTGCACTGCAAATTTTCACATCATCTTCAGGACGTCATTTTTAGAATTTTTTGTGTTACTTGTGAACTATATTTCCAAAATAAAATGTCCACATTATAAGAAGGCAGTAAGATTTGAGATAAATGTCAAGTTTATGACAGAAATCACTATTTATCACCAATACTACAGATGCAAAACTGTGCTTCTCCTCATATGAAACAGTTGCATGTAAGTCAGAACTGTGAATGAAAGGGATGAGTGTCTTCATTGTAAATATATGTAAGGATCATGTCTATGTTGATAAGTGAAATAGATACATTTTCATATCACTTATTCTATTTCCAAAGGTTGCCATGAAAATAAATTAACTTTGTGCTAGAGGTGTAACTCAGTTAGTAGAGTGCTTTCCTAGTAAGAGAAAGACCTCGGGTTCACACCCCAGCACTGCATCAATCCAACATTATGGTGTGCTCCTACAATCCCAGAACTTTGGAGTTGGAAGCAAGAGAATCAAGAATTTAAGGTAATCCTCGGGTACATTGAACTAGAAGACCTCCTGGACTTCATGAGATTCTGTTTCAAAGAGAAACAAATGAAAAAAGACAATATAGCTAGGTTTGTTAAAATAAATTAAAAAATAATTGCTATTTTCATGCCTCCTCTCCATATACATTGCCATTGAAAATGATTAAACAATTGTTTACATGAGGTAGAATCTGCCAGATTTTTCTGAGATTTGACCTCGTCAAAATCTCACAGAATGAAGTGTGTGGCATTTCCCAATAAACATATCAATAACTTAGGACAGTTAGAGAATCAGTAGTTTTAGCAAAGTAGCTGGAAATATATTTCTTAAGGAATCTTGTATCTGTAATGAATGTTTGCATCTGAGAATTCCACAGGTTGTTTTGCGGACTTACAATGACTCCTGGTTTTGATTCTTGAGCAACATAAAAGAACAGCCCAGCAAGTGCCTTTAGAAAGAGTTTTGTCTTCCCGTTTCCCAGCTGATTCATCATCTATTTGCTGCTGGAATCATATCACTCAAGTAGGAACATAAACTGAAAAAAACTAATTCATGATCAGCCAAAATACTCTGAATTAAACACTGATACTGGCAAAAATTAATAAGGAAAAGGAAAAAAAAAACTTTGTTCAAAAATTCCCTCAAGTCTATCTTTTCAACTTTAATTTTAACATGTACATATTCTTCTACATACTAAGGTATTCCTGTTTAACTTACCGCTTTCTCTTTCAGAGTTGTTAATTATTTTTATGAAAAATTCCTGTCACCAGTGAGTTGAAAGTTCTAAGGCAAAGAGAAAGCTGCAGTCATGCAGTCACTTCTCACAGCAGGTAGCACAGCAGGGAGTTAATATTCCCCTGTTCTGGCTTCTGGATAGAGATACACTGAAGAGCTATTGTGGTGAAGAACAGATGTTGAAGCCTTTGTGCAATAATGTAATTCCCGCAAATGTTATATGCTGAAATGAAATTGTGGAAATACTTAACCTGTTTCTTAAGGGTTCACAATGCTTTTAATAAACACACTAGTTTTAATTAACTTGAATCTTCATAAACAGCAAAATCATATAAAGAGTGCTTTCAAAGGATTGAGGAGATGGCTCAGTGTTTAAAACCTTTGTCTCACAAGCAAAGGGACCTGAGTTTGGATTCCTAGAACTCACATAAAAATGCTGGGCATGTATGACAGTGAATTGTAATTTAGATCCTGGAACATGGGGTCTGGAAAACTCCAGAGCAGAGCAGCAAGGAGGTAGAATAATCTAGGATGAATCCCAGTGTTACCCTTGGGCCTCCACAGGCATATATACTCAAGAAACCTTTTGTACACATGCCTTTATATATATGTACACCCACACAAATGAAACACACATTCACACACACACACACTCACGCACATGCACGTGTGTGCACACACACCTACATGCACATGCACATGCATGCATGCACACACGCACATGCACATGCACCCGTGCACGTGCACACACACACACACACACACACAAAGCAAAAACAGTGCTTTCAAGTACAAGATGTGATCAAGTATGCAAAGAGTAAAACACAATGCTACTTTTATGTTTTAATTATTTTTGGACCTATAATTTAGAGAAAATCTATCCTTAAATGTAATTCACTAATCCAAATGCAATCCCCTAGCATTGACTTGCCACATAATGCTTTGGGATGAATTTTACCATCAATGCAATTAAAACATATTTTAGTAGCATTACAGTCTCAGTGCTTTTCAGGTCAGAAAGTTCTTGGATTTAAAGAAAACAAGCTATACAATTTATATACATTTATATTTGTATCAAGATAAACCTGCTGAAACAGGTTAAATTCACATACAATTGTATTTACTTGGCAAAATTAAGGAAAACAAAAGAAAAAACAAAGGAAATAAGAATAGCAATATCTTGAATGACATTTTCAACAACTATTTTATTCACGAGCTTCAAGATGAAAGAAGGGATTTTTAGACTTTATAAGCTTCAATTTTATGAAGGCATTAAGAAGGAATTAAGGAACTGTAATAAAATGTTTTCTGTTGGATCTTCTGGCAGAACAGAGAATTAAGATAATTAATACAAATAGTTTCTGTTTAAATTAGTCACTTAATTTTTTTCCCAAAAAATCACACATATTAAGTTAGACAGTTGATTTTCACACTCACATCCAAATACACAATTGAACCTAGTTTCTTAACAACCATCAGGACAAGACCATATATGTCTATCTTGTGTGCAAATCTTATGTTACAAAGACATACATAATGAATGTTCATTACATAAACATTCAGTTATAGTCTACCCTCTGCCACCTTCATTTTGCATAGTAGTAGATTTTTGTTTTAGCAAATATTGTGTTTGAGTTGCTTCATGTTAAATTTTCTGGCTGTATTCAGAAGAAGAGATGGAAAGAGAAGGAAAGTTAATAATTTTCCATCTTCATGAATCCATGTAATGATTGAGCCATAATAATTGGTCTGGGCCCACACAAGTCACCTCTATTTGTTATGACACTATATTACCTTCTACAAGTCTGGAATCACATATGATTTGTCCACCAGAAAAGGTTCATATGTCAGGGAAGATTGAAAATTTACAAGTCCCTAGTGTTTATTTTTAGAGGTATATTTCAGAGTGGAACTAAATTAACAGAAAGTTGAATCCTAAGTTGGTTTTAAGCCAAGATGAACTGGCAGATGTTAGAGCACTTTGCTGACTGGGGAGGATATTCAGGGCTGGAAATGACTTTCTTGATTCTTGTAGGAAACTTTTATTAGGCTGAGGACATGTCAACCTATTCCTAATTTTTCATTTAGGATTCGTTGATCTGAGATAAAGGTGGATTGGTCTGTTCTCACTCCTCGCTTCCCATGTACAAGGCTGGCTCCCGAATGTCATGGCAGGAAAGCCACTATTCTACCTTCGTTTTCTTTCTTTTTTTTTTTTTTTTTCCCAGAGCGGAGCAGGTCAAAGCCTTCATTTCTTTTTTCTTTTTTCTTTTTTTTTTATTTCCACTCATACAAACTTAACAGATACACTGGTCCCCTCCCTCCCTCCAACCTCCCACCACCCTGTGCCCCCCTCTACTCCCCCCTCCCTCCCATCCCCGGAGCATCCCTTAATGTGCATGCCAAACTCTCCACTGGGTCCTCCTCTCCGATGAGGTGCAAGGACCCAGGGGCATTTCCCAGAACCCTTTCCTGTGTTCCCCTTAAGCATAGGAACACTACTGTGGCTGTCAATCCCTTGCCTCCAAAGATCTTAGTGCCTTTAGCAAATGCCAGATTTTGTGGGGTCAATAGTGTGTTGGACTTTGCGCAGGGCATGCAAAGTCCAATTGCTTCGGCCCTAACTTGTGTGGAGTATCTTGCATAACATTGCTCCTCCCATCCTTGTGCCTTACAATCTTACCGCTCCCTCTTCCGCAAATTTCCTTGAGCTTCTGGATGGGGAGAGATTAGGCTGGCCTAGTTCCATCTACCTTCGTTTTCAATGGAGAAGAACCAGGAAGTGAATTGCCACTATGCCCATCTTGTCATCAGAGCTCTGGGTTCCTTCTCTCCACTGTTTACCTGTTATGCAATCTCCTATACTACCTCAGCACCACACTGCCTCCATCATGCTGACCTTCTTTAAATGTAGAACAGAAAAGTAATTTGTCATTTTCCATATTTAAACAGAACTTCTTAAAAGAATATTTGATAAGTCTAGCAAGCAGCAAGATTTACTTTATCTTTATTTTAATTTTTATTTTGCTAGCTTTACAAACATATTGGGTGGTTGTCCCGGGCCCCTCCCCTTCTTATCTCCTTCCTTTCACCCTTCTCTTCCTTGATCAATGTTTCCCACTCCTTCCTACCCTCCTCTCTGTCTGCCTCTGTGGGTCCCAAGGGTCCCTTTAGATTATCTACTGTAGCAGGGGCTCAGGCCTCTGTGGCAGACTATTTGACTATTCTTAGGGTAGAGTCACTGATAAGGGCACACCCTTCTCCTGTTTGGTACTAATCCCTAGAGTTATCAATGCATGTAATTCTTTTATCAGATATTCTTACTAGTCTATGAGAGAATATTAATATATCAGCCATTTGCAGTTCTGATGAGGCTAAGTCTCATTACAGTGGGATCCTGGACGCAGCAGCACTGCCTTGAGTAGAATTTCTTGGTCAGGGGTGGACCTCCCCATCTTTAGACTCTTACAATGCATATAAATACCTTCAATGAAGTATTTGGAAGGAAATATGAAATATATTCTAAGTTTAAGAATAGAACCATGAAATAAAAATGAAAATTCTCTTTTAGTTTTTGTAATTCATATTTTTCATAGATGGAATAGTGATTCAAATTCATAATTCCAGCTCTCAGGAAGTTGAGGCAAAAAGTTCTAGTGTTTGAAACAGTCTTATCTACATAGTAAGATTGTTTTCCTAAAAAATAAAATAAAACTTTGACACAAGACTCTACGATTACAGCTCTCTATACCATAAAAAGGGAAAAATTTAAAGAGGGCAACACCCCTCTTTCAGAGACTGATGGGATAGGAGACGAATATCTCTGGTAAACTGTCCTTGCTCCATCAAGCGTCCAAACACATATCAATATCAAGAACCCAGATGGGACTTAGCCACAACTGCACAAAAGAATATTAAAAAAAAGAGATAGTTGGGAAAGAGGAAAGTTTTAAGTTGGGAATAGTACGGATTGTGATTTGGTAACACAGGCATAAAAATGATATGAATATATCTGTAAAGTTCACAAAGAATTATGCATAAAATTCTAATTCATAAGTAGTATCAAATATTGATTTTGCCACCAAAATTTATGAACATATGTTGTCTTCTCACAGCAGGTAGCATAGAAGTGAATTAATACTCACCTGTTCGGGATTCTGCATACAATGAGGATATAATGAAGAAATATTGTGAAGGACAGATGTTGGCAGATTTTGAAGCTTTTGTGAAATAACGTAATTCCCACAAATGCTATATTGAATTGAAACTGTGGAAATACTTTGCCTGTCTCTCAAGGTTTTGCAAGAGTTAAGAATATAACTGTGAAATAAGAATGAAAATTCTCTCATCCCAGTCAAGATGATGAAAATCACAATACAAACAACATCGAATGCTGGAGAGGATGTGGAGAGAAGAGAATTCTCATACATTGCTTGTGGGAATGCAGGCTTATACAACCACTCTAATCAGTATGTAGATTTCTAAAAAAGTTAAGGATTGAAATGCAATATAACCCTGCTATACCACTACTGGGAATCATTCCCCATAATGGAGAAATCCACTACAGTGACATGAGCACAACCGTGTTCATTGCAGCACTATTTACTATAGCAAAGTCATGGAATCAACCCATATGCCCAACAATTGACAAATGGATAATGAAAATGTGGTAATTTATACAATGGAATACTGCTCAGCCATTAAAAAATGAATTAATGAAATTTGCTGGGAAATGGATGGAATTAGAAAAAATTATATTAAATGAAGAATCCCAGACACAGAAACTAAGCATTGTATGTACTCCCTAATAAGTGATTCCTACTTCCAAACCCACTTAATGACATATTCAAAGTTAAATATCTGTAATACCTAATGTAATTGCAAAAGATTATAAACAGGAGGGAAAAGGATTGGGGAACTTAAAAGAAAGGAGATAGGGGGTCAGGCTTCAGTAGAGAAAATAGCCAGCGGTCATATTGTGGAACCCAGGTTCCCTCTGTGAAGCCCAAGTTCCCGCCGGCGCCAACTCACTGCGGGCGTGCTGACCAGAGCCTGCCTAGCCCTTTGGACTTCTCCCCCTGGGCATGCCGGGAACTGCCCAGGGCGCGGTTATCGGCCAGAACATCTGTGAACCGACTCAACTTCCCTGTGTGTAGTGGAAATTTTTGCAGAATGTATTTGCTCAATGCAGTTGCTTTCCTATAAAAACCTTGCCCCAAATCCAGTCGGGGCCGTTCTCTTTTGCCTGAGCAGGGAGACGATCCTGGCGCGCTAGATTAATAAAGCTTACCTCTTGTCTTTACAGCAACCTAGTGGTTCTCGTGTCTCCTTCGGGGTCTGGGTAAGGGGCCCAAAGGGAACTTCGGTTCCAACAATATATTGCATATAAGTAGCGAGACATTTGGTAAAGCTCACTCTCACTTCTTCCCTGGTCACTTGGTACTAAACAGTTTTGATCTCACCAATCAGGGAGGGTATAGGAATTAGCAGATAGATGGTAACTATTTGGCAAATGGGACACTGACCCCTTTCACTGCTGTTTCCTACTCCTATTCTTCCATCTAACTTTGAGTCTCCTCTTAAATTAAGATCTTCACTTAAACAATCTTTTAATTTTGGTTAGATGACCTTACATACCAAGGGTAGTGCAGGAAAAGCAAAACTGAAAACAACAATAAACCATAATTCAAAACACCAGAGATCCTCCATTGATCACCTGGAACCAGACCAACCAAATCTTTTCCCATCCTAGATTTCAGGGAACCTTGCAGAAGAGGGGGCGGCAAGATTGTAACATCCTAAAGATGGGGAGGAGCAATGCAAGGGTATGCAAGATACTCCACATAAGTTAGGGCTGCAGCAGGCAGGATTTGACTTTGCCTGACCTGCACAATGACTGGCATGTCAATAACCCCCTAAAGTCTAGTATGGATCACAAGAGAGAAGGCTTCAAGCAGTAGGATCCTTAGTGGTTAAGGGATTAAGCAGTCATAAGATAGTTCTCATGTTAATGAGGAGTCCAAGAAGTGGCTTGGGGCTGTGCCACTGAATCCTGAACCCTCATTAGGGTGGAAGACTCAGAAAAAGGTTGGGGGTCCACATAAATGGAGGCTCCAGGGGATAGGAGGGAAAAAGGACGAAACACGGGAAGAGGGGGAAGGAGGAGGTGAAAGAAAGAGGGGAAGGGGGAAGAATAGAATGGGGGATGACGGGAAGGAGGAAAGAAGGGAGAAGATGGGGTACCTATTGAGCTTGTATCACTAGGAAAACATGTGTGTGAAAAACTCTAAAAAATGAAAATTTTAATTAACTATATAAATATATTAATTAATTATTGATTAATAATCTAAAGATTAAAATGCTGTTATAATAAGCCAAGTGATTAATGCTGTACTAAAAACATTAATGCCTACCTACCTCAAAAAGTTAAACATAATTTTAAACTATTTGATCTCCATCCAAGCAAACTTTCTCCACACACTGTTTTCATAAACCTCAGCCTTTGGGTTTCAAAGCTTCCAAATATTAACTATCAGGATACTGTAGTTTGAAAGTATAATGTCCCCACTAATTTATGTGTTTGAACACTTGGTCCCCAAGTGGTGGCACTATTGGAAAAGTGGAAGCATTAGAAAGCAGATTCTTACTGGAAGAAATATGTTGCTACAGGTCTGGAGGCTTTATTGTTCAACTCTACTCCCTAGTCTGTTTCCTGAGTGTGGATCCAGCCTCTCACTCTTGCAGTCATACCTTCCTGCTGCAGTGGACTCTGTCCCACTGGAACAGCAAGTTGAAATAAATCCTAATGTCTTAAGTTATTGTTTGGAATATTTTATCACAGTAGCAAAAAATTAACTTTAACAGATTGCATAAATGAAACAGCTGAGGATTAATATTAGGATTTATTTTTTCACTAATATTCCCGGTGTTTAACAGCATTTCTAGGTCTCTTCTTACTCCTTGCTATATGCAAGGACTACATGGAGAGCATAGGCAAGGCTGCTGGACTTCCTTTAGTCAACAAAGCAGGAGTAGAGACATTTAAGATCATGATCTGCCCTTTTCACTTTGCAGCTTAAGTGATCCCTGAAGCACTGATAAGAACAAAAGGTAAAAAATGGTAAAATTCTGAAATAGCTTTTGACTGTAAAGTGGCTATCTGCTCTTGCACAAATGGGAAAGAAACCTTTACTATAATTCACTATGCTCTTTAATACTGTACTAAGGTTTTATTCTATTTGTTCACATGATATGCCTTAGTCTGCTCCAACTAAGAAGAATGGCACTAGATATCTTTGTTTCTTTTTCTATAATATTTTTCATTCTGTACAATTACAATGGAGAAAATCTTTTCTGATCCTCAGAGAAATATGCCACTGTTAGTGGTACACAGCAAAAATTTCAGTTCTCTTTTGTTTCTTTGTTTCACATCCATTTCTCAAGTATTCAGAACAATTGAATCAGTATTTTTGTGGAATAAATGAATGTATTTTGTTTCAATTTTCTTAATTTACTCAGAATTATCTTGTCCTAACATTTCACACTGATGTATTACTTTGACTTGGGCTATTGCATCCTTTCTTTCCATTTATAACCAACACCGACATTGTGTCCTTAAATTTCATCGTTTTCAAAACTGATGAAAAACTGGTTTGTACCCCTATCATTCTTCTGAACTTAAAAATAATCACCAATAATTTAAATTTCTAAACAAAATGGTACTTTGTTCAGCCATGTGCTAACCTGATCTTTATGCACAGCAATCTACACTAATGCTCTCTCTCTCTCTCTCTCTTTCTCTCTCTCTGTGTGTCTCTCTCTCTCTGGTCATGTTCTCTTCCTTTGATTGTGTTATCATTCTCACCCTTAGTAGGTGACATTCATCTTCAGACATGACTTTCCTCCCTATTGGAATAACTCAAAACACTGCCCTTGACTTTTTTCTCTTTTCACATTATAGTCTTACTGTCTGTAATTGTACTGTAAACAATTACTAAAATATGCATTTTCTAGCCCAAATTGCTCTATGCAGTGCAATAATTTATGTGCTCATTCAACCATTCGATATTTATTGAGTTTTAACTATGTGAAACCATTATAAGCCCGGGAGTACACAGAAGTAAGATGGATTACATTAGGGTCTTTTTTCTCTTCTATAGCAGGAATTTTAGGTTGTTTTGTCAAATAGTACTGGCTCCTCACTTGGGACCCGAAATGCCTGATGTGGACAGCAGACAAATCTTGGTATCTATGTCTTCATTTTGCCTAAATGTGAAGTCAAAATTTTCTCTACTATACACATGTACATATTAATTATCTAAGGAATATTTGCTTAAAAACTGGCAACAAAGGGTTAATTTGACTGAAATTTGCTTGACTTCTTTCATCGACTTTTGTTACTGAAGGCACCAAAATAAGATTAAGTATTTTTCAAGATTAGGTGTGACATAAACTTTGCAATGTCCTGTTCCAGATCCCCAAAATGATAGCCACAAATCCCCAGTACTTAAATCTGAAGTCCCTTGACCACGTCTCCCCACAGTCAGATTGTTCCTTGAAGTAGGAGCAATTACCCTCCAAATGGACTAAGTAACATCAAGTTCCTCACAGGAACTGGATGGGCCTCAATGATAGAGGAACTGGAACAGAGAAAATGATCAAGCAGACCATGGAAGGGCCAAGACTGCCTAACTATGCATACCTCTTGCCTCCTTCTCCTTGTCCTCTTTATTTTAAACCTAAAGCTCATATCAGTAAGCTGAGATGGTTCCATTCTCCCAGGAGGTATATGTTAAATTCCTGCCATAAATTTCTTTAAAATTTTTTTTTTTTGGTTTTACAAGCATAATGGGTGGTTGTCCCTGCCCCCTATCCTCCCTCCCCACTCCCACTCCCACCCTCCCCTTCCTTCACCAATCCCTCCCACTCCTCTCACCTTCCTGTTTATCTCCTTCTGTGGGTCTAAGGGTTCCCTTTGGATTATCAGCTCTAATGGGGGCTCGGGCCTCTGTGACAGATTAAGTGGCTTGTCTTTGAGTAGACTCAGTGATTTGGGTACATCTGTCTAGCCCTAGTCCCTATAGTTCCTACTATCTATAATCATTTATCCTGAGATCCCCACTAGTCTATGGGAGGATGTTGATATGTCAGCTGTTGTGTAGATCTGGTTACGATAAGTTTCACTGCAACAAATTCCTGGATGTAACAGCCCTCCCTTGAATGGAATGTTTTAGCCAGTGGTGGACCTCCCCATCTTTAAGCTCTTACAATCTTACCACCCCTCCTCTGTAGGATTCCCTGAGTCTTAGAATGGGATTTGATTGGCCTGATTCCAACTAAATGTTTCAAAGTCACAGATACTCTGCATTCTGGTTAGTTGCTGTTGTCTGTTTCACTGCTCTTCCATTGGACCAGGCTGCCTCTTGTTTGGGTGGTGAGATCTATTCTTATGTACAGATAAAATGAGAGGTGTTTAGATGGAAGTTTACTCTTGGATATTTGTGGTTAATATTAAGACATCCGATCATATCTATTATCACTTTTTACCCCCTCCACTGTTGTTTAGATTGGTTTACAATGTTGGCTTGTCTTAAATTTCTATTGCTATTTTCCCATTTCATTTCTGAGGTTCTGCTGGACCTAATTTGTTGCCCTAAGATCCTTGTAATATTTCAGAAAATAATGGAAGAAATACAAGTTTGTTTAAACTTTAATTTTATTTATGAAGTTAGTACTTGTCTTCCCTCCTGCATTAGGCATGCCTTAGAACAGAAACTTTATCTCTAGTCATAATCATCATATTCTCAACATAGTGCCTGGTAGGAACTCAGTAGGTGGTCATTGAATAAATAAGCACAGCAATACACAGATAGCTGACAGCCCTATCCTATACCTTTCTTATGCAGGCTAATTTTGTCTGATTTCTTTTTTTAAAAAATTTTATTCAATTGTGCGTGTGTGCGTGTGTGTGTGTGTGTGTGTGTGTGTGTGTGTGTGTAGAACCACAGGCGAATTTGGGAACCACCATGGACTGCCTCCACCTCCTCCTCGTTTACTCTGTCAGGCATTCACAGGCTTTGCCCTACCAGGACCAGAGCGCAGGCCGCCCGGCTTCAGCCCAGCATCTATACATGGGGTCTAGGATCCGAACTCAGAACCTTCCATCTGCAATGCAGAGGCTTAACCTCTGAGCCACCTCTCCAGCCCCTGTGTGATTTCTTTTGTGGTTTATAATAAATATATTAAGATCTTTTGCCCTGTTATTTAAGTAACATATACTAAGGAAGTCTATTTTCAATCGTACCATAATTATGATTAATATAAATGCAAAGCACATAATCTTCAGGTGTAAAAAGACAAACAATTAAGCCAACATTAGTGACAGAAGTAGACATTATAGAGGATTTTCTGATCTTTTAAGTTCAGAAATGAATATTTTCATTGTGCCTTTCTGTAAATAAAAACGTTGTTTGGAAAAAATTAATTTGAAACTGAAAATTAGATGGTACAATGATGGTACAATCACATTCTTTACAGTTATAGATGATATTCTCCAAATCTTATTTGTACTATGATACCAATGGCAAGATTCTGTGTAAAAACTTTCTTGTTATTTCACTGAAGGCTTGACATCTGTGCGTTAAAATGGCTTTGCCAATAGCTGAAAGAACATGAGTCCCATTTGTGTCATATCTGTGATCACAAATACAGCATCACCACATAGGACTGTGAAAGTTGTACACAAGAAAGAATCCCTACCCATGGCAGCAAGAATAAAGCTAAATTGGTTCACGCTTACAAAAAAAAGTAACATTTTTCGATATTCCACTTAAACACATGTTCTAAAATCTTTTACCTGAGTCTCTTCATCTATAGTTTTTAAAATCCCAGAAAGGTCCAAGTAATCAAGAATTTAGCATGCCTTGAGCTCTCTGGTTTCCTTGAAAGCCCACAATGAGAGCTGATCTTTAACAGCATATACCCAACAACCTGCTCTGCTCAAATTATTCGGCATGAATGGTACCAAAGCTCCAGAAGTCTGAGGACTGTCTGGCATATGAAATTGTTGCTGTCAACACAATTGTATCTCCATCCTGGGGTTTTTTGGCACGCTGTCTAATTCAAGAATTTCAGTATCCTCTGCAGTCTCATCTATAGGAATTTCTAAAAAGATTTGTAATTGCAAAGCATTTGCTATTTTGTAGCTACTATAAAAGCTTGGTGTTTGTATTATATTTCAGATGCAATGTTCAAATCTGTATTTTGCATTGACACTGAATTTGGCAATATGACTCATTTTGTCATTTAGAGTCTCCAGGCAGAAGTGGGTATGTCAATTATAGAAAGCAGTAAAGAAAAAAGTCATTTTAGCAAATAAACTGAAATAATGTTCTTAGAGTCATTTAGCCTTACGCCCCAAATAAGAGATTATCTGAAAAATCAGCATTATTTATTCTTATGTGCTGCCACGTATGTTTTGAAGAACAAGAAATCAATTCAATTACATTAAGGAAAAGTTCTTCTTTACAGAAAAAAATTGACAATAATCAACTTGCAATGCTGATTTTGAAGAATTGCAACAATTCAGATTAATGATTCTTGAAATGAAAGCATTTGAAAAAGACATTATTATACTGTTTCTTCCTTATTTGGAAAGGAAATAGCACTTTTCATTAAACTGTCTTCATTATATAGTCGAAAGTATGAGTACATACTTACTTGATGCTGTCACTTTTTCCAGAGACTTTCCCCCCTAGAACTTTATTTTTAAGGATTTACAGGCTTTTGAAAGATTTCAGTGTGTTGATAAAGCTGTGCTAACATTATTAACCAATTTACAATGTTTCCAGCTTCCTCCAAGGAATGAGCATAGCCATGAACAGTTACTTCCTATTTGACCTCAAATCCCTTAGCCCTAAGCAAATAACAATGTACCACCCATCTGAGTGGCTTTATTGGTTTTGTCTGTTCTACACATTTGATATAAATGCAATCACTATGATATTTTTTATGAGTATGTGTGTGTGTGTTTTTTTTTTTAATAAAGGCTTTTGGTATACAGACCAGACAAGCCTGGTATTCATCATGTAGCTCACATTGGTTTTGAACTTGTGATGCCTGTATCTCAACATTCCAAGTGCTTACAATTACAGAAATGTGCCTACATCTTAGGCCCAGAATCATCTACCTATTCTTTAGTGGCAGCCTTTTTGGTTTAATATTACATCTTCAACATTAGTCTATGTTGAAGTGTTATTATTTCCTTTTAGTGTATTCCCAAATATTATTGTATTCTGTGAGCAAAGTACTTCTTTGGAATCACTCATTAATTTGTGGATATGTATGCTGTTCATACTTTTTGGCTATTATGAATAATAGCATGATGAATATTAATGTATTAGCACTGAGTGATTGTATTTTTTCATTTTTCTTATTTATATGCTTCAAAATTGAATTCTGAATGATTTGGTAACTGGAGATATCCAGACTAAGCATTGCCAGAATCATTTTGAGACCACCTGCCATCTTTCATATCCCTTTTGATAATATATTAGGATTCTGGCTGCTGTATATATCCTTACATAAATTAATTATTATCTTAAATAACTATAGTCACACTCACGGTTCTTCAGTCTTACCTTGTGGTTTTGATTTCTTGCTTTAGATGCTGTAGGGTTTGCTTAATGACTGTGGAGGAGCCCATATTAGATGCATATATGTTTAGTATTGTAAGGTCTTCCTGGTGAATTGTACCTGTGACTAAAATGTAGTATCCATCTGTGTCTCTTATGATTTTTTTTTAGTTTGAAGTCCACTTTGTCCGATAGCATAATGGCTACCCCTACCTGTTTCCTGGTTCCATTAGCTTGCAGAATGTTTGACTAGCCTTTTATTTTTAGGATGTGCCTATGCTTTGTGGTGAGATGAGTTTCCTGAAGGCAGCAGATTGATGGGTTGTGATTTTTAATCCAAGTTTGTAATCTGTGTCTCTTAATTGGTGAGTTAATTCCATTGACATTTAATGTTATAATGGAGAAATTACTTTTAATTCCGAACACTTTTTATGTTTAGTGGCTTTTGTAAGTGTATAATTTGGCTTTTAGGTTTTGGTGGTATTATACTTCCCTTCTGTCTTCCTGGATGTGCTTGTTCTAATCATTAAGCTTGAGTATCTTTTCTAGCATTTTTTGAAGGCCTGGTTTGGTAGATATGTAAGCCTTCAAGATGTCTTTGTGTTGGAAAACTTTTTTTTCCCCCTTGATGACAGATAGTTTTGCGGGGTATATCAGCCTGGGTTGACATTTTTGCTCATTCAACACTTGAAGTACATCTCTCGAAGCTTTTCTTGCTTTTACTGTTTCCATTAAGAATTCATTTGTTATTTTAATAGATTTACTTTTAGAAGTGACTTTTTTTCTCCCTTGAAGCTCTCAGCACCATTCTTTGTCTTGAATGTGGAGTGTTGTAACTACTATTTGCCGTGGTGAGTTTCTATTTTGGTCATATCTGTTTGGGGTGTGGAATGCCTCTTGTATATGGATGGGCCTCTCTTTTTTTTAGATGAGGAAAATTTTCCTTGATGACAGTTTGAAAAATTTCCTCAGGTGTGGTGTTTTGGGACTCTTGCTCTGGTATTCCATGAATACACATGTTAGGCTTCTTCAGGGTGTCCCATAACTCTTGAATATTTCTCTCAAGTATCTTTTTGTCTTTAACAACCTCTTCCATTGAGCTGGTTAATACTCCAACTTTGTCTTCAGGGTCTGAAATTCTATTATCTCCTTCATTAGTTCTGGTGATAAGACTCTCTGTTGAGTTCTGGGTTGAAGATAACTTGTCTTTTAGTTCAGTTTTAAACTCTGCTTGGGTCTGTTTTAACTGCTCTATGCCTATTTTTGTTCTTGTACTGTTTTTCTCAACTCCTCCAAGTGTCTATTATGTTTCTCTTCAAAGTGGTTGATGTGGTTATTTAACTCCTCCCAGATTTCCTCTTTCATAGTATTGATCATGGTAATGATCCTGCTTTAAAAGTCGTTATCTTGGGTCAGGCTTTCTTGGCTATTTTCTGTGGATTTGTTCTGGTTGGAATCTATAATTATGGCATTAATTCCTTTGGTGGGAGATTTGTTTTCTTGAGTTTTGTTTCTCATGGATTTGTACTTTGACTTGGGCATTGTCGTTTTTATCTCTTAAGACCTTCTTTCAATTTCTGCGTGTTTTTGACTGAACCGAATTGGTTGGTATCACTACTCTCGGGCAGTTATTACTAGTGTTTACTTTGGTGTTGGTTACGCTTGTTGTTATTGTTATTTCCCGGATGAGGCTATTAGTACAGAGGGTGGATAGGGGGTGAATATTAGTATGGTAGTGCAATTTTACGATTTAGTATCTTGGTGATATGTGAGGGTGAGTGGTATAGTCCCTGAAGTTGTATATATTTTGCAGGTGGCTATATGGAAAAGTTACTCTACAGTAACTAATAATTAAAAGGAACAGGATGCTTAAAAAGAGGGTTTATTATCTTTGGGCTGGATGTGGAGAATCTCTTCCATGTGATAGGATGAATTTAGAGGATTTCAGATGTGTGACCTGTGTCCCCTAGAGTTTTCTTGTGTGTTCTTCGGACTCTGTTGGATTCTGATGAGCGGTGTGTCCTCCCTGGACTGGGGTGCAGTGTGTTCTCGCTGAATTGCGCGTGTCTGGTTTGGGTGCAATTAACCTGGGGATCTGGGGTGGGGACCAGGGGTCCTCCCTGGCCTGGAGCAGCATCTGCACTGATTGGCTGGTGGGAGGAGCTGGGATGAGTGGATTACTGAGACATGGGGGTGAGTAGGGGTTGTTTACCTGGGGTTCAGTGTGTCCTCGCTGGTATTCACGAGTCCTGGGCAGGCGGGGAAAGGACCTTGTGATTTTGAAGAGTTTTATGCAATCTCATAATGAGACTCTCTTCACTTACTTATTGACCATTTTTATATCTTGCTTTCTTGCAATAGATGCAGGATATGCTTGTATCTATTTATGTTTTAGATATATTAAATTATTTCTGATTACTCTATTGCCAATTCAATTTTAAATTAATTACTTTCTTAATTTATTTTCAGGTTGTCCAATGGTGATATACTAAAAACATTAACTGATTTTGGGCATGGATTGTGAATTGTTTTACTTTATACTGCTTCACTATCCAGGCTGAAACTTCATTTGAACACTGGTGGCAAGTGTAGATACCTTTGTGTTTTTCTTGACTTTAGAGAAAAAAGTAGTAATTTTATGCAATTCAACATGGTTTCAAATGTTTATTTATTTCAATACTTGTCTATAGATATTATCATCAGGTTACATAAGTCCTTACTATTTCTAAGTGTTCCTATGAAGATATAATGTTTTGTTGAATGTATTTTCTGCATTATAAAAGTTTTCAGGTGAAATATATTTCATAAGCCAAATTTTGTGTTAATCTGTTCTTGTACTCATGGGACAGATTCCAATTTGTTATGACTTCAAAAATTGTGTACTTTGTGTTTAATTTGATAATAGATTTTTGTAAGACTTTAGTCCATTTTATAAAATATATATTGTTTTCTTTTTTGGGTGTTTTATTTTTTTCCCTAGTTTTATAAGCACAATGAATAATGATCTCTGCTCCCCTCCTCCCTTGCAACCTTTCTCCCTCCTTCCTTCCCTCCTTCTCCCCTTTCCCACTCTCTCTCTCTTCTCTTCATCAGTCCATTCCACTCCCTCCCACTCTCCTACCCATCTGCTTCTATGATTCCTGGGGTTCTCTCTGGATCATCTTCTCTGGTGTGGATTCTGTGGCAGACCAAGTGGTCCTTCTTTGGGCAGACTCACTGATAAAGGAACTCCTTTTCATTTGTCTAGAACTAGTTCCAAGGTTCTTACTGCTTGAAATTACTTTCCTGAGATCCTCGTTAGTTATGGGGCATGATGATTTGTCAGCCATTCTGTAGATCTAACAGGGCCAAGTCTCATTGCAGCGAGTACCTAGATGCAGCAGCCCTGTCTTAAATTATACTACAAATCTGTAATAATAAAGAAAGCATGGTACTGGCTCCAAAAGAGATGCATAGATCAATGAATAAGGGTTGAAGACCCAGACATAAGTTCGTACAACTACAGTCATCTGATTTTTGACATAGGTGTTTGGAAAGACCATTGGAAAAAGCACAGTATCTTCAACAAATGGTGCTGGCAAAACTGGATATCTATATGCAAAAAATTGAAACTAGATCCTTACTTGATACCATGTATAAAAATCAGCTCCAAATGGATCAAGGACCTTAATATTAGCCTAGAGACTATAAAAAACCTAGAAGAAAGTGTAGGAATTACCTCGAACTGATTTACCTAGGCCATCAGTTTCTAAACAAGAAGACCCCAATTGCATAGGAAATAGAACTAATACTCAATAAGTGGGATCTCATGACATTAAAGATCTTCTGTCCAGCAAAAGATATTGTTAAGTGAGCAAAAAGGCAAACCACAGAATGGGAGAAAATCTTCACTAATCATACATCTGATAAAGGTCTAATATCCAAAGTGCACAAAAAATAAAGTAAAACACCAAGGAAGTAAGCAATACAATTAGAAAATGGATCTTGTAACTTTAAAGAAACTTTTCCCAAGACAAAATTAAAATGTCCAAAAAATACCTTAAAAAATGTTCCTTCCTAGCCATTAGGGAAATGCAAATCAAAACAACCCTGAGATATCATCAAACCCCCAGTCAGAATGGCTGAAATCCAAAACACATACAACAATAAATGCTGGAAAGGATGTGGTGAGAAGGGAACCCTCATGCATTGTTCGTGGGAATGCAGACTTGAACAATGACTCTAAAGATCAATATGGTGATTTTTATAAAAGAGTGTAGCTTTCATATGATACGTGTCTTTTATGTGAGTGGCATAATGACCTCATAAGTAATTGTCTTGTATGTCTTGTATTGTATGTATGAAGATCTGATTATGATTTTTTAAAATTTAATTAATTAATTTATTTATTTATTGTGATATGTACATGTATCTGTGTGTAAGGGGAAGGATTCTGTATCAGTGGTCACTGTGTGAACTAAGGGAGGCTTAGTCAGTCAATTTAGATTGTTTCTACCTCCTTTTGCTTTGCTCTGAGACTTCCTAAGATCTGCCTCCTAGAGTAGAAAGTGCTGGCCTCCACCATTTCTCTATCTGGGACCTGAATTCAGGTCCTTCTGCTTTTGAAGAAGAGTCTTAACTCCTGCACCATCTATTCAGCCTGTGATTATTATTTTTTTAGATTTGTTATAATTCACTATTGAAACCAAGTATAATAAATAAATAAATAATAAAATAAAGAATTAGATGGGGTCACTGATAAATTTTTAAAAATTTTATTATTATTTATTCAACTGTGCACATGTGCGTATGTATGTGCATGCGCATGTGTGTGTGTGTGTGTGTGTGTGTGTGTGTGTGTCTTTGTATATGTAGAACCACGGAAGAATTCGGGAACCACCATGGACGCCTCCACCTCCTTCTGCCCCGGGATTCACAGGCATGCCCTACCAGGACCAGAAGCACAGGCCACCCCCGGTCTGCCTGGCGTCTATACGTGGGATCTGGGATCCGAACTCAGGACCTTCCACTTGCAAGGCGGAGGCTTAACTTCTGAGCCACATCTCCAGCCCTGTCACTGATAAATTTTATGTTGCATTAATTTCTGAATTATGGATTTATTTCTAGCATTAAACATGCATGTGACTTAATTAAAAACTTGAACAATTTAAAAATATAATGGCATAAAAATCATTGCCCTTATCTAAATCGACTGCATAATTGTACTTTCCAAGTGGGGATATGATAGCATCTACAATAAGGAGACAGTATTCACATTATACATTCATTTATTTCATCTTAATGAATGAAGACTTAAACTTATGATTCTTAGAGAGGTTTAAAGCGATCTATATTTAAATCACCATTTATGTGGTTTATTTAAACAAGCTTAATCTATAATAAAAATGTCAAGGACATAACCACTCAGAATAGAACATTCCCAGGATGCCAGTTAGAAGCATTTTCAAATAATGTCAAAGCAAAGCTCCTGCTAATATGGTGGTGTATTGAAAAATGACTTCTAATGAAGTAGAAAATAGGCAGATTCTTTAAAGAGATAGCCTATGACTCAACACATGTGAAACTTCTGCTCCTCTCAGATAAACTCTTTTAAAAATTATTAAATCAGTTTGTTCTTTGACAATGTCATGCAGGTACTTAATACATTCTGATTAATCTCAGTCCCCAACATCTTCTTTTCATGCCATGCAACTCCTCCTCTCCTATAAATTCATGCCTTTCCTTTTTGTTTTGTGAGCAATTGAATTTTTCCAGGGACATATGTGTGACCATGACTTGGAACTGTTATTGAAACTTGGTGGATTCACCAATAGATATGAGACTAAAGGCAATGGCTCGTGTCTTAGAATCTATTAGCAGACAGTAATTCAGCAAGGAAGATAGGACACCCAAACACACATTTCTCAGCAACACCTGACTGTTCATAGGGCCAGGTTAGTGCTGGTAACCAGAGCAGACATGTAAATACTGAGTAGCAATCCAATATCAATGTTATAGTTATTAATTTATTACTTAATTTATTAGTTTTGAGATATGTCTCATGTATCCCAGGTTGAGTTTGAACTTAGTTTTCTGCACGATTATGCTGAAATCACAGTGGTGTGTCATTTAGTGTTTGGAATTCTGAGGATCAAACTCAAGACTTGGTGTATGCTAGGCAACCACTCTACCAATGGAGATATATCTAAGACTTACTCAGCACTAAATGCTTCTCTTTATTGAATGTCACATTTAACAGTCATGCCTAGAAATGGAAAATATGGAGTGTACATGGGATTGATATTGTATTAGGAGTCGTGTTGCAGAGGAATTAAGTGATTATAGAAATTTGATCATTTACAGTACAGAAGTTAATGGCTCCAGGCTCACCATTAATGGAACATGAAGAAAGGCTAATAGTCACTAAGGAAGATAGACAAGAATCTTCAAGAAACATGACAGGTTTGGAGAGTACTATATTTATGTCTTATTATAAGTCTCCTGAGAATGTTGTATTTGTAATCCATGACTTAATCTTATTTATTCAATGCAGTATATATACCTAAGGATAAATTGACCCACATTTGGGAGTGAATCATGTGTAATCATGGTAATTTATAAAATAAATATATGAAATGAAAATCAGATATGTTGATTGATACATATATTTTTTGATGGTGCTTCTTTTAAAATGTCTTCAGGTCAGAGGAATATCCTACTACATATTTGCATTCATATCTGTAAATTTAAACCCAGATATATAACAAGCATCTAATATAAATAATACAAATACAAATTAATTGACACCAATAAGCTGGGGTAATAATAACAGAACAGAGTTGCTGTTCTATGTGGTTTTAATAGCATACAAGGCCACAATGTTTTAATATAATTCAGGTTGATATATGTCTATGAGAGAGAGAGAAAGAGAGAGAGAAGGAGAAAAAGAGAGAGAGAGAAACATATTACATATCACTTGTGTGGAGGTAAAGTCATCAGGTTTTGCATAGGTGCCTAGATGCCTTAATCTGCTGCACTGTCTCATGAGTCTAATGATGTTTGGATATGTGCATTATAGAATATATGTATAATGTAATATTGTGGAGTCTAATAATCAAATGGATAACAGCATAAACAGTAACTCAATACTTGTCATTCTGTGGGAAAATTTAAAGTCTGCTCATATGTTTTGAAAAATAGAATGTATGGTTTTCAAAAAAGATATCATATTATACATACATGAATTTATTTCTCTGGTATAACTGAAGTGATATACTCAGCTGTTAGTTTAATGTCTTTGTCTTTCCTTTCTAATTTTTTCTCATTTTCTATTCTCTCATAATTTCATGTATGTATTTGAATATTAAACAATGCATTTTACATACGTTTAATGATTTTTAGTCACTTTCATCTATCCATGACCCTCTCTCCCTCCTCTTACTCTCTCCTTCCTCTTCTGAGAATGTCCCCCTCCGGCTTTAATGTCTTATTTTTGAGTGTTATATATGGAGTATAATTAGAGCTGATTGCATGAGTGTGGGTGGTAGCTATGTTACTGGAGCAGGGACAATTTATCAGCAATGAGTGGATGGCATCCATCCTCCCCCAACCATTAACTGCCAGTAGCCCCTTAGGTATGTGCAAAGTCTTCCAATACCTACTGAAACATGATTAAATGTTCAAGGCTCCATCTTGTGCAGATCTTGTGTCATAATGAGTTCATGAGTGTTGAATAGCTATGCCATGTTTCAAAGATATTTTTGCTACCTATTTTCCAATCCTATGTTTTTGTGCAAGCCTTCTTCCCACTCATCTGCCATGGTTCCTGAACCTCAGAGCAAGTAGTGTAGATATACCACTGAGGAATGAAGACTCCACAATCATTTATTATAAACACTGTCCAGTTACACATTTCTGCATTAACCATTGCCTACAAATAAACAAAAACAAAAAATATTTTCTCCAAGGAAGATTGAATGCAGTGCTAATCTATGGATGTAAACATTATCATTTAAAAGGCAGTTTGACAACATGACCATTTAGAAAAATGACAATAGGAGGTTGCTCTCTAGCGAGCGTCTATAGCTTCCCCTGCCATGGACTAATGACCATAATTAAGAACCAGGCATGCCTGAACCTTAACCAGAAAGCAGTTGGTTACCCCCATAACAGTCATTAACAGTTGTGCCACACTGGCATCACAGGCACCCACATTGTTCCTGGTAGGTTGTTACTAGAACATACATGATTCACAACTATTTAAGACCCTTAACTTTTCTTCCTTATCAGTCTGCATAACACCTTCTGGCACTGTGAAATGTAGCAAGTAAGTAGGACGTTTCAAGTTCCATTCAGCTTGATTTCTCTATGTCCTGTGAGCAAAGTGTGTGATGTTTACATTAATAACATCTTGCCATCAAGTTCTGGTGAGTAACCAAGAACACTAACAAAACACTGTTGGGTGACTCTGGGACCTTGTTGGCTAACAACTTATAGGAATGTGTCCCACATGGAACACTGGGATTTTCATTAATTACCTACCCATAGTTGGACAAAACACTACCCATGATGGTGGATCTCTGCAATCAAACTCTTTAGACTACACTTCCTAGGAAGCTTACAAAGCAGAAAGTTTCTGTACTTTTTTTCCTATAATCTTAACTTTGTTTATGCCTCTCTCCATCCCTATACTTTTTCATAACCCTCAGGCTTTCTTTTTCTTCCACATTCATGCTAATGAGTTCTACTATCCCCATTCCCTTGAGGCAGCTTTTGCCACTTCCTCTCACTCTAATAATTCATTTTTATTTCTCTGTCAGTCAATGATAAACACACTACTTTGAATATCCGTAGCTGAGATCTGATTACGAGGGAAAATATGTAACATTGATCTCTAGAATCTGGCTATCTTCACTCAGTATACTATCTTTTCCAATTCCATTCATTTTCCTGTTAATTGCATTAATTATTTTTTAAATTTTAACTGATAAAAGCTTCTACTGTGTATTTGGTATCTAAGGAAACTGACCATATCACATGCACAGAGGAATTGAGAGAGGGGAAAGGACAAAAGGATACCTTCTCTCTTGGCAGTCCAGTTTGCCAACTAACCAGTTCTCTTTCCATCTTTTTTACCTTTTCAGGGTATTTTCGTAATTAATTGCCAATAAATCAAGGAACAGAGGAGCATGGATAACAAGCCAACATGGTCTTCAATTTCATGTTCCTCAGAACCTAATTTCTTTTCATAAGGCCTTGCTCTTAAAATTTTCACTGTCTCCCAATACCTTTGGTTGCTACTAAAATCCAAATTACACAGATGCCTAACTATAAGATTAATTGAAAGTTCTATTGGGGTTGGAAAGATGTCTCAGGGCTTACACTTCTACTTCATAAGCAAAAGAACCTGAGTTCAGAATCAAGATCCCATGAAAAACCACCAGGCAGAAAAACCACCCTTCCAGCTCTAGAAGGTGAAACCAAGCGTGAACTCAAGAGGATGTAGAGCAACTCAGGATGATTCCCCAAATCACCCTTGGAACTTCACTGGTACACACTGTTCCCTCTGTTTACATACACACATGCACAACACACACACACACACACACACACACACAAATAACTAACTGACTAACTAACTAAAATCCATAAATATGGCACTCATGTAAAACATTAACACTTAAATAAAAGCCTTCTGCTAATATAAGAATTTGGGAGATTTGAATATCAACATTATATAAACATTTGTTATATTAATTGAGAAGAAAATATAAATGAATAGGTTAGCATCTTGGGAAGCAATTTACTCTAACATTTAAATAAAAGCTGGCACTTGAATATCACATTCCAGGAATATTTTTATGTAACTTATATTTTTAAGATGACATTTAAAGTTAGAAAATATTTGAGTCAATTATTTATTATCTCTATTAAACACATAATTTCTAGGGCTATATTCCATAAGAGGTCTAAAGTATTTGATACATCAATAGTCTGAGAATAACCTAAAATATTTCTGTCAAATATCAGAATTGAATATCTGGTTTCATGGGAGCTAAAGAAATAGCTTAGTGTTTAAATACACTTGCTCCCCAAGCACTAGGACCAGAGTAAGGTTCCCAGTACCCATGGAACAAGTAGAGCTTCCTGCCCTTACCTAAACCTCGAGCATCAAGTGGGCAGAGATAGGAGGATCAGTGAGGTTTTCTGGCCTAGCAGGAAAAACAAAACAAAACTGTGATTTGCCAAGTTTGGGGAGAAATTCTGCATTGAAGGAATAGGTGGAGAGTGAGATAATAGGGCATCTGACACTCTTTGGCCTCTGCACATGCATCTGTGAAGATATCTGAATGTGTGTGTATTGTACAAACCTCCCCACACAAGAATAGAATATCTACTTTCCTTGTATTAGTTATGAGGACTTGAATATAGTAATCCCTTTGCTCATGACCAAAAGATTTGAAAGTAGCTTTCCTGATTTGGGACCAGCCACTCTTACTTGGCAACTGTTCTTCTGCACTTGGCAGGACTGACATAGCCTAGTTCCTTTTGTGACACTGTTGCATTGTAATGCTTCACTGATTGTTTCTCTGTGTAGTCAGACCTGGTGCTGCATACCTATAATTTCAGCTCTTGGATGCTGAGGCAGGAAAAACACAAATTAAGAGTCCAGTCTGTGCTACATAGTGATGCTATCTTAAATAATAATAGTCACAGTAACAATATTATGTTCATTTTAAAATGTGTAGGCAGGTAACTATAGACATAGCTCAATGATAGAACACTTGTCTAGCATGAATATTCCTGAGAGAGATTCCCCAGGACTACAAAACATAAAGAAAAGTATTTCTTTTGGTCTTTAGCTTTTGGTCTTAAAGCCTCCAAAACAGGAAAAGATAAAATGAGAAAAATCAAGAGGAGGATGGTTTTAATTTAAAGGAAATTTAAGTGCTCATAGAGTGGATGTTTATGATTTTTTTCTTTTTTTGCTCTTTATAAAGAAAATTCTTAACCTGCTTTGGTTATGGTTGTGATTGTCAAAGGCACACTCATAGATTGCATCAATCTCAATTCCATCTCAGCTTAGAAAATTATATGTTTTCCTAAAACATAAAAACATAAAATGGACAAAATATAAAATAAACATGCTGATATAATTTAATTATCATTCAGATTACAAAATTTCTTCATAACTGATATATTAAATGAATTAGTTTTATTTTGAAAACAAAAGTTACCATCAGAGATATACACTAAGGTTTGAATTGATGCACTGTATAAAATACTATTTTTCAGAAGTCAGGCCTTATTCTTTCTTGTTGACAGTCTTGGTAATTTCAATGCATAAACAAAAAAAGGGAATATAAGATTTGTGAGTCAGACAGCAATGAGTAATAATTCTGTAAAGTATGCATCTGGCTTGTTCTGAAATCTGGAACTAGCACAATCATGAGTAATTTGCGAACCTCACAATCGATGGGGAATGCTATATTAGAGATCATTATATTTATAAAAAGGAAGAAATGAAAACAAAGCAATTGCACAGAATGAGACATGATTGTGTTTCATTTTGTGTCTACTCTTGGAGCTTTCTGCTAACTCATTTCTGATATAGGCACCTGGAGACTCACACTATCTCTGAAATTTGAAATGTTGCATGATGCATGCATGGAACTGCTGACATTTCCTCTAACTCTGTATAAAATACAGAGCCTACCAGCAATTTGGAAGGGATTGCTTTGCAGACCTGTAAGAGAAAGGACTATGGTCATGGAGACTGATTAGCCAAGAATGGATTCTCTGATGAGGATATGATTGCTATCTTCAAACTTCATGATTTTTTGCTGTAAATACCACTGATTTTCTAAGAACTATTTAAATAACGTATTTTGGAATGTAAGAGCAAGCACTGACCCAGAAGTCATATAGATATATTTTAATCCTGGCTCATTTTTTCATTTTATAAATTGTATAATCTCTTTTTGTTTGCTTCCCTAGGTGCAAAATAAAGACAAAGTGGCTATGTTCGTTAACAATGTGGATATGAGAAAATAGATGGATCATATATATGACTGGATTACTATAGTGACAAAGATGTTATTATACCTTTATCTGTACTCACCTGAGCACATGCTGTCAGAATGAAACATCTCATTTTTAATATTTAACAATAGCTTATATGAATATTGAAAAGGGGTAGGTTTTCATGAATAGCTTTAAAATTTATGTTCCAAAGAAATTATGGAATTATAGAAATGGATACAAGTATTGTTTTTTATGTTAATTATGTTTGAAAAGAATTAATGCAGCAGAGGTATTACACAGTACAGAAATTTAAAAAATGTTTTAATCTATACATTTTTATTGTACCAAATGCTGGATTTCATTGATGCATTTTCATCCAAGCTTATCATGTTATTTGACTATATTAAACTTCTATGACCATTCCACTTTGTCTAACTTGCTTTGTCTAACTGTGCTAATTGCATTATAAACACATAAAACCATATATGTATATATGTAAAATCTAGGCTACACATGTAAAGGAAAATATGCTTGATATTTGTCTCTCTAAGTCTGCTTATTTTGGTTAATTTGATAAACTGTAATTAGATTTTATTTTTCTGCATGCACACAATTTCATTATTCTTTATGGTTAAATGAAACATGTATGTTTATCCATCATCTGCTGATGGATAGGTGGAATGATTTCCAACCTGACTTCTATGAAGAGTAGAAAATAAATATGATGTGAAGCTATCTACCTGATGAATTGATTGAAGAATAGTTAGATAAATTCTTAGGAGTGGTATAGCTGATATGAATATTCTATTTTTATTTTCCTGAAAAGTCTTTATGTTGACTTCCATAATGTCTGAATTAATGAACATTCACATCAACAAAGCATTAAGGATTCTTTTTCCCACATCGCCACCAAAATGTGTTATAACTTTTTTTTTTATTTCTGACTGGAGTAGAATGGAGTCTTGATTAAGGGTTTGTTCGTTCGTTTGTTTGTTTAAAAAATTCCAATGTATCTTTTTTTAAACAACTTCTCAGATGTAAGCAGTGCTTTCTGAATATTTTAAATCACACTTCCTTATAAACTCCCTTCCCTATTATACCTGCATTTTCCCTACAATTCCTTTCCACATTCATGTCTTCTTGTTTTGTTTTGAGACCCACTGAGTTTAACTGGGTCCATCTGTGTAAGCAAGGATTTTGGAACCAGAATATCCTGGTGGAATTCTCAGTGAGTACAAAAATGAAGAGCATGACTATTTCACTATTTGCATTTCCCTCATGACTAAAGACAGCAAATATCAACTCATGTGCTTACAAACCACTTATTTTTGAACCCATTCACTTAATTATTTTAATAAGATAGGTACCTTTGATTTATTGGCATATATATACGTGTATATATATATATATATATATATAAAATACATACAGAGAGAGAGAGAGAGAGAGAGAGAGAGAGAGAGAGAGAGAGAGAAAGAGATGCTTGCCATATTGTCCAGGTGGAGAGCAAAAGACAGCTTTTAGAAGTCAGTTTTCTCCTTGGAACATATGTTATTCCAGGTATTGAACTCAGATTGAGTTCTTTGTATGTTCTCAGTATTAATACTTTGGCACATGGTAAATATATAGCCAAGACTTTATGCTGTTTTTTGGATGTCTCTTCATTCAGTTTGATGTTTCCTTTTTATGGAAAAGATTTTTAAATTCATTTACTCCTATTTGTCCTATTTTTGAGCTATTGGAATTCTTTACAGAAAGTCTCACGTGTATATATACTGAGGTTTTCCCCTGTTTTCCTATAACCAGATTTTCAAGTATTATAGTCTGCTTATTTTGGTTAATTTGATAACCTCTAATTAGATTTTACTTTTCTGCATGCACACAATTTCATTATTCTTTATGGTTAAATGAAACGCGTATGTTTATCTATCATCTGCTGATGGATAGGTGGAATGATTTCCAACCTGACTTCTATGAAGAGTAGAAAATAAATAATGTATTTGGAAATTGATTTTGGTTTACAGTATGAGACAAGGAACAAATTTCATTTATTTGTATATCCAGGTTTCCTAGAATCAGTTGCTACATTTCTTTGAATAGTTTTTGATTCTTTTTAATAATCAAGTTTCTATAGATATGTGGGTTTATATTTGCATCTTCTATTCTGATCTGTTTATATATATTTCTTTTTTGTGTCAGTACTTAGTAGTTTTGTGACTATGGCAATGTATGATTTTGTGTATCATATCAAATATGCATAATAGTAAATATTTTGAAATATTCAACATTGCTCATTTTGCTGAGGATTTCACTGATTTTTATAAGTCTTTTTTTTACTTCAACATGCTTTTAGGATTTTTTTGTCTGCGGGAAGAATGTTATTAGAATTTTGCTGGAGATTATATTTAATCTACAAATTGCTTTGACAGTATAACTATTTCCATGATATTAATTCTTTTTTTTTATTATTTATTCAACTGTGCGCATGTGCGTGTGTTCGCGCACGCTCGTGTGTGTGTGTCTGTGTGTGTGTGTGTGTGTTTGTGTGTGTGTAGAACCACGGACGAATTCGCGAACCACCATGGACGCCTCCACCTCCTTCTGTCCCGGGATTCACAGGCTCCGCCCTACCAGGATCAGAAGCGCAGGCCGCCCCCGCTTCTGTCCGGCGTCTATACGTGGGATCTGGGATCCGAACTCAGGACCTTCCGCCTGCAAGGCGGAGGCTTAACCCCTGAGCCACCTCTCCAGCCCCCCATGATATTAATTCTTATAACCATGAGCATAGGAGTCCTTCAATCTTCAAGGATCTTTAATATTTTCTTGGTTGCTAAATTTTTTGTGGAGGAATTTTGCTTCCATAGATTTGTTACTACATGCTGAATGCTTTTCTATCCTCATTTTTTCAGGGCTTTTAGCAAGACGACATTTGGGGTCTTGTCAAGGTCTGTTCTGTGTGTGTTGAAATGATCATGTGATTTCTGTCCTTGAGTCTGTTTTCTTGATGGATTAAATGCATAGTTTTGCATATGCTGAAACATCCTAGCATCTCTGGAATGTAGCCAACTTGGTCATGATGAATGAGCTTTTCTCCATGTTTGTTAAATATGTTTAAATTCATGTTCATCAGGGAGGTTGGACTACTCTTTCTTCTTCTTGTATCCATATCCATCTTCTGTTTTGGTATTAAGGTGATACATTTTAAAACAAGATTGCATTTGAATAGTTGAGGAGTAGTTACATTAGTTCTTTAAGGCTCATGCAGAATTTAGCAGTGAATGTATTTGGTCCTTGGCATGTTGTACATAGGTTTGGTTTTCAATTGATGCCTCAATCTGGTTCATATTATAAATCTGTTTAAATTGTTCCTCTCCTTTTAGTTTAATTTTGGTAGGTTAAAAATGCACAAAGATGACTGGAAAGATGCTCAGGGGTTAAGCCTCTGCCTTGTAAGCAGAACGTCCTGAGTCCAGATCCCAGGACCGACATAAAAAAAACACCAGGCAGAAATGATGGATATTATCACTTCTGGCCCTGGTGAATAGAGCCTAGGAAATCCCAAAGTGAAGAAAAAGGATGTAGAAACAATCAGGATGATTCTCAAAGTCACCCTTGGTCTTCCACAGAGATACAAAGTGCCCTCTGATAAACACACACACACACACACACACACACACACACACACACGCACGCACGCACACACTAAATAAATAATAAATAAATAAATAGTTTAAAAATGCATAAAGATATTTAGCCATATATTTTAGACTTTCTGTTTATTGGAACACATATCTTCCAAGAATAATCCAATATTCCCTTGACTTTCATTGGTGTCATTGGTGACATAAGGTCATTCTTCTCTGTCAGCAATTTTATTCACGTGGGTCTTATGTCTAAATTATGGGTCTTCTCATTCTTCTTTCTGGTTAGTTTTGCTCAGGGTTTTTCAGTGTTTTTCATCTTATACAGAACTAGGTCTTCATTTTGCTGAGTCTTTGAATGATCTTTACATTTCCATTTCATTAATTTCTGCTCTGAATTTCAATGTTACCATTTTATGACTTTATCTTCTTGTTTTCCTACAACTTAGAAGTGTGGTGTCTAGTTATTTACTTGAGATTTCTTTCTTTTTTTTTGGATATTGAAATTTGCAGCTGTAAGTTCCATTTCAGAATTACTTTTACTACACCTCAATTCTAGTATGTTATGGTTTTCTATCCCAAAAATGTTTGCAATTTCCTTCTTTCATTCTCTATTGGGAATCCATCCTTTAGTGATCTATAATTTTCTCATAATCTTGTATATTTTCTGGAGTTTCTTTTGCTTTTATTTCACTGTACCCAGAGTAAATGCACAAAGTACTTTCTATTTTCTTATATTTGTTATGACTTCCTTTGTCTTTCTTCCTGGGATACGCATGGTCCAGGGAGGACACACTACTTCTCAGGTAAACTCCCTAATCCACCCCTGGGCCCCAGGTCACCTGCTCATCCCAGATCCTCCCACCAGCCACCAGAGCATCACTCAGTTTGCTCTGGGCTAGGGAAGGATGCTAGGGTCACATCCCAGATCCCAGGTGAACTGCTTGACAACTAGAAGCTCTATCCTTTCCACCTGGGATATGCAAGATCCAGGGAGGATACACTGCTCCTCAGAATTCAACAGAGCCCAAGGAAAACCCAAGCAAAGCTCTAGAGGGACAAATGCCATACATCTGAAGTCCTCTAAAATCATCCTATCACATGGGAAAGATTCTTTACATCCAGTTCAAAGATAAGTAAACCCTTTTTACCATCTTGTTCCTTTCTACTTTTAGTCACTGTAGTTTAATTTTTCCATATACCCACCCCCAAAATGTATATAACTTCAGGGACTATACCATTCACCCTCACATATCACCAAGGTACTAAATCATAAAAGTGCACTAACATACTAACCTTCACTCCCTGTCCACTAAACCTGACTTAATTGATGTAATAACCTCATGTAGGAAATAACAATAACAACAGACAAGTGTATCCAATTCTAAGGTAAACACTAGTAATAACTGCCCAAGAGTAGTTATACCAACTAATTCAATTCAGTCAAAAACACACAGAAACTGAAAGAAGGTCTAAAGAGATAAAAAAAAATGTCCAGGTCACAAGGCAAATCCATGAGAAACAAAACCCAAGAAAACAAATCCCCCACCAAAAGAATTAACCACATAATGATAGATTTCAACCAGAAAAAATTCACAGAAAATAGCCAAGAAAACCATAACCAAGAAAATGACTTTCAAAACATGATCATTACCATGATCAATACTATGAAAGAGAAAATCCAGGAGTTAAATAACTGCATCAATCACTTTGAACAGGAATACAACAGATACTTGGAGGAGATAAGAAAAACAGTTCAAGAAACAAAAATAGCCATAGAGCAGTTAAAACAGTCTCAAGCAGAGTTCAAAATTGAACTAAAGGACAAGTTATCTTCAACCCAGAACTCAACAGAGAGTGTTATCAGAAGAACTAACAAAGCAGAAAATAGAATTTCAGATCTTGAAGACAAAGTGGACAAACTAACCAGCACAATGGAAGAGGTTGTTAAAGCCAAAAAGATACTTGAGAGGAATATGGGACACCTTGAAGAAGCCTAACATGTGCATTCATGGAATACCAGAACAAGAATCCTAAAATACTACACCTGAGGAAATTTTTCAAATTATCATAAAGAAAAACTTTCCATATCTAAAGAAAGACAGGCCCATCCAAATACAAGAGACATTCTGCATCCCAAACAGATATGACCAAAATAGTAACTCGCCACTGAAAATAATACTCAAAACACGCCTATTTCAAGACAAAGAAAAGGTGCTGAGATCTTCAAGGGGGAAAAAAAACACAAGTCACTTTAAAGGTAAACCTATTAATATAACAAATGACTTTTCAATGGAAATAGTAAAAACAAGAAGAGCTTGGAGAGACGTACTTCAAGTATTGAATGAGCAAAAATGTTAACTCAGGTTGATATACCCAGCAAAACTATTCATCATGATTGAGGGGGAAAGAAAAGTTTTTCAGCACAGACTTGAAGGCTTACATTTCTACCAAGCCAGGCCTTCAAAAAATGCTAGAAAAGATATTCAAGCTTGAAGAAAAGAATAAGCATATCCAAAAGGACAGAAGGGAAATATAATATCACCAAAAACTAAAAGCCAAATAATACACTTACAAAAGCTGCTAAACATAAAAGTGTCCAGAATTAAAAGTAATTTCTCCATTATAACACTAAATGTCAATGGAATTAACTCACCCAACAAAAGACACAGATAGAAACTTGGATTAGAAATCACAACCAACCCATCTGCTGCCTTCAGGAAACTCATCACACCACAAAAGATAGGCACATCCTAAAAATAAAAGGCTGTGTCAAAATTCTGCAAGCTAATGGAACCAGGAAACAGGCAGGGGTAGCTATTATGCAATCAGAAAAAGTGAACTTCAAACCAAAAAAATTATAAGAGACACAGATGGATACTACATTTTAGTCACAAGTACAATTCACCAGGAAGACTTCACAATACTGAACATATATGCACCTAATATGGGCTCATCCAAATTCATTAAGCAAATGCTATAGCATCTAAAGTAAGAAATCAACCCTAACACGAAAATTCTTGGGGATTTCACCACTGTCCTCTCAACATGGGATAGATCAACAGATCAAAAACTTAACAGACACTTTGGAACTTAATCAAACCCTTACTAAAATGGACCTTAGCGATCTCTATCGAACTTTTCTTCCACGCATCAAAGAATACACAATTTTCTCAGAAGCACATGGAACTTTCTCCAAAATAGACAACATATTGGACCATAAAATGAATCTCCACATACAGAGGAAAGTTGAAATTCTAGCCTATACCCTATTAGACCACCATAGTTTAAAGCTTGACTTCCGCAAAACAACAAACAGCAGGAAATATACTAACTCCTGGAAACTAAACACTATGATGCTGAGTGAGAATTGAGTTCAGGAAGAAATCATAAAGGAAATTCAAGATTTCCTGGAAGCGAATGATAATGAAAACACAACTTATCAAAATCTCTGGGACTCAATGAAAGCTGTCCTAGGAGGTAAATTGAGGGTTCTTAATGCCTACATCAAAAAAAAAAAAAAAAAAGAAACATCACAAATAAGTAACTTAACAATGCAGGATAAAGCTTTACAGACACAAGACAACAAGAGCAATCTGATCCCAAAAGCAATAGAAGAGAGGAGATTAACAAAATCAGGGGAAAAACATCTGAAATTGAGATAAGGAAAATGATACAAAGAAACAACCAGTCAAAAAGCTGGTTCTTTGAAAAAATCAGTAAGATTGATATGCTCCTAGCTAAATTAACCAAAAACAAGGGAGTGAAAACCCAAATTAACAAAATTAGAAATGAAAATGGAGTTATCACTACTGATACTCAAGAAAATCAGAGAATTATAAGGTCATATTTCAAAAACGTATACTCTGAAATTTGATAATACACCACTTCTATTCAATATTGTACTTGAAGTCTTAGCTGGAGCCATAAGACAAGAGAGGGAGATAAAAGGGATTCAAATCAGCAAGGGAGAAGTCAAGTTATCTCTATTTGCAGATGACATGATTGTATTTCTGAGTACAGGATAAATAAAATAAACATACAAAAATCAGTGGCCTTCCTATATGCCCAGGATGAAATCAGTGAAAAGCCCTAAGAGAAACAATCCCATTTGCTATAGCTAGTAAAATATGAAATACCTTGGTATAAACCTAACTAAAGAAGTGAGAGAACTTTACAATGAAAGATTTAAAACCCTAAAGAAAGAAATTACAGAAGACACCAGAAGGTGGATGCTCCTGCATCAGCAGAATCAACATCATAAAAATGACCATCCTACCAAAAGATTCGGTGCTTTACCAATCAAAATCCCCAAGCAATTTCTTAAAGAAATTGACCAAACAATCTCAAAATTAATATGGAAGCACAAAAGATCTTGGATAACAAAAACAATCCTGAGTAACAAAAACACTGCTGGAGGTATCACGATACCAAACCTTAATTTATACTACAAATCCATAGCAATAAAAACAGCTTGGTACTGGCTTCAAAATAGACACATAGATCAGTGGATAAGGGTTGAAGACCCAGATATAAAAGCACACAATTACAGCCATTTGATCTTTGACAAAGGGGCCCAAAAAATCCAATGAAAGAAGAATAGCATCTTCAACAAATGGTGCTGCCAAAACTGGATGTCCATATGTAGAAGATTAAAACGTGACCTGTACTTGTCACCATGTACAAGACTAAATTCCAAATGGATCAAGTATCTCAATACAAGACCAGAGACTATAAAAAACCTTAGTTGAAAGGGTAGGGAACTCCTTTGAGCTGATTGGACTAGATCAACAGTTCCTAAACAGAAATCCAATAGCACAGTCACTTAACCAACACTCAACAAATGGGAGCTTATGAAATTAAAGAGCTTCTGTTCAGATAAAGAGATTGTAACTCGAGCACAAAGGCAACCCACAGAATGGGAGAAAATCTTCACTAACCACATATCTGATAGAGCTCTATTATCCAGAGTGTACAAAGAACTTAGAAAACTAAATACCAAATAAATAAATGGCCCAATTAAAAAATGGTCCTTAGAACTTAAAAGAAACTTTACCAGGGACAAAATTGAGATGTCCAACAAATATCTTTAAAAATGCTCCACATCCTTAGCCATCAGGGAAATGCAAATCAAAACCTCCCTGAGATATCATCTCACCCCAGTCAGTATGGGAAAAATCCACAATACAAACACCACCAAATGCTGGAGAGGATGTGGAGAGAAGAGAACTCTCATACCTTGCTGGTGGGAATGCAGGCTTATACAACCACTCTGGGGATCTGTCTGGCAATTTTTTAAAAAGCTAGACACTGAAATGCCATGTGACCCTGCTATTTCACTTTTGGGAATAATTCCCCATGAAGCAAAAATTCATGTAAATGGCACAAGTACTATTTGTATGTAAATAGCAGCACTATTTACAATAGCAAAGTCATGGAATCAATCCAAATGTCCAACAGTTGACAAGTCGATAAGAACTATGTGGTACATTTATACAATGGAATACTACTCAGCCAACCAAAAAGAAGAATTAATGAAATTTGCCGAGAAATGGATGGAAATAGAAAAAATTGAATGGGGTGAAGTATCACCGACAATGACAATTAAGTGTCATATGTACTCCCTAATAGGGGGATCCTAATACCAAACCTATTTAGTGTCATATTCAAAGATAAATCTCTATAATATCTACAGTAATTACAAAGATTATAAACAGGAGGGAAGGGGAAGGAGGGCCCCCCAGGAACAAGGAGAGAGGGGATTATGCTACAGCAGAGAAAATAGGTCACTATCAAGTATTGCAAGAAAGTAATGAAACGTCTGGTTAAGCTCACTCACTTTCCTTCCTGGTCAATTGCAACTGAGGGTGTTTGATCTCACTAGTCAGGGAGAGTATAGAATCTGGCAGACAGATGATAACCATTACGCAAATGGAGACTGAATCCGCCCTCGCCGCGGTCTCCTACTCTTATTCCATTTTATAATAAGACTCTATTTTAACAGCCTTTTATTTCTGACCAGGGGTTGACATCCAGTACCCATCAGGATGGAGCTAGGGGCTGTGCAGGAGCAGCAAAACTGAAAAAAAAATCAACAAACCATAATTCAGAACATCAGTGACTTTATATTGATCACCTGGAACCAGGCCAGCCTACTCTCTCCCCATCCTAAAGCTCAGAGAAATTTGCGGAAGAGTGGGAGATAAGATTGTAATAGCCCAAAGACTGGGAGGAGCAGCGATATGCGGGAGATATTCCATACAAGTTAGGGTGCAAGTAACCATAATAGGACTTTGCATGACTTGTGCAATGACTGAAATATCAATGACCCTCTAAAGTCAAGCATGGTAAAGGCACTAAGATCCTTGGAGGCAAGGGATTGACAGCCACAGTAGTTTTCCTAAGCTTAAGGGGAACACAGGAAAGGGTTCTGGGAAATGCCACTGGGTCCTTGCACCTCATCGGAGAGGAGGACCCAGAAGAAGGTTTAGCATGCACATTAAAGGATGCTCCGGGGATGGGAGGGGGAGGTACTGGAGGATGGGAAGGGAGGGAAGAGGGGAGGGGGGCACAGGGCAGTGGGAGGTTGGAGGGAAGGAGGGGACTGGTGTACCTGTTAAGTTTGTATGAGTGGAAATAAAAAAAATTAAATTAAAAAAAATAAAGTCAAGCATGGATCACAGGCACTAGAATCCTTAGAGGCAAGGGATTAACAGTCACAATTGTGTTCCCATACTAAAGGGGAGCACAAGAAAGGGCTCTAGGCAACCCTACTTAGTCCTTACACCTCGTCAGAGTGGAAGACACAGATGCTCCAGGGATTGGGGGAAAATGGGGGAGCAGTGGGGAAAAGGGAGGGAGGAAGATGAAAGGAAAGGGAAAGGGGGGAGGGAGCAAGGGGGTCCAAGAAGAGGTGGAGGGAGGGGACCAGGGTACCTATTAAGTTTGTATGAGTGAAAAAATAATTTAAAAAATCTTAAAAAAGACTTCCTTTGTGTAATAAAATATGGTACATTCTGAAGGAAACTCTATGGGCTGCTAAAGAAAATTTGTATTTTTCAGTTGTTCAGTGGAATATTGCATAGATGTTTAGTAAAGCTACAGGGTCATTTAGTCCTGATAGTCCTGGTTGCTTTTTGTCTGTAAAATTCAGCGTGAAATAGATGATCATTTTGATTCACAAGTCATATTTCATCAAGTGTTTTCATATTCCTACAAGATGGACCATCTGTTAAAATATAAGGAACTGAAGTACTAGAGGTAGAATGGTGATATTAATGGAACCTAAGAACCACAACCAACTAGATAGAGAGCCACACATTGGCAATCACATCATTTGGAAGGTTGAGACAAGAAAAAGATTTAAAGTTGGATTACATGATGAAATGCTATCTCAAAACCCCAAAACCAAATGACTTCTAAATCCAAAAATAGAAAAACCATCAGTCTTGTTCCTTTGAAACTTCCTAAAACTCTAAATATTTAAAAGCGTCATTCTGTGATTTTTCTTTAACAGTATTGTGCAAAGGAATTGTGAATGTAAATTGCACTACAGTAGTCAATTAGTATACTGGAAGTTGCTCAAAGATAAGGAATATTGACAATTGTTGAAGTATTGGCATGTTATGACTCTAAAGAAGGAAGTAAACTCAATGAAAGATATTAGAATGGAAAAAAATTGAAGCTTCAGTAAATATGTAGAGATATCACATCAAAAACCAATTGCAATTTAGGTATAAGAACATATGCAAGCTAGGATTTTGTCTGTTTATATTTTTATTGCATATTCAGAAGTGTTCGGTTCATAGGAAGTGCTAAATGCATGTTTGCCAAATGAATGTTAAACTCAGAGCAGGGCTATGCGAAAGGTTCCTATGTGGGAGACAGGTAAGACTTTTGGTATACGAGAAAAATAAAACACTGATTGATCAGATTGTGGTATCATGTATGCCTGCCTTAATGGATCTGGAGTAGTTCTGCAATGAAGTCTGGCAATACAATTGAAGACCTCACTAACAAGTGAAAACAGGTAGTTTTGCACATGGCAGATTGAAGAGAACACAGATACTACAACCGTTATAAAAAATGGACCTGAAAAAGCAATGATTGTAAGATGTCCAATGCCTATTTTAGGCATACTGCTATTGCTTCCAGTGCCTGAAACATAAGGATATGACTGACAAAGCAAATGCTCTTCCAAACATTGTAGCAGGAAAAAGTCAAGTTTATTTAAAGAAAGTAATTAGACATCCCATTCTGTCTTCATGTTCAACTATTGATACATAATAGAACTTTTCCAAAGGGATCATGGCAAAAGAAGTGAGCAAACCTAGGAAAGGTTAAGAACTATCTTGTGGGAAAGAAATTCCTCTGTGATAAACAGGAGGTTGGCATCTTACTAGCATCTTTGAACAGGAAAGAAGAAGTTTATGATATAAGGATGATGTCTCATGATCTGAGATAATTGAAATTACTTCTTAGTGATACCAGCACTAAAACAAAATATTATTATGACTTGAGTTTTATTAACTGAATATTAATTTAAGTACAATTAATATACGTTTTTCAAGCATCAGTATGAACACCATTTTGCATTATCTTATTTAATTTCCATCATGTTCAACGGCTTCTATTATTAGTCACAAACAAGGATCAGGAAGGAACAATAACTTCCATAAGGCCACAGGTATAAGCTGAAACATTAAAACATGAACATAAGGCTGGAGAGAAGCAAGACTCTGTCTTGCAAGCAGATGGTCCTGAGTTTGGACCCCAGGTCTCATGTAAAAACACCAGGCCAAATGGCAGAGACCTAGACTTCTGGCCCAGAGCAAAGCAAGGAGATAGAAGCAATCCAGGATGATTCCTGAAATCACCCTTGGTCCTCCACAGGGACACATGGTGCCCTATGATACACACACACACACACACACACACACACACACACACACACACACACACACATATACACATTAAAAAAAAACATGAACAATGGAATATAATGTTTACTGTTCACCAACTCAATGACTAATTTTTGTAAATGTTGTACAGACACTAGAAAAAATATTTTTAAGATTAGAATCAAATGTTTAATTATTGAAATACATTTTCATTATTTGTATTAAATATTAGACTGCCAAACAAAAGAAAAAACATGAACACATACAGTTGGTATTTGAGGTGTTATTCTTTTGCAGGAGTAAATGCTGAGTATCAAACCCTAGGTCTTGTTCATGTTGCAAACACACTTTGCCACTAAGCCACAGCTTCAACACACTTGTGTTGTTATTCTTTTCGTTTCTTATTCCATTTTCTTGTGCCTGCATTTGTGTTCATGTGTTTAGGTACGTGCAGGGACACATGTTTTTGTGGGCATTGATGTGGATGCACAAGTTTTGTACGCATGTGTGGAGGCACAGATTGATATCAGGAGTCATCCTTCACTGTTAATACAGCTTATTCTTTTTAAGATTGACTGTTAAACAAAGTTAGAACTTCTGATGAAAATCTCTATCTTCCCAGGCTACCATACCCACCTGGAGCTTTATGTGGCATTGGGGACTCAGTTTATGCATGTGTGGAAACTCCTTGAACCTTGGAACTGTGTCTTGAATCCAAAAACTGTTATTCTTTACCACAGACATAACTGCACCCTAACTTGATATAAAAATGTTTTCTTTTTTAATCTGCATTCCAGGTTTTCAGTATTATAGACTATAGTTTACAGTTGTATCTTCCTTTGTTGGCCTCATTCAAACACTGCTGTCAACACCATGAATAGGAAATTCTAAGACAACACCAAAAATTTAAGACTAGCATTAAGGCTAAAAATTATGATTTTTTTGTTACTCACACAGAAGTCCTCCATATAATACCAAAGGACAAAATACTCCATTTTATTTATATTATAGTGATTTGATTAAAATATCAATTTTGATGGTATCTGAAAGCACCAGCAATTGACATTGACTGAGCAATTAATATGTATGTCAAGTATTGTGTTGAATACAACAAATTGTTTTAAGTTAACACAAAACCAGATGGGGGAATATCACTGAAGCCTATGGTATCAAAACCAAGAATCAGTGAATTTATATTAGGGCCCTATTTTCAAATAACATGATCTAGGTACAGATTTATATCAATAAAAATCTGTATGTTTTAAATAATATAATTTAGGATATTAGTTGTCTCTCATTGTAGGTCTACAGAACATCCATATTCAAATACAAGATTGCATTTATTATAACTTTTTCTGATAATTTTGATTTGCTTATTTGAAAAATTTTGTTTTAATTGTGTACTTGTCAAAGCCAAGATGAATATAACTTGATTCTCTGTGATTTTTACATACAAGGTTGGCCCATATTTGAAGCAGTGCAATCGGTACTTTTCTCTAGAACAAACTTGTAAAGAACTTGAAGACAACTTGTATACATAGGACTCTGACCTTCAAAATAACTTTTCTGCTCTCCCAAACTCAGTGCATAATTTTAAGATACAATTCTTAACCAAAGCTTAAAAATCATTAATGAAAGATAAATGTTCTCTGTAAAAGATCAAGGACTATCTGCACATCAGAAATCAACTGCGCTTATTGATCACATTTCAGACACAATATTGCGCACTATTTGACCTAAATTATAGGGTTCCAAGAATTACAAAAGACAATGTGAATAAAAAATGAACTAAAACTACTGTCTTTCCATGTTTAGGATTTATAGAGATGTAGCTATCTCCTAAAAGCCTTCTTTCATCTTTAGAAAAATCTTTAAATATTTTTATTACTCTTATTTCTGAATTCTGTAAGTCATTTCGCATACTGAAATGAATATTTGAGCTAAACACATTAAATGGTTCTTTGATTTATTCATAAAGAAATAACTACACTGTATTCTTCACACAGTCTCAAAATTAGGGAAGTACATGCCACTGGAGGTTTGGTGAAGGCCCAATTTGAATGGTCCAATTTCATGTTGCAGTGTGTTGATTTGTCAGATTAAAGAAATGATAGTTGAGGCTGTTTTGTTTCCTAATAATATGTGATATTATTAGTATCCAAATTCCTCATGCATTTTTTGGCATGACACTGATGTTCCAATTTATAAACATAATCAAAATTTGTATGTGGCTCTGCATGAATAGAAGCTTATTGCTGCCAAGTGTCTTTAATAATGGATAAAAAGGAAAAGTAAATACAGCTATTACATACCATATGTCAAGCAAAACTATATTTAATTTTGTGCTTCTTCTAGGATTATAAAAGAAGAGAATATGCTGTCTTCCTAAATCTTCCCAAATATAAAAAGATATTAACTTTTTCTCCCCATATTCAACACCACACTTTCTCTTCATACAGTTATCATTTTAATTTAAATGCTTTCTCATTCTTTTTGAGAAATCCTTCCAAAATTCTCATCAATCAGATGAATTTTGTCCCTCAGCTGAGTGGAAAATAAAGAAAATGTTTCATACATTTATTCATTTTCATGCAGATTGTCTTCACTCAATAGCTGTCATGTGCCAGATGTTAAGAATACTATTATTAAGGCATGTGCTCACACTAAGGAGCTCTCAATTTTGTGGGGAGAAACAGGCAAGAAAACCCAAGGTGACAACACAGTGTGATAAGAACCATAACAGAGACTGCAAAGAAGGAGATGGAGGAGTCAGGGTGGGAAATATACTTCTGGATGACTTCCAGGGGAAGTGAAATATGCATGGCTTTGAAGAATAAGGACCAGGTGGAGAAAAGGAGGTTTGGAATAGAAATGAGAAAATTAAAAAAAAAATGAAAATGAAGAAACAAAGAAAAACATAATCTATTCAGAACCCTGAAGCAGTTCAAGGGGTCTGAAATGTAAGGAGGTTCCAAGGCCCATTGGTAGATTTCAGAATGGAATGTATAGAAGGAATGACAAAGATTCAATCATGAAGGAGTCTTTGCTTAATGATGTTAAACATATTAAAATCCGTGGACCATGAGGGAACCACTGCAGCATCTTCAGCAGAAAAGGTAAGAGCCAGATTTCAGAAAGCATATTTTGGCATCACATGAGAAATAAAGAGGAGGCCAAATTGAAGGCAGAGCTTTCAGTCAAATGGTCCTAATGAATGATGAGGCTCTATTCATGAACAGCAACTGGGAGCAATGAGAAGCAGATGCAATAACTTAAATACTAATTAGTATATACAGTACCTATTGAAAAATAGTGAGTCAAAAAGGAGAGAAATTATTTAGAGTGTGGTTCCCTTTTTTAAGGGGGAGAATTTATTGGTAGGATAAATGTATTTTGTAGAAGATTGTAAATGCCATAGAGTATGTGTTGGATAATATCCCCTTGACAAGACCTAGAATCACATAAGAAACCTTTAGATGAATGACACATTTCATGAATGGAATAAATAGGAGAACATGAGCTAAGCACCAGCATTCCTGACTGCAGATACAATTAAGATCAATGGCCTTGTGCTCCTGAAACTCTCATGGTCATGGACAATGCCATCCAGCCATGGGCCAAAACCAATTCTTCCTTAAGTTGCTTGTTAGATATTTTGTCACAGTACTAGAACTAATGACACTGAATAGTTAAAACAGTTCTACACTGCACATGGTGCCTCAGATATCTTCAGGACATTCTGAACAATTCCTATGAGTATAAAACAGACAACATCAATGTTTAAGAATATGATCTGCTTATATAAATATTCTGACTTCATGCTTTATATGCTATTCATTAGCTTAGGAAACACTTGTCCTTTAATAAGACTCAGATCATCCAGATACAAGGAATTGCTGTAAAGAATAAATGTAAGATTTCACAGAAAGTATATCTATTGTTTAGATTTGGCTTTTATTATTTTTAACTTAAAATATGTGGGATTACTTATGTCGTATGTTTGAGAAATATACATGGGTTAGAGAGATGGAATGTAGTCTTGTTGGCCAGAGCTTTGTTAGCATACTAACTATTCTTTGCTTCCTCATTGAGTTGTCTACTATCTTGGATTGTTATGATAATCACTATGAACCTGTAAAAGTAAATAGACATCTCTTTTGGTTTTTGCTGGGCTTATATTTGTTACTGTAGTCACATGTGGTTTTATTATTATATTAGTTACTGTTTAAAGATCTCAACTTTATGTTCATGGAAGTTTCACATTCTTACATTGGTTATCAGTTTATCCTGATAGAGAAGCAGAAGAGACAAATTGCATAAAATAAATATGTGTGTGTATGACATCTCTGCTTGCATGATAAATAAAAACCTTTTAGCTATAAAAGAGTGTTCCATGATTGATCTCAGAGCCACATTGGGAGAAGACTATAGTTAGCGACTAAAAGGACCCAGAGATAAGAGATTAATTAAAGCTATTAATGCAATTGACCTACTTAATTTATGATCTAGAGCTGAAAAAAAATCATGACCATCAAGTAAAATTAGGCTTCTTTTCTTCTTTCATGCATTTAACTATTTCTATTGTGTGATTTCCTTGTGCTCCACCTCCACCTGGTCAGGGTATGTTGTCATTTTGTTTACTGCCAGGTATCATGGTTTGAATGTGAGCTGCATCCCCATAGAGTAGTGTGTTTGTGTCCTTAGCAGGTGTTAATGTCTGTGAAGTTTGTACCTTCTTTAAGAGGTGCAATCTTTCTGGAGAAAAGTGTGTCACTGGGAGGTTGACCTTGAAGCTTAGGAGCCTGAACCTTCTGCCTCTTGCTCCTGTTTTCTTTGCCTCCTGATGGCTGTGGGTGGTCTGAGTCAGCCTCCCGGTTTCCTGATTCTGTTTCCTTCTAAGCCTTATGCTATACAATTGCCACCATAATATACTGCATCCTCTTTACAATGGGAAACCAGATAAATACTCCTTTCAATCATAAGTTGCTTGGGTATGAGTACTCCACTTCAGAAAGTAATTGTAATATAGTGGAAGATTTCTGAATTAGTATTCTGAAGGATGTTAGGAATTTCTTTCTTAAGAAAATCCTCGAAAAAGCATTTTGATAAAAATAACTAGCCTAGAATCATTCATTTCATAAATATTTATTAAGCATTTGCTATTTTCCAGGGCCTGTTTTAGAAGCTAAGTAAAAGGGAGATGTTTTCTTCAGAGAGCTCATGAATTCACATTATATTAGGGGAACAATAAACATGAAAGAAAGATCATTTTTATAGCATAGTATATTGTCTGAGAAAAATAATACAAAATGAGTTCGGAGAATGACTTGGAGTGATAAGAACCAGGAGTGGTAGATGGGTTGGTTATAAAGTACTTCTGCAGTGAGATAGGCCTTGAGCAGAACATTCACAGAACGCATAGTGTTCTATGTGTAAAGAGTTAAAAGTATGGAAGTCCAGAAAAAGTAGCATTCTCTCCTCCTAAGACAAGTCAGACTCTTGAAACCTTAATGTGAGAGAGTGATTAGGTGAAAAGAGATCAGGACTTCTGGAGTTTGTCTGACATGGGCAAGATACAGGGTCCATACACATTGGAGGGCTCTAAGAGGAGAGTCACCCACTGTGATTTACTAATAGGAGAGAATTCTGGCTTAGCCCAAAGACTGCACCTCCACTTGTTGCTCCAGAAAACCCATCTGTCTGGATCAGTGAACATTTTCTATTATTTCCTGTTCTACACTGCTAAGTTCAGTAGTCACAGCTGTTTTTCAGGCCAAGCCAAGTTAAAATTTAGTTCCTGTAGGTAAACTATTCATAGAAACAAAGGAATTATAATCATCTCAGTGTTTTCTTGTGAGGCATTTTTATTTTTCTTCTCTTTAAATATCCTTTCCATGGACAGTTCCATGAACTACCAAGAGAAGGAGAGCTTTGTGTACATGAAGCACAAGGAAATGGAAAGTTTTGTTGGCTAGATATTTCACTGTTAACCCTTACTGTGATGTCTCTTATTCTCTGACTTGCAGGAGGCTCTTCTGCTGGTTGCTATTGTGGGATAATGAAAAAGGCAGGAACCCTCCTTCAACACAGGTCTGCAGATAACATTTCTTAGCACTTCTGAGATTTGTATCTTTTTGGGAGGGATTTCTGAATTTGCTATTGTATTGATGAATTCCCTGCAAACCAGCAGCTGCTTTACATGAAATCATAGGAAATCTCCATCCTCTGAAGGCCCACTTTAAAATTTTACCTTCCTTGCATCTTGTGACTCATACTTAACATCTCTCCCTATGTAGTAGTTAGCTTCTATTGTTGCTGGTAAAATCGTAATGAAACAGCTTAAGGGAACAAGGAGTTTATTTTCTCTTATGATAGTCTGGTTACAGTCACTTGACCATCTTGGAAACACCAGGGCCAAGAGAGTTAGTTAGACCATATCCACATAACATCTGAGAGAGGGGCAATCCTTGTCTGGCAAACTCTACAGAAGGATGCCAACTTCCTCAACCAACTCTCTGTATTTTATTCACCAGTCTAGTCCCTTCTCCCTTCCCCATCAACCACATAATTTCCTGCAAGTTCATTCTGGGCTTAATCACTAATTCTCTACAAATATGCCCAGAACTGGAATCCTCTACCGTCCAGGTGACACCTGTATCCAACCATGACACCCTGCCTGTACTTAATGACCCAGTCCTTACATTTACGATCATTCCTCAACTCCCATGTAAGAAAAGTTCGCTGGTGCTCAGAAATACATATTCATAAGAAGATTTCTTATGAATCAGCTCTTCCAAAGAAGAAAACCACTCATCTGTAAAAATTGCAAGCGCTAATGGTGAGATCCTCCTGATGTGGTTTCAGTGTTTTCACCCACCCAATTTCATATTTTACATGCTGATACCCAGTTCTCACCAAATGGAAAGTCTGGTAGAGTCTTGATCTTGGATATCTGCTTATAGAACTGGAAGCAACAAGGGCTCATTGTTTAAATTAGGTGGAAGGAAATCTTTACAAAGCATCAACAGAAACACTGCTTCTAAGGGAAAATGCAAGAACGTCTATCGCTCCAAAAAAGACTTTTTCTTTAAAAAAAAAATATCCTTTCTTCGAAATGCTTTGTGTTGGGCTGAAGAGATGGCTCAGGGCTTAAGACTCTGCCTCTCAAGCAGAAGGTCCTGAGTTCAGATTCCAGGACCCATGGAAAATCACCAGGCAGAAATGGTGGGAAATTTTTTTTTTTTTTGGCCCTGGTGGGGCCTCCCTTTATCTCTTCCTCTCCTTCTCCCTCTCCCAATAATCACTGATGATCCCTGAAGTATCTCTCTCTCTCTCTCTCTCTCTCTCACACACACACACACAAATAAATAAATAAATAAATAAATAAATAAATAAATAAATAAATAAATTTTCTTAAAAAGAAATTCTTTGTGTTTATCACATTCTGCAGGCAGAAAATAACCAGCATTCCATTTTGCTAGTCTCATCAGCTCTTTCTGTCTAATTCCACACAAAATCTAAATTCAGCATGAACTTTTGCATTCTATTTTCACTAAACCTAAACTAGAAATTTCCTCAAGTAAAAGATGGAGGTAGTAAATCATTACCACAGATAAATATGTTATCTGGTTGCATACTATTTATAAATAACAGCTAATTAAATTATGAAATGAAAAAAATTATCAGGAGTGGGGAAGGGTTTATGCAGAAGCTAGGAGAGAGGTTAAGAGGACTGTATAGGGAGTCAAGAATAAATTGGTATAATTAAGGCTATCTTGTCTTTTCTTCCACAGAATGACTATCTGAAAAATTGGTGCTTTATAGTTACTAAACATTTTTTTCTGAGCTGGTTTATCACTTAGCAAAGGACATTTGGCTCTTATCTATGTTTTACATGTGCCCTGGGGACCAAGGAACCTTGTACTTGAAAAGTTACATTGAAAACAGCATTTTAGAGGTGTCTGGAGCATTAACTTTTATTGCAGAGTTATACAATCTAGTAAAATACTAGCATGAAATAGTTTTAAGCAAACCATTTCTCCACAGGCCTTTGAAATTTCTGACTAGACACTTAATGGCTGCATTTTATTATTGCGTTAACTCTGAAAAATTTGCAGGAAATATAAAATCTGGGAAAATATATAAATGATAGTTAGCTAGCTACAAATTTTAACACACTTTATGGTCCCAATATTTGGAATGTTTGAGTTTCCCCAAGAGTCATATGTTGAAATCCTAACCCCCAAAATAATGTTAAAGGTCAAGAGGTGCTTAGGTCAGGGGGGCAGAGCACACACATCTGGATTTATAGCTCTCATAAATGAGATCCAAGAGAACATTTGGAAGCTTTTTACATTTTGATATGTCACTCAGAACAAAGTGTATGAATATTATTGAAAAATCTCAGTTATTATTAAAGAAAATTAAAAACAAATATATAATAATTTTGTCTTCATTTATAAAACTAAGGATTTGTAATTTTCATTTAGGATATAAAGTGAAAGGATAATAAAGTAGATCTTCTTTACATCTTTGAAAGTAGGCAAAACAAAATTGTTTTTTTAAAGTAAGATATACTGCATTATATAAACTAATAGTTTTGCCATTAAATCACCTAAGGGAATTTAGTCTCAAGTTAAATTTTTGGTATTCATACCAATGAACAATGAGCTTGAGTCAAAATCTTAACGCAGTAATTATGTGCATGTATATGAATGTATACACACACAAACAGAACACTTAAGACCAAGAATTTATTACCTGTCATGCATTTTTATTCTATTCAAACACCTTTCATTTTCTTGTCCCACTCCCATTTTCACTTTGGCATTTCCTTACAGTATAAAAATGCATTGCATTTGGAAATGGCACAATATAGGGTTGAGTAGAAGTGAAGGATGTGACAGCATAGTTGAACTGAAATAAAGAAGATACTCTCACAAAACTGAAGCTTGAGATCTCAGTGCTCTGGACTTATTTGGCCTATTGTTCAGACTCTGAAGACTCAGATTCAAAGACTGTGCCTTTGCTGTGGTGCATCAGTGATGATGGAGAAATGAGAGTGGCAGTTAGTAATAGCTTAGCGTTGACAGGTAGATGGGAAAATCCATCCATGCCTGCACCTTCATGACATTAAGGGCACAGTGACATTCTTTCTTAGGTCAAAAGTGTATCATTACTTCTCTCAGCCTTACAAAAACAGTCTCACTACAGCTTTGCAAATTAAAGTGTAGTCAAGTTAGAAACAACTCTTAGTACCAAAAGTAAGAGTTCTGCAGAGAAACAGAACACACACACATACCACATCATGCATATGATATATCATTCATGTCTATATGTAGATATGTATCTGATTGCACAATCTGATAATCCCATGATCTTCTATTATCCTGCTAAAGATACAGGAAAAACAGTAATGTAATTCTTTTCCAAACCTGAAGCGTGACAACCAAGGACACCAATCTGCAGGTCTGAGGACTAATAGTATTAATATAAGTGGGTGTAAGTTCAAGGAAACACAAGTCCTTTATCATCATAGCTATGGATCCTATTTGGATTCTCAGTATGTTGCATGGTGCACACTGCACAGGTCTTCTTTACTCATTCTACAGAATAAAATGCCAATTTCACATTTTCTGGAAACATTCTCAGACACAGAGATAAACAATATTTTGCCAGCTCTCTGAAAATTTCCTAATCTAGTCAAATAACACATAATCTTTATTGTCATATAAAGCTTTTGTTTATGTGCCACTGCTTGGGAGTTCCTTCAATAAAACATGTGGCTGACTGATAGACGCTGCTCTCAGACATCTCTAGAAACCTATGTATGCACGGAGTGGAATCGAGGATCCTGAGAAGTGGTTTCTTATTGTTGACACATATTGTCAACAATATGTGAGATGAAAAAATGCCTTTTTGTTATTGAAAGAAAGCCGGGCATTAAAGAGGAAAGCATTTTGAATTGATTATTTTATTTATTTATTTATTTTTATTTCCACTCATACATAAACTTAACAGGTACACTGGTTCCCTCCTCCCACCAACCCTCTATCCCCCTGCTCCCCCCTCCCCTCCCCCTTCCCTCCCCATCCCCCAGTGCCTCTCCCTCCCATCCCCGGAGCATCCTTTAATGTGCATGCCAAACTCTCCTCTAGGTCCTCCTCTCCAATGAGGTGCAAGGACTCAGTGGCATTTCCCAGACCCTTTCCTGTGTTCCCCTTAAGCATAGGAACACTACTGAGGCTGTCAATCCCTTGCCTCCCAGGATCCTAGTGCCTTTAGCAAATGCTAGACTTTGTGGGGTCAATAGTGTGTTGGACATTGAGCAGGGCATGTAAAGTCCAAATATGATTGCTTCGGCCCTAACTTGTGTGGAGTATCTTGCATATCATTGCTCCTCCCATCCTTGTGCTCTTACAATATTACTGCCCCCTCTTCCTCAAATTTCCTTGAGCTTCAGGATGGGGAGAGATTAGGCTGGCCTAGTTCCAGGTGTGAATCAATTATTTTAATGAAGATATTTTATTTCAGTATCTTAAGTTGTGCTTTGTGGTTGGCTTTTTCAACTTAAATTCAGGAAGTACCTCATTACATCATATATTGCTTGGAATGTGCTATATTGAAACTAATTTTTTGTATGCCTGTTTCATATAACTCAAAGAGCAATTAAAAATGCCAAAATGATTCATAAAAGAAATGAAAGGAAAATAAATCGGAAAAATGTGTAACAACATGTAAGACATAGTTGAATTTAGAAATATTTAAACAAATTTACCGGCTTTTCAATAACTGATTAGCTAGAAACTTTCTATTTCTAGGGAAAATAATCAATTTAATTTTGGCCAAAGTACATATTTTATCCCTTAATGTAAAAGTAATTTATAAGGTATACTTTACAATAAGACATAATAACTAATTTTAGTTTCCAACTTTTGCTTAACTCAAGGTCATTCATTGAAAGGAGATTCTATTCCACCCAAGGAAAAAAGAGGATCTTATAGAGGGAAGACTAATTTGAAACTACCTAAATAAAAATGTTGTTTTGATCCGTAGCCTACTTCCCGCATGCCATTAAGAGTGGGTGAAAAGAAGCTTAAAAATCTCACAAACAGCCTCATTGCCAGTGCTTACCATGGCTTCCCATGATTCACAAATTGATTTTCTGACTTTATATCTACGAGACACAGCAAGCCTTTTTAATGCTGTAATTTTTCATAAGCTGATGAGTAGGGGGATGATAAATGAGCCTTCATCATACAGTTAACTCCAAGTAGGCTTCTTAAAGAATGTTGTTGTTTTGAAGTTATCTTTATTTTAATGGTATTTTACTCCCCATTGCTTTTCAGAGCTTTCTGAAAATTACATTCCTTTCCTTATCAGTTATTAAGCCCTTCAGATTCCTTTTATCCCTGTTGAATACGAGGTTATTTCGGAACACAGAATCAGAAAATAAGAGATAGGCAGCTTGCACAAGTTCGCATACAATGAAAGGTAAGCATTCAAGAAGGGTTGTGGCTATAAACCACTGAATAGAAAGGTTCCTAAGCACAGAAGTGAGGGGAGACAGAAGCTGCATTCTCAAGTGAAGGCCACAGTACAGAAGGCCAATGTAATAACAAATACTTCAGCTTCCTTTTCTTTATCCCAAGGGCATAGCTTCTTGTAGGCGTTTATGTCAGCTCTAAGTAACAGCTTTTCAGAGGTCCCAATGAAGACATGCATGTTTTACAATTCCAACTTTCTGCAACTTCCATTCATTTGAGAAAGAGTGCACCCATCTCCATGGGAGTCCAGTCTCCATAAAGTAATACACACCTGGTGCTTTCCTCTGAGATACTTACCTTTGACACAAGATGAATGTAATGAAGAAAATAAGGGTAGTCTGCAGCATCTTTCATATATTTTGACAAATTTAGGAGCATGATAACTGAACAAGCAAATAAATAACTTGCCATTTTATCTGTCTTTCCATCCATCCATCTACATTTATTCACTTTTACTCAGATTTGTTAGGCTATGATTTAAATTAAGTAGTATTCACCTTTGTAGCTTGGGACCTCTGAGATAAGAAGCAGCTCCATCACGCTCCAAATTTTCTTTGTGATTTTGAACAATTGCTCCATCCCTGTCTCTCAGCAACCACTGAAATGTTTTTCCCATGTTACCTTTGCCTTTTGCAGATCTTCCCATAAATGAAATTATATTGTGCAGGTTTGAGGATCTGACTCATTGCTTTGTAATGTATTTTGGTTAATTTATCCTCCAGTTTGTGTTAGTAGTTTATTTTAACTTGTCTAGACATAATCATTGTTCACAAATGCTTTCATTTACTGAGCGGAGTTGTTACAGCCATTAATAAACAATTTACTGGGTTAGTTTCTATATTTCTTAAGTGAATAGAAATAGACTTTTAGTCTTAGCATGAATTAATTACTATAATTTTATATATTCTCTCTTTTACAATATGCCTCCAGTTAAGGCAAGATCAATATTAAAGCTAGACTGACTGATGAAACTGAAGCTCTTCATGGGCAGTACTGAAGGCTTTCACAACATATTTTTTATATTCAACTGGTGCATGTCATTTTTAAGTCTTACTGTGATATCATTCACATACAATAAAATATCCCATTTTAAAATGTACAGCTCAATGAGTTATCTTGATTATTCACAGAGTTCCATATCATCACAACACTCTAATCTTGAATATTTTTACCATTCAAAAATAAACTCATTGTTTTCTGCCTGACTCCTTCTCACTAGTCACTCTCCTTTTTCAATTATTTTTTTCAATGCTTTTTACTTGCATGTACTTTTGACTTTATGTGAAATATGATATATACATCATATTTCTATCCATTTTTCATATTCACTTGCCAGTTTGGCCTTATATTTTACCTGTCTTCATTTTGTTTTCTTTTTCAACAGTACTGTTTTCTTTAATGTATTTCCTATGTATCATTTGATTTGCTTATTGTTTCATTTCTTATATAGATTGTTCTACTTTTTTATATAGTGGTTGCCCTGGGGGAAATCAAAACAAATTAATCTGACTTAATATCAATGCAGTTTCTAAGTTTTACAGAAATTTTGTTTCTATTGACCTTTAGTCTCTCTTCTCTATTGTGCTTTTGAGAAATGCCTAAGGATATGTTATTTTATTTCTATATAAAGATTTGTTAAAGAGGTATCTTTTAGATGATATAATGTGGTAATCTTGTGGTTCAGATTTCCTTTTACTGACTTCCATCTCTGTCCTCATAATGTGCCATTGTTGGCATCTGTCTTTCAAGTAACTTTTTAGTACTGATTCTCTTAAGTTTATTTAGTTCTGTCTGGATAGCTTTTGGCATCTATTCTCAGTTTGATTTGTATTCAGCTAATTATTAATGGAAGACTATCTTCAAACATCTTGAGTCATAGAGTCTTCACCTTGGTTGAGGAGCTCTATGTGTGAGGGTGCATATATTCAGAACTCTATCTTCAGTGCTCTCTGAGTTCTGTTGTGATTTATTGCTTTTGTATAAGCACAACCCCAGATGAGTTCGATGTCCCAGTTTTTCCCAGAGCAGGTACAGACCTGCATGCCTATAGTTTTCTATAAACTCATGAATATAATACAGCATGAAAAAAAATGAATGTCTGAATTGTTACTCTTTTCTGTGTTGCTGTGAGAGGACACTCAAATCAAACAACTTAAGGGAGAGAAGGAGCTGTACTCAGCTTACAGTTCCAGAGGAGAGATGCAATCTTTCATGGTGGAGGCAGCATGGCTGGCTGGCTGATGCTGGAGGCAAGCTAAGTCACTGCAAACATCTTGGAAGCTGAGAACTGCAAGCCTGCTTGCTGCAAAGCAGTCTTCTCCAGGAGGTAGGGTGCGACTAATCCATCTGAAGGCCTCACTCCCTCTGACCATCTTCCTTCAGCAAGTCTCCACCTTTCAAAAGTGCCATGATCTTTCCAAACACATGAAATTGTGGGGGACACATTTCAAACCAGAGCAATCTCTCTTTTCCTCAACTCACCTTTCAGCTTTATTTCATCAGTCATTACTCATGCATCCAGGACCTCCTATTTGAGAAGTGACCTTGTCGAAGACATGCCATTGTTTTTCATTTCTGTAAATATTCATTTGGCTGAAACTTTTCTATGAGTAAACTTTCAAGCAGTGTAAACAGACATGCATCTTCTTCACAGGACCTTAGAGAATCAAATATTAAATCAGACTGGTATGGTAACATGTTGGTTGAAGAAAATGTTATTTATCATGTATGGCCTGGAATGACTTTGCACCTAGATATAGCACAAGACTCAGCAAAGGTAGGATTTAACTTCACTGATTCATGGGCATTGAAAAAAACATATGAAAATATCTATAATGAGTGTCCAATTCATAGAGATATGAAAGTTGCTACACTTTTGTATGCTTCAAAAATCTAGTCAAGAATCCAGGTCTACCAAGACAAACACCTTGGTATTGGAATACTAATTTTACAACTTTCTGTTTATTAACTTGGACTTTGAATAAAGAATACCTTTATGCCTTGTTATCCAAATTTAATATATAAATTTCTTTCATCTATGTAATTTAAATTTAATCACTATCAAACACTATTTTATGAGCATCTTCAGCCAATTGACTGATTATTTTGATTGTAGGTAGGTATGCAATTATATTCACAAATATCAAAGTCTGATTATATAATTTTTTGAAAAGGTCAAATATAGCACTACATAATGAAAAAAAAACTATCCTTGATGTTTTTGTGTGTGTGTGTGCCTAGGTGTGGGTGTAGAATAGGTCACTGTCTGTATGTGTGTGAGGCCCAAAGGCAGCTTTGGGAATCATCCTTATTTGTTCTGCCTCTTTATTGCTTTACTCTGGGTTGGCCCAGGTTCTGCCATCTAGGATTGGAATTGTAGACCACCATCATTTCTGCCTAGCGTTTTCGAGTGGGAGCTGGGATCTGAACTTGTGTCTTTTTACTTGGGAGGCAAAGCTTAACGCTAGTGCTATCTCTTCAGTCCCTGTTCTTGATTTTTTTTGTGAGTTAAATAAAATATATAACTTTTCCTGTATGTTTATCTGAAATTTGTCCACAAATATATTTTTAAAGAAATATAATAGCACAAGCTGAGTGTACCTGTTCAGGGAAAAAATTCTTTTATCCCAGTTGAGAAACTGAGTCCATTTTAGGGCAGTAGGGATGATTTTAATTATGCATCTGGGTTGCAATCAAGCAGTGTTCTTAAAGGATTCTGATGGAGATTTCTGAAGTTAGAGCTTGTTTTACAGGAAAGCAGTTAAACAAGGAAGAGATGGAGTAGGTGAGATTACAGTTTACAAGCAGGTTTTACATTTTTCGAGATGTTTACAACAGAGGTCAGTGTGGTCACCATGGCTCCCAATGGTGACATCCTTTTTATCTTAAGCTGTGGGGAGTTTCCCAGACTGTTTAGCACAGCACCAAGTGTTCTAGCCCTGAACATTAGAAATGGAAGGGGATAGACTTGCTTCCTATCACTCTGGTGGGCAGCAATTTTAACCCTTTTTCTGCTTCATTCCTGTTCCTAAAAATCTCAAATCCTAACAATGTTCTAAAATCTAAAACTTGTTGAACATTGCTATAACATACATAAATCTTTGGGTTTCAGAGTACTTGGGAGTTTTAGATTGTACATAATCAACTAATAAAGTTTGTTCATATATTCCAAAATGAAAAAAAAAAGAATTTCAACTTCAGTTTAAGGTCCTTCTTTTCTTTAATTCATGATTATTCATATTTACAAATAGTAGGTTACTCAGAGGATTTGTAAAAGAAAGTAGAGACATTAATGAGATACAACGTATGTAGAAGAGTAAAACTGGATTCAATAAGCTAGAATAGAGGTCATAGCAACACTGCAGGTACTCAGGGACAGAAAGCAAGTCAGTCAAAGCCAGCGTCTGATGCAGGCTAAGTCTTGAGCTAAAAGTACACTTAGCACTTAAATCATAAGAATTTTATCTATATCATATTGTTTTTATGGGATTGAGAGAAAAATTAAAAGTAGGCTTAAAAGTTTGAGGATACAGGCAGAACAGAACTTTGGAGGAAGACTGTAGAAGTTCTATAGAATCTACTTCTTTAAGAATTGTCTGTTGAGTCCAGAGAAGGAGCATCAGTGTAGAGATCATCATCGCTCATGTGGTACCTAAGCCCTAAACACTAAGCCTGCCCTGATCTTGTATCTCCTTCAGCTCAAATCTGAAGTACTCCACTTTTTTATGCAATCTACTAGATTATAAATTGGCATCATCTCATCAATCATTAACTAAATTCTTACACCTTCAACCTTTCTCACGTAAATGAATTTCAAGGGACATTTGCAGAAGAGTAAAATGAACATTGAGACACAAATGAGAGATATGTGGCAGATGAGCAACATGGACCCAAGAAAATCATGACACCAATGATCTAGAACATGTTTGGTACCAGTAAGCTGACTGGAGCCCTTTTGCTCTGCCTGAATAAGTTTTGTAAATAGAAATATAAAGTTTCTTTCAGTCCTAACAGTCCCAGGCTCTTGAATGCCTTGATATAGTTAGTTGCAAATTGTTGACTAGCCAATGAGTTAAGCCCTGAGGGAACTTGCAGATGATTTCAAATTGATAGGGAAGACCTAGTCCATGGTGAGTGAATAAGACAGGAGGAACCAGTTGAGGAAATTGGCAACCTTCTGTATACTTTATATGACACACTGACCTATTAAGAAAAGGTTATCCCTCTCTTAGCCATGATGTGGATATGGCGTGGCCAGCTTCCTCTGCCCTTTGTGTTGGTGTGATCTCTCCTGCCAACCTGGTCAAGAGACTGTTAGCAGAATATCATAAAAGACTTTTAGGTATATTCTTAGCATTGATCTCCTGACTGAAGTATTTATCTTGGAATTTCAGTAAGAACCAGAAAGTTTGAAAGGGATTAATGATTGGGAAAGTGGGAAGGGACATTTAGGGTGAAGCCTTTGGAATGAGAGATATAGGATGCCATTGCAGGTAAGGTGAAGGAGAATAAAATTGGGGAAAAAATTAGGGGGCATTAGAGGATGGAATATCAGAGGATCTAAGGGACTTAAAGAAAATCCCTAAGTTTGTGGGGGTGAAACCACATAGAAACCTCCTATATTATTAATATAACTGAAAGTTTTTCATTTTTTTGTTAAAGAACAAGAATGGACAGTCCCAATGCAGAAGAACATAAAGAAAAACAGAGAAAAACAATAAAATGCCCTGAGTCAGTCCACTTAGAACCTAGAGACAATTAAAACTATATTAGAAGCAGCAGGAGTTGACACTTTCTAAGTTGTTAGTCAGAGAGGTCTCAAAATCCACCCCCCAAACAGTCTGGGCGTTTGGCATTGCTCCTGGTTGCCTTTCAAAAAGCTGAGAATAAGACCCTGTTACTGAATATGCAACACATAAGGATCACAGGACATAAGCAAAATGCATCAGCTAGAACTGGTTGAGAGTGTCCTCTGTATATTTTACACACTACCAAGGAGTACAATAGAAGCTTCTGGGGGGAGAATAATAACCAAAGGTCTCATCGACCTGTGAGAACTGTGATAAAAACCACCATGGTAACAGGGGACCCCAGTGTAATAGTGGCATGAGTATCAAGAAGACAGCCAACAGGTTGGATTTAAAGACTGCTTCTCAGAATAGAATACATGCCTGTTTCTGTTAACTAGAACAAGAACCTATAAAAAGGAAGGCAATAGGTTACAAGGGAAGAACAGGCAACAAATCTTTATTAGGAAGACAGTACACTGATTTCTCTGTAAATACCTACTATTGTACTCATAGATTGGAAGAGCACTCAGCACTCAACATAGAAGCCTTCTACAACAAATGGTGTTTATTATTGAAAAGCATGACTTGCCAAAATTCAGAAAATAAAGGTCTATGGACTTTATCCCTAAACAGGATGTACAAGCCTCAACCACCCCTACCTCAAGACCCAGAAAATATTGCAGAAGAGGGGGCAGCAAGATTACAAGAACCTGAAGTGGAAAGGTGGCAGGTCATGCATTACAGGATATAACATAGTTATATGATTTAATCACAGAATGTATCCATACACAAGAATTTCACAAAAACTGTCTTATCAACATTTTAACATAAGAAAGGTCTCAAGAAGCTCCACACCTCTCTGAGAGATTGATGAGGGCTAATGTTGATGGCTTAAAGGTTGCTTTGCTTAGTGATGTGTCTGCTGATCCAAGATGCTTGCTGGAGCATGAATCAGGTCAAGCATAAGTCATCACAGACTAGATGAAACAGTGGGCCACACAAGTGAAAACTTTTGAAAATAGGAGAGAGTTTCACAGGGGAGATTAAAGGTTACAAGAAGAAAATGAGGAGGGGTGGGATTTAAAAGTAAGGACTGAAAATATTATAAAATCACTATATGCATTCATACAACATTAGAAAAATATAGACTAAAAAAGAATATCATAAGAGATAATAGTACCCATTGTTCCCTATGAAACATTTGGATGTGAGTTTATTGGCAACAATGCAGAATAACTGCAACAGTACCCAGACCCTTGGCATCTTGACAAGGAGATTCAGAGGTTTCCAGTTCCTAAGTCCTGGACATAGGGTATGTTGCTCTAGGTTTTCAAAGTCATAAACTCTTATCTCTACAAAATAAGAATAGTGTCTTTATGCCTTAAATTTTAGCTATCAGAGGAAAAGAGATTGACAGATTTTGAAAAACTTGCTTTTTGATAGCATTAAGATCACTTGACTTTCTAGTGTCACAGCACTCATATAGACCTCTGGTGCCACGTGATTCTCTGAGGAGCACAGTAGTGAATATTACTGTTCTTGGTTCTAGAATGCTGGGATGCTTAGCTTTTGACAGCAACCAATGTTAGAGCTCTCAGTCATGAAATGCTTGTCCCTCTGGCAGCTCTATCAAATCTTACTGAGACCACAGATTGTCATTTCTCATCTTTGACTCTCCACAATCTTTGTCTTTGCTCATAGTTTCTATTAAAACCATAAGTAGAGTCTGAAAAATTTAGCCAAACATATTGAAGATAGTGATTATCATTTTCTCTAAGTGTCTTTCCAACTCATATTAATAATTTTTAACTAGCAAAGCAGTTTACAAAATTAAGGAAAAATCATAAAATGAAAATTGTAAATTTGGCGACCTCTCAATGATAGGGGTTTGGGCAATCACTGACCTAATTAATTCCATTTTGGTTCTTGCTGCTTATTGTCCTCTTTCTTCTTCTGAATCCTTTCTCCTTTTGTTACCTTGTTCTCAGGAACAATAAGTTTGATATATGAACATGTTAAGAGACAGGTCAAAGCTATCTCCCTTTCCCCAGCAGCAGTGAACATTTAGGATCAAATGGCCTATTCTGAGATCATGGCCCAAGGTAATGGGCAGCTGGATTATGACCTGACCTCAACAACCTGGACTATTACCATAAACAACCCAATGCTTGATTTGTTTCTCTTTCCTTTGTGACACTGGGACTGCTATAATCACCTTTGTGGTACATCTTAAAGATTTAAGATGTCTTTAATGCTTAAAGACTTAAGAATCTATCCTCAGTGCAGCCACACTAAGACTAAAGATTCTATCTCAGCATTCTCAGGACAGACAGATGGCGGAGGTAAGCCAGATACATTTCTGGAGTTAGGCTTTTGAATGAGGAAAGTATTATGAACAGTAGCCGTACAAATCCTAGGTTGAATGGAACATTTTATGTTTACATGTACCTGGAAAACAGGTGAGAAAAGATCAGGGAGCTATTTCAGGAATTATTTGACTTCCAACAGAAACAAATGTTTCTACTACTTGAATCCAGGTACTTAGGAGTAGAACTAAGAATGAATTCGCCATAGGTCTCTGAGAAGAGACTGAAGAAGGAACTCACTTGGTATAATCATAATACTCAGGAGTTTGAGGTAAGAGGATCATTTGTCTGAGTTCAGCAGGGGTTGTGTAGTAAGACAATTTCTCAAGCAAAACAAAAATAGGAAGAAACTAACTCAAGGAAGGGGATGAATACTGAACAACTATCGATAGCATGGTAAAAAGAGTTTGAATTAACAAACAAACTGAAGGGGCAGTTGTGAATACACCAAGTGTTAAGCATTCATATCTCTTTTCTATCCCACAATGCACCAAAATGATGTCTGAATCCAAGAATCATTCCAATTAAGACAGACAATTTTATACTATACTCTTAACTAAAATGTCATCTTATTGCTTTAGGTTGCATACAATTTTGGCATCTTCACTTCAGAGATGTCTCTAAAGGACATTTTATGAACAAGTTCTGATTTCTTTAGCAAACAACTCAATATCCATTGAAGTATATGTCAATATAACTGTGTCCTTCCCAATATTTCAAAAAATAAATTTATTTCATATTTTGGTATTAAATATCTAACTCTTGTTCTTATATAAAGGAATATCAAGTTCAGCGGACTACAGTATCATGATATTTTCAAAACATAAAGAGAAAAATTTGGAGGTTTTTTGTTTGCCCCTTTGGCATAGGAATATTTGAGATAAAGGTAATATCCTTTTAAAAATATTTTAATAAACATAATTCTGGTTACTTTGATTGCTATCACTAAAATGAGAATATACAAACAGAATTTAGAAAGGAAACCCAACTAAATTCTTAGGCAAAATGTTGATATCTCCATTAGGGGAAGATGAGTAGTTTTACAGTTAGAAATATGAGTTGTGCTCATGTGTTTGGGAAGGTCATGGCACTTTTAGGAGGTGGATTCTAACTGGAAGAGAGTAGTCTCAAGGGGTGGGCACTGAGGTTGGTTGCTCTGTCCCGCTTGAGTTAGTGAGTCAGCTCTTGAGATTACATCAGCAACTCTCAGCTTCCATGATGTCTTCAGTGACTTAACTCATCTCCAGCTTCTGCTTGTCAGCCATGCCATATCTGCCAGAAAGGACTGCATATCCTTCTGGAACTGTAAGATGAAAAGATATCCCTTTTTCCCTCTAAGTTACTTGAGTTTGAGTCTTGCCTCACACCAACAGAAAGAGTAACTAATGAAAGTGGTCAACATTTTGATTGTCAGAGAGGAAAGACAAATGGATCTCAGATAGCTACTGTGATTTTTCTACACACTATCTAGAACATAGAATTATTTTTAAAACTTACACTAAGTTTCAGGCAAAATATTTTAAATTAAATTGTATGTAGAAGTTACTGCCATTTACAATTGTGAACTTACCATTATTTTTGGCTTCTGTTTCACATCACTCAACCTCTTTGTCAAATAGTCTAATTGTTGAGAGAGAATTAGAATTCTCTTCTGCAGGTTCTTGGTCTCCTTGACTAAAGAACTTGCAATGAATTAAGCAAGAAACTCCAATACCAATTGACAGAGTTTAAGAGAAAAGCAATAGGGTGGGTAAGCTATAAAGGTTGATAACTGCACGATGGAGAGAGACAGAGAGGGAGTAAGAAAGTCATATACATTGAGTTAGGTTCCAAAGACTGTGTATTCGTAACCACTGGTGATTTTATTTTTTTCCTTTGGATCCTTCCTTTTTTTTTTATTTCCAATCATGCAAACTTACAGGTTTGCAGGTACACCGGTCCTCTCCCTTCACTCCCCCTTCCCTCCTCATCTCCCAGTGCCTCCCCCCCCCAATCCTGGGAGCATCCTTTAATGTGCATGCCAAACTCTCCTCCGGGTCCTCCTTTCAGATGAGGTGCAAGGACCCAGTGGCATTTCCCAGACCCTTTCTTGTGTTCCCCTGAGCATAGGAACTCTACTGTGGCTGTCTATCCCTTGCCTCCCAGGATCTTAGTGCCTTTAGCAAATGCTAGACTTTGTGGGGACAATAATGTGTTGGACATTGCGCAGGTCATGCAAAGTCTTATTATGATTGCTTTGGCCCTAACTTGTGTGGAGTATCTTGCATATCATTACTCCTCCCATCCTTGTGCTCTTACAATCTTACCGCCCCCTCTTCCGCAAATTTCCCTGAGCTTCACGATGGGGAGAAATTAGGCTGACCCAGTTCCAGGTGGTTGATATAGAGTCTCTGATGTTCTGAATAATGGTTTGTTGATTTTTTTTTTTCAGTTTTGCTGCTCCTGCAGTGCCCTTGGCTCCACCCTGATGGGTATTGGATGTCACCCCCTGGCCAGAAATAAAAACCTATTAAATTAGAGTCTTGTTATAAGAGTATATTCAAAGGTAGATGGAATAAAAGTAGGAGACCCGTGGTGAGGGAGTGGTCAGTCTCCCATTTGCAAAATGGTTACTTTCTATCTGGCAGCCTATATGCCCTCCCCTTCTGGTGAGATCATTCCCCATCAGTTGCAAATGATCAGGAAGGAAAATCTGGAACTTAATCAGATGTCTCATTACTTATTTGCAGTTCTTGATGGTGGCCTATTTACTGTACTGTAACATGGTCCCCTCTCTCCTTGTATCTGGTGGGACCCTCCTTCCCCATCCCTCCTGGTCATAATCTTTGCAATTATTGCAGGTATTACAGAGATTTGTCTTTGAGTGTTTCTAAGTGGGTTTGGTACTAGGATCTACCTATTAGGGAGTACATACGGTGCTTAATTTTCTGTGTCTGGGATACTTCACTCAATATAATTGTTTCTAATTCCATCCATTCCCCGGCAAATCACATTAATTCATCATTTTTGATGGCTGAGTAGTATAAATGTACCACATTTTCCTTATCCACTCGTCAGCTGTTGGACATTTGGGTTGATTCCATGACTTTGCTATTGTAAACAGTGCTGCTATGAACATGGTCGTGCTTGCGCTATTGAGGTGAATTTTTGCTGTATGTGGGGTTATTCCCAAAAGTGGAATAGCAGGGTCATGTGGCATTTCAATCTTTAATTTCTTTAAGAATCAACCACTGGCGATTTTAATTTGCATCTTTTCATTTGACTAGTACACGATTAAAAGAGTTTTGTTGAGTTTTATGAGTCATTAATGCAAATTTCAGAAGTCCTGTTTATTCTTTAGGACTATCAAATTTTCACAAGTTTGTGAAGGTGTGAAGGTTTCTATTTTCTAAGTGCTCAGTTGGCTAAAATCCTTTTATTTTCTTAGATTGTAAAACATGCCATTATTTTGGCAAAGATAATTCTATTAATACTTTGAAAAAAGCAAAATAAAAAAGCAAAATAAAGACAAAAAATCCAGAATGTATTATATCATTTTGAGCTTGTGAATTTCTGTATTTTGACAATATGTTGTTTTGCTACATGTTGACTGTAGGAACTCTAAAAGATTTTTTGTATTTCTGTTTTAGTTTAAATTATTTTATTTTACAATTGTGATGTCTATAGCTTTTTACAGAAAAATAGTGCATGTGTTAGACCTATATCTGATTCAAAGGTCACTGGAAAAAAATTCTAGAATATACATTGCTAAGAGCTGCTAGCTCATGACTGTGGAGAGGGAAAGTTTTCACATCATTTAAAAGAAGTCTTACGTGGTTTTGGGTCTACAGGAATCTCCTTCCTAAGAAACTGTATAATTCCACATAGACTAAAGCTTTCTCTGCCATCACTGGACTTTTAGCTTAGTATTCTGAGAGAAATACAATATACAAATGTGCAGTATATAGAAGCACAATATACGGAAGCTCAACATAAAGAAAAAATATATTTCTTGGCTGAAATAAAGTCCCATATTTGGTTTTAATTAGTTATGGATCCTTAGGCAAGCTGCTTTTATCTCTCTGAGCCTTAATTTCCCTATTTTAACAAAGCAGCTGAAATAGATTATCTCTTAGGGCCCATGCGACTTTAAAGGGGATGATGTGCAAATACTTTGAAAAACTTGCCTTCCAAAACGGGCACAGATTTCTACACTTTTGAGCAGCCAGAGGCATAAATTCTGGTATTCTCTCTGTATCTACAAAGCTCAGAATTGAAGCACAATGTTTTCTCCCTCTGGAAATCATACTTCTCTTCAAACAAGTTTTAGTTATTTTATGTAAGTTATAATAAATATTCCACTCTTTAATCATGATTGTTCTTTTAGCATTTAAAGAACACATTTGTAACTAGTATAGTCTTGGATTATTTTATCTTGGATATTGTCTATCTTAGACTATTTTAAGAAGAATTATATCTAAAACTTGTAGAAAGGTTTTTCTAATATAACTAAGGTCTCTATTGCTAATGTAATTTATTTTGGTAATGCCACGCATATCACCTCTTTCCTAGTGAAATGCAAATTGAAGATCTATATCAGCGGAAGTGTGCTACTGTGATGTGTGTGGAAGACAAGGGAAAAAAGAAGCACATTACTCAAACCTAAGAAAGCTTTAAATGATGATTCCATTTCTTTTACATACTTATGTGCATGTGTATGAACACAATTAGATAAAATAACTTTTGAGGAGAAAGTTTTGATATCTATCTAGGTACATGTTGTTGCAGTCTACCTACACGGTGGCTGATGAATGACCATCAAACCGCCTAAGGGAACAAGGGGCTTATTTTCATTATGACAGTCTGGTTACAGTTCTCAGTCCAGCTTCAAGCATGGATCAACACCAGGGCCAAGGGAACTGCTGACACCATCACCACATAATGGCTGAGAGATGGACAATCCTTACTTGTCAGACCAGCATGTCTGGCTAAGTGTACAGAATGATGCTGATTCTCTCAACCAGCTCTCCCTGATTTATTCTAGGGTCTAATCCAACCCACCATGGGCTGGACCTTCTCCATCAACTAGACAGTCTCTTGCAGGTTTGTTCTGAGCTTAATTCAACTACTAATTCTCCACAAGTGCCCAGAGCTCAAACCCTCAACTGTCACGTTGACACCTGTGCCTAACTATGACACATGTGGAAACACTTATCTGAAATGAAACATGAAAAAGCAGATTGCAAATCCTTGACTATGATATGGACTAATCTTGTAGCAAACAAATACCCTGTGTGTGCGTGTGTGTGCGTGTGTGTGTGTGTGTGTGTGTTGGGGTGTAGAACAGGGAGGGGCAGTGAGAAAGTTCAGCAGGTAAGGTGCTTATTTCCAAACCTGGTGACATAAGTTTGATCCCTGGAGCCTACCTTATGGAAGGAGAGAGCTAACTTCCAAAAAGTTGTCCTCTGACCTGTCCACCATGGAATACATGTACATACCTTCTCTCTTTTTACTTCCCCTTCATTCTTTTCTTTTCTCAACTAAACACCCTTCCCCATTACATCCCTCTCTGTCCCATACTACTGCTTCTGTGGACCCAGGTTTCTTTTTGGGTTGTTCACTTTAGTAGGGGCTTAGGCCTCTATGGCAGATTAAGTGACCCTTCTTTGGATAGACCCACTGATAGGTAATCCCTTCACCCATTTAGCCCTAACCACGAAGGTTCCCCATGCATATAATTATTCTCCTGAGCTCTTCACTAGTCTATGGGAAAATGTTGATGTGTCAACCATAATGCAGGGCTGGTAAGGATAATTCTCATTGCAGTAAATTCCTGGATGCAGCAGCACTGCCTTGAGTGGAATGTCTTGGGCAGCAGTGGATCACCCCACCTTTAGGTTCTTATAATCTTCCCTCTTCTACAAGATACCCTTAGCCTTAGGATAGGGAGAGATCTGGTTGACCTGATTACAGTTAAGAGTTTAGGTTCGCTGGTACTCTGCACTCTGGTTGGTTGTTGTTGTCTATTTCATTATTCTTCCATTGTATTAAGCTGTGTCTTGTTTGGATGTTGAGATCTTTTCTTATCTAAAGAAAAAATGAGAGATGTTTAAATGGAGGTTTTGTGATTGGGTGTTTGTGATTAGTATTGGGGCACCTGATACTGTTGAGGAGAAAGCAGAAAGCATAAAAAATAAATATTTAATAAATTGATAGTACTTGTTCAATTCTTTGTTAATATGTGAGGACTTAGAGTTAATTAATCTACACTATTTTATATGCACATTGAAGTTGAAATTTATCAAGTATTATCTTTAGTTTTAATACTTAAGATGATCATTTTCTTTAGCATGTAGACAAAAATCAGATTTATTAAATTTTCTTGACCTACAAAGACTAAAATTATAGCTTGCTTGCTATAATTGATCCCGTTGAATATTTAAAACGGCTTAAACATAGGCCAAACAATTGAATACAAAAACTTTTAAATATTTTACTTGAGAGAGACAGAGAGAAAGAGAAAGAGAAAGAGAGAGAGAGAGAGAGAGAGAGAGAGAGAGAGAGAGAGAGAGAAGATGTTGTGGCGTGCGACATAACATACATGTATATAAATCAGATGACAAATTTGGAAGACCTTGGATAAAGTGAAAGATTATTTGTTTAAAGTGTTAAATTTGTGTGTCAGGTTGAAAAGGAGTGGAATTATAATGGTCACTCTCAAATGCCAACATAGCAACTTCCAAGAGAACTTTTAGGCAAACCTACCAGTAACTGTTTAATTTTGACATGCCTAGGAGTCTACAGAAAAGAGAGTGTTTCGATTTTGTAATTAACGTGGGAACACCCATCCCATAACAGGTTAGATCATTCCTTGGGTAGGTAAATAGACATGAGAGAGCTGGTTGAGCATTGATAGGCAGGCATCAACCATGCATAAAACATTGGTGCCTGACCTCTGCTCTTGCCACGCATATGAGCAGTTGCCCCAGATGCCAGTATGATGTCATGATGCTTGCAACACTCAATTATTAGTTGAATAAAATCCCTTTCTCTCCTGTGTTTTTGGGGTCAGGTATTTATTGCAATGGTAAGTTATGAAGCTAAAAGAACTGTTATCAATTAACAATGTATGTTATCATTTAGTGAGAACTAAATGACCAAAATATACTTAGCCATAGTATGAATAGATGATACCTTTTTTATTCAGACATGGCAGTGCATGTCTGTAATTCTCAACTATAAAGTTGAGGGTTGGGAGTTGGCAAGTTTGAGACCAGTCTTGCCTACGTAGTGAACACCTGAAGGAAAGAAGAAACAACAGAAGCAAAAAAAAAAATTAAAAAGCAAGTTCAATGGAGGTAACAAAGTGGTGAAATATTTTCCTATCATGTTTAGTCTCCTGGGATTTGCTCTCCAGGATAGAAAAAAGACACAGTTTATATAATAATTAATTCAATATTTTATAAGCTAAATTTATTTCTATTACTTATAATATTTATTAAAATTATTATAATAGATTAAATTGTCACAACCAGAATAGTATAAACTGTGTCATGCTATATTATTTGTGTGTTATATTTAAGATCATTACCTTCTATTTTGTTCTGAGAATTCCTAGCAGCATTGAGATTTCTTTCAACCCAAACTAGTGCTATGGCTAGAGTTTGAGAGTCCCCATACTCTTTTATTAGAAACAATCTAAATACAAAATGTTGATTTTCACCAGAATATTAGTTCTCCTGTTGCACCTGCTACTGCTAGTTGCCTTGAGATATATATATATATATATATATATATATATATATATATATATATATATATATCCAGTGTATATTGGAAAACTCAGTATGTTACTATGCTGATTGGCTGCCCATAAAACATCCAGTGGGTAACTGCCTCCTTTGCAAGCACAAGTACCTAAGTTCGGAATCTTGAAACTCGTATAAAATTCAAAGTTGTGCCCTGGTCCATGAGCCCCAGAACTGGGTGAGGCACAGAGTTAAACTATTCTAAGCGTTCCATGTTCCGCAAGGCTAGTGAAAGAGCAAACTACAGGTGTAGTAAGAGATTCTGTCTCAAAAAAAGAACAAGAAAGATATTTCAAGCTAAATCCTGGCCTTCATATATGTATATGCATAGGCAAGAAAGAATCCACATGCATACACATGCTAAACAAATAAATAAATAAAACAGAAAGCTTGATCCTCCCTTCCCCACCCCACTCCACCGGCCAGGACTCGCGCGGTCCAGCCGGGCCTCATCCACGACCTAGGTAAGCTCCGCCCGTGCCCGCCCACCAGAACCCCAGGTCAGCACAAGGGACCCAGCTCCTACCCCACCATATAGCCGGAGCCATGTGCAGAAGAGAGGAGATTAGAAAAATAAGGGGAGAAATATCTGAAATCGAGATTAAGAAAACGATAGAAAAAATCAACCAGTCAAAAAGCTGGTTCTTTGAAAAAATCAATAAGATTGGTATACCCCTAGCTAAATTAACCAAAAGCAGGAGAGAGAAAACCCAAATTAACAAAATCAGAAATGAACATGGAGTTATCACTACTGATACCCAAGTAATCCAGAGAATTGTAACATCATATTTCAAAAACTTATACTCTGTGAAGTTTGACAACACAAAAGTGATGGATGAATTTCTAAGTAAACACAACTTACCTAAATTGAATCAAGAAGTTGTGAATTATTTAAATAGTCCTATAACATATAAGGAAATTGAAGAAGTAATCTCAAATCTTCCCACCAAAATATGTCTTGGACCAGATGGATTCAGCACAGAGTTCTACCAGACATTTAAGGAGTTAATAATACCAATACTCCTTAAACTGTTCCATCAAATAGCAAAGGAAGGAACACTACCAAATTCCTTCTATGAAGCTAATATTGTTTTAATCCCAAAACCTAATAAAGATTCACTTAAAAAAGAAAACTATAGGCCGATCTCTCTGATGAACACAGACGCAAAAATTCTCAACAAAGTTTTAGAAATCAGATTCAAAAACATATTAAAAAGATTATTCACAGGGACCAAGTAGGCTTCTTCCCTGGCACACAAGGTTGGTTCAACATACGCAAATCAATGAATGTAATTCATCACATAAACCAGTCCAAAGTCCAAGACCACATGATACTCTCGATAGATGCAGAAAAGGCTTTTGACAAGATCCAACAGCCTTTTATGATCAAAACGCTAGAGACAGTAGGAATGGAAGGAACCTTTATCAATATAATAAAAGCTGTATACAATAAGCCCACAGCAAGGATTATGCTCAATGGGGAACAATTGGAAGCATTCCCACTTCGATCAGGAACTAGACAAGGCTTTCCACTCTCACCACTTCTATTCAATATTGTACTTGAAGTCTTAGCTGAAGCCATAAGACAAGAAAGGGACATAAGAGGGATTCAAATCGGCAAGGAAGAAGTCAAGCTATACCTATTTGCATATGACATGATCTTATACCTGAGTGATCCCAAAATCTCAACCAGGAAGTTCCTGGAACTAATTGAGAAGTTCAGCAGGGTGGCAGGATACAAAATAAATGTGCAAAAATCAGAGGCCTTACTATATGCCCTGAATGAAAGAAGTGAAAAAGCCTTGAGAGAAAAAAATCCCATTTACTATAACCCCTAAAAAAATGAAATACCTTGGTATAAACCTAACCAAGGAAGTAAGAGACCTTTATAATGAAAACTTTAAAACCCTAAAGAAAGAAATAGCAGAAGACACCAGAAGATGCAAAGACCTCCCATGTTCCTGGATTGGCAGAATCAACATCGTAAAAATGACCATCCTACCAAAGGCAATATACAAATTCAATGCCTTACCAATTAAAATCTCAAAGCAATTCTTTAAAGAAGTTGACCAAACAATCTCAAAATTCATATGGAGGCACAAAAGACCCAGGATAGCAAAGACAATCCTGAGTAACAAAACACTGCTGGAGGTATTACCACACCGAACCTTAGTCTATATTACAAATCCATAGTTGTAAAAACAGCCTGGTACTCCAAAGTAGACACACACATCAATGGATAAGGATTGAAGACCCAGATATAAGCCTACAAAGTTACAGCCATTTGGTCTTTGACAAAGGGGCCCAAAGAATCCAATGGAAAAAGAACAGCATCTTCAACAAATGGTGCTGGCAAAACTGGATCTCCACATGCAGAAGATTAAAGCTGAACCCATACATGTCACCATTTACAAGAATTAATTCCAAATGGATCAAGGACCTTGATTTAAGGCCAGAGACTATAAAAACCATAGTTGAATGGATAGGGAGCTCCCTCGAGCTGATTGGGCTAGGCCAATATTTCCTAAACAGACATCCAATGGCACAGTCACTGCTACCAACTCTCAACAGTTGGGATCTTGTGAAATTAAAGAGCTTCTGCTCAGATAAAGAGATTGTAACACGAGCTCAAAGGCAACACACAGAATGGGAGAAAATCTTCACTAACCACATATCTGATAGAACTCTGCTGTCCAGAGTGCACAAAGAACTTAGAAAACTAAACACCAAGGAAACCAATGGCCCAATTAAAAAATGGGCCCTGGAAGTTAAAAGAAATTTTACCAGGGATGAAATCAATATGTCTAACAAATATCTTAAAAAATGCTCCACTTCCTTAGCCATCAGGGAAATGCAAATCAAAACTTCCCTGAGATATCATCTCACCCCGGTCAGGATGGCAAAAATCCACAATACAAACAACAACAAATGCTGGAGAGGATGTGGAGAGAGGGGAACTCTCCTACATTGCTGGTGGGAGTGCAGGTTCATACAGCCACTCTGGCAAGCCGTCTAGACATTCTTAAAGAAATTAAAGATTGAAATGCCATATGACCCTGCTATCCCACTTTTGGGAATAACCCCCCCCATACAGCAAAAATTAACCTTGATAGCACAAGCACGACCATGTTCATAGCAGCACTGTTTACAATAACAAAGACATGGAATCAACCCAAATGTCTAACAGTTGACGAGTGGATAAGGAAAATGTGGTACATCTATGCAATGGTGTACTCAGCCATCAAAAATGATGAATTACTGGAATTTGCCGGGAAATGGATGTCATTAGAAACAATTATATTAAGTGAAGTATCCCAGAGCCAGAAAATTAAGCGCCGTATGTACTCCCTAACCCACCCAGCCCATCTTGAGACACTCATAGGTAAATCTATGTATTACCTACAGTAATTGCAAGGATTATGAACAGGAGGGACGGGGTTGGAGGGCCACACCAGAAACAAGGAGGGAAGTGACCATGTTACAATAGAGAAAATAGGCCTCCATCAAGGACTGCAAGAAAGTAATGTGATACCTAGTTAAGTTCACAGACATTCGTTCCTGATCATTTACAACTAAGGGGGTATGAACTCACCAGAAGGGGAGGGCATATAGTCCGGCAGATTAAAAAGTAACCATTTTGCAAATGGGTGATTGACCCCTCCCATTCCCAAATGCCATCTGACCCTGCGATTCCACTTTTGGGTATAAGTATTTCATCTACCCTTGAATGTGCTCTTATAATAAGACTCCAGTTTAACAGCTTTCTGTCTCTGGCCAGGGGGTGACATACAGTGCCCATCAAGATGGAGTGAATGGCATTGCAGGAGCAGAAAAACTGCAAAAGAAAATCAACAAACCACAATCCAGAACTTCAGAGACTCTATATCAACCACCTAGAACTAGACCAGACTAATCTCTCCCCATCCTGAAGCTCAGGGACATTTGCGCAAGATTGGGCGGTAAAAGTGTAAGAGCAAAAGGATGGGAGGAGCAATGATTTGCAAGATAGTCCACACAAGTTAGGGCCGAAGCAATCATAATTGGACATTGCATGCCCGGCGTAATGTCCAACACACTATTGACCTCACAAAGTCTAGCATCTGCTAAAGGCACCAAAATCCTTGGAGGCAAGGGATTGACAGCCACAGTAGTGTTCCTATGCTTAAGGGGAACACAGGAAAGGGTTCAGGGAAATGCCACTGGGTCCTTGTATGTCATTGGAGAGGAGGGCCCAGAGGAGAGTCAGGCATGCACAAGAAAGACTCTGGGAATTGGGGCGGGAGACACGGGGGGATGGGGAGAGAGGGGTGAGGGGAGGGGGAGCAGGGAGTTCGGGGAGAGGAGGAGGGAGGGAGGGAACTGGTGTACCTATTAAGTTTGTATGAGCTGAAATAATAATAAAAAATGTATTTAAAAAAAAGATAATAAGTACCAAAAAAAAAAAAAACTGAGAAAGCTTAGAAGAATGTAAGTTGTTTATTCCTTTAATATCAGGTACGTAATGACATAGTCTGAACAATCATAAAAGATGGTCCATTATATTAAGTAAATAAGATCTAAAAAACAAAAGATATTATAAATGGAGTAAAAACAGAAGACCTAGAAAATACTTTAGTGCAATTAAATAGGAAAAAATTAGTACCAAGAGCATTTACTTTAAAATTTTTACATGTGGGCTAGAGAGATGGCTCAGAGATGACTCTGTCTCACAAGCAGAAGAACCTGAATTTTGATGCAAGATCCAGTGTAAAAATGCTAGGTAGAAATGGCAATGGCCTGCATTTCTGCTCTGAAAGTGGAGCCTGGGAAATTCTAGAACTAAGCAAAAAGAAGTTGGAACTATCCAGGATGATTTCTGATGATCCTTGGGTCTCTCTTGGTACATGCAGTGCCCTCAGATACACAGACACACATACATATGCACATATATGCCCATACACACACACAAATACATACACAAAATCTCTGCATGTTATAAAGAAAAAGTTAATTTTAAAAATTTGCAAAAAATACAAACAAACAATGTATAAAACAGTCACAGTGTCAGAATTTGCATGGAGAACCTATATGCTTTCCCAGAAATTAAGGAAACTGGCACGTTAAAGACCAGCACCTTTCTGATTCAGACTAGTAAACCTAAAGTAGTCTCTCAAGTCCAAATTCTCATAGTTGCATAACTTGTTGTTGTAATAAAAACTAAATCTCAACAACTTAAGGGAATCAGGGATTTATTTTAGAAGGAGGCCTTGAAACTTTAAATCACAGTCCCTTATGGCAGGAATGTTGTCACGATGGACTGAGGGAAGGAAATGAACTAGCTACAGAATGTCCACAGCAAGAGCAGATGGCAAGACCAATGCAAATTAGCTTGCTCCCAACTTTGTTAAGGTCCAACTAGCTCTCTCTATGCATCTGCCCATGGAATGGTCCAATCTGCTATGGGCTAGATCTTGCTACATCAAATATGAGATTAAACAATGCCCTCAAGATTGCCCACAGGTGTTCCTTAACTTAATGAGTCCTTAACGGTGTGTGCAGAGGGTCAACTCATGTGTCAAGTTTAGAGCCGAAACTAACCGGGTACAAAAGTTTAAGTAGGAAAATGAGAGGCCTAAGTCTCTGCTGTAAAAGACAAAGATGTGAGGCCTATCTTGCATCTTTGTAGAACAATCTGGAGACCTAGAATATAGTTAAATAATAAAACAGCCATCAGCAATTTTACTTCCCATGATGTAGAACAGAGGAATTTTTTCCTTCACTTTTTAAAACTTTCTATTGTTTATTCTAAGATTGGACTCCAATAAATTCATCATAACTGAGCCCCAGAGTGCTTTGCAGCATTCTAGTTGTTTCATCTTGAATCATGGCTGAATAGAGAACCATTCTTTTCCATTCGCCATCCCTTTCCTTAAATTCAGCCACTGTCATGTCCCTCTCCATGTGTGGACCATAGAGTTCCCCTTGGACCGTCTGTATTAGTAAGGCACCAGATGTATACAACGTATACTGTGGTATTAAAAGTGCTCTTTCAGTGGGCAAACCAGAGGTGGAGAAGCTCCCCTTTTCCTGTCAAGAACCTGCACCAAAGATTCTGAGTAATGCTGTTTCTCCTGAGATCCTTGCTCATCCATGGGGGAATGTTGATATGTCACTTTTGGGATAAATGTGACTTAGGACTTCTCTGGGTTCTGCCACCAGCCATACCTCTTCCACTATGAAAGACTCTTATCTCCCCTTTGGAACTATAAGCTGAATAAATCTCCTTTCTCCCTTAAGTGTCTTGACTTTGGGTATTGTCTCACAGCAACAGAAAAGAGTAACTACTACAGAAATTGGTAAGACATAGTGGGGTTTTACTTTGAGATTAAGATAATCTGGTACCATAATGTGAATTGCTTTGGGATTGAGAGAAATTTATGAAGCTACTGTTTGTAAGGCTGAGAGAAGGTAATATCTAGTAGTATGACAATTGTTTATGATGTGCCGAATGTATATTTGGAAATGTTTGTAGGGAGAAAAAAAAAGCTAACTAGATCTCCTTTCTCCCTTAATTTGCTTGACTTTAGGTATTGTCTCACAGCAACAGAAAAGAGCAACTAGTACACCCCATAAATATTTACATATAAGATTATATGATTAGAGGAAGCTTCAAGGTAGAAGCTGCCATATTACAATTTACCTCTTTGATATTACCCTCTTGCTAACATGAATATCCTAAGGATTCTGTTTTCTCAGGATCTAGAGATGAATTTTGGGACTTTATGCTGGAAAAGCCTTTATGTCTTGGATACAGGGTCAAATGGTCCTTTTTTGTAAGAGTATGGAAGACTGTAATGTTGTGAGAGACTCAGACAGTGGAAGTCCAGCTTGTGATGGTCCAGAAGGAAACAGAGACTATGTTGGAAATTTGACAAGTATCAAATAGAGCAATTCATTGGCAGATAATTTTATTGTTTTACCCTCATCCTGAGAGCTTGTCTGAAGTTAGATTCAAGTGTCTGGTGGAAGAACTTTTAAGGCAATGTAGTCTTGATAGTGTGGCATGGCTACTTTTTAGTGCTGTTGTTCAGAGTTATGAAAAAGAGCAAGGAATAAGGTAGAAAAAAGCAAAAATTGTAAGGTTCTATAAGATAAAATGCAGTGGCAAATTTGAAGAGCTGAACCAGAAAGAGGTAGAGAGTAAAAAGGCAACTATTGTTAAACTCCATTAGTAATCAAAACCTGCTCTCCATTTTTTAATAGGAGAGGTCCTACCCTGAGGACAAGATCTTCTGAGAAGGATCACACTCATAAGAAGGCAAATCCTTTTGGAAGGGAGGAGCTCCAAAGGAAAGCTCTGTTTCTCCTCCAAAGTAAAGGGCCAAGAAAATTTTCCCTTCAGCACAGAAAAAGTGAAACCAGCTTTGAGTCAAGGGGGCCAATTACCACCTTGAGGTTATAACTTGGCAAAGTCATACATGTGATTCTGGCTTTAGGGGAATCAAAGATGCAAGAAAGAGGAGGTGGGGGATCCCTCCATCAAGGTTTCAGAGAATGGTGAATCCAGATAGCATGTGGCAGAAAGCCTGCGGTTTCAGAGCCCGAGGAGGACAGTTTATGCTATGGAGTTAAAACCTGGTTTCTCATTGAGAAGTGAAGACATTAAAGATGTCAAAGTCCATGTGAGACATCAGCCAAGGAGAGCTGTACATTACTGGAAGAGCCAACCAAGAGGATGATGTGTACTAGGGGGGGGCAGCTGTGTTGGAAGGGTAAAGTCAAAACCTTTTAGAATTGATATGATTTCATCAAATACAACAAGAAGCTCAGCTGTTGGACATAGAACTATAAGATTTGAAGTTTGTCCTGCTGGTTTTCAATCTTGTTATGGAACAATCATTTTTGGATATGTCCCTGCTCCCTCCTTTTGAAATGGGGATGTTTATCCTATGCCATTGTATGTTAGAACTATGTAACTTGTCTTTTGATTTTACAGGAGCCTTTGGACATTGGGCTTTTGGACTATGTTCAGACCACTTATGATCTGTGTTGAAACTTTTAAAATTGGACTAAGTATGGCTTGCATGAGATGTCAATAAGCCTGTGGGGGCCAGGAGAAGAGTGTCATGGTTTGAAATGTGTCTCTGTCAGCCTCATATGTTTAGAAAGGTCATGGTGCCTTTAGGATGTGGACCCTTGCTGGAGGAAGACAGTCACAGGGAATAGACCTTAATGTGGATTAGTCTCACCCTACTTCCAGGAGAAGTCTAATGGTGGAGTCTTGCAGCTTTTAGCCTTCTGGATGGATGTGACCCTACCTATTTCAGCTTCTGCTGCTAGATGTGCTGCTTCTATCATGAAAAACTGTATCTCCCCTGTGGAACTATAAGCTGAATAAATCTCCTTTCCCCCTTAGGTTGCTTGACTTTATGTATTGTCTCACAGCAACAGAGGAAAACAAAATTTACACACCAGATAATATGATTAGAGGAAGCTGCATTAAAAATTCAAGGTAGAATCTTCTACATTATCATTTCACACTTCAATGCTACTATCTTGTCAACATGAATATTCTATGGATTCTATTTTCTAAGTTTCAGGATCCAGAGATGAAGTTAATAGTCTGAGTCTAATATTTTTCCTGCTTGCCTTTTCTGTTGTAAAATACTATCTCTATAAACTATTTTATTTTTATTTTTGAGAGACCATGTTGGAGTACTGAGGTAAAAACCCTCTTACCAAAGTCCAAGGTTTACACATCCTTTAGCTGTGTATGACAGGTTTATCTGACTTTCTTGAGTTAAAGGAAAAGGTCTGCATCAAGTCTGAACCCCAAGATGTATGGATTGTAGTGTCTGTTCCATAAAAGCCTCTCTTGAGCTAAACTGAACCAGAATTGATGAATGATGAATGGCTCTGAGAATTCCAATTCTCATGCCAGAATTTCTTCCCTCATTTGAAGGTCTTAGGTTCTCCTTATGAAGTGATTATGTGTTATGTACACTTTCCTTCAGGGAAGTTGGTGTGACTAAATGTGATTCACGACTCTCAAGTCTGTTTTCAGGAGTTTATACAAACTTTTTCAAAGTTTGGTTTTTCAGTGATTCCATACAGGTCAGCTGGTTCCATCCTCATTACAAAAAAAAAAAAAAAAAAAAAAGAGAGAGAGAAAAGAAAAGAAAAGAAATTGTACAATCATACATACACAGCAACAGAGCCCCAGATAAGCAGCAAACCATACAGAGAGAGAATGCCTTATCTGCTCCGAGGCTCTGAGCTTCTCTACATACATTCTCACAGTTGCCTAGATCTCCATCTCCCAAGTATGACTGTTTGTGCTGCTGTGGACAACTGAAAGAAGTTCCTTCTTGTTACCTAAACTGATTTCTGAATCGTTCCTCTCCTTTCTCTCTCATCTGTAAGGTTTCTACTATTGTTCTAGAGCCCATCCACAGCATGGAAATACTGAAGCAGTGAAGAGGTGTTACCTGTATTGTTCAACACTTCATTATTCACGTAAGTCTTGTTTTGATAAAGTAGTTTTATTTTTAGTTTGTAAAAGAAACTAAAGAAGAGATTTGACACACATTTATGCATTCAATAATTGATGATATGAAATGTTCTTATAAATGTTTAAGATGTCCTTGATCATGTGCAGGAAGAACGGACCAGGCAGACCTATATTAAGGTCTCTGATCAACCATTACTTACAATACCTCCACCTGGGGAGCATGCCACTCAGGGATGATCTGTATGGAGCACATGCATGAATGCAACTTCCCCAGACTACACCTGCTGCCCTGCCTGGTGCTGATGTCAAACTGCCTGGCTGAGAGAACCAACCCGGACAGAACAACTCAACAAAAGCCCACGCTGGGACTTATGGGATGTTGGGTGGGGTATATAAGCGGCCTGATATTTACAATAAATGAGCCTGCAAGCCTGAGAGCCTGCTTTGCCTCTCACCTGACTTCTGGGTTCTGTGCCGTTGACTCCATGCCAGCTTATCCCTGCCCCCAAGGGTCTCCGTGGGCCCCCGAGACTGCTATAATCATGGAACTTAAATGGTATCTCTTTGTATTATAAAATTATTCCATCTACCTCCCACAAAACTGTCTCTTAGAAACATGTATTACCCACTATTTCCTTATCTTTAGAAATACTAATTTAGATGAAATTTCCAAATGAACAGATAATTTTCCTTACTCAAGACGCTAAGAATTCTATTTCTTTTTGTGACTTGTGTTGAGAATTGTCATTACAATAGCACCAGCACATCATTAAGGTGTCTTTTTTATTTGTTGCTTTTGAAATTACTCTTCCCTTTGAAATCCTCTGGTTCTCTAAATATCAGTAAGGCAAGTGAAAAGTCAGCTACTGACAACAACAAAACCTGGAGATGAATGACAAAGAATAAAGTTAATGACTATACCCTGACTCTGACCAGAAAATATTTTCATTTTCTAAGACTTTGTTTGAGGTCGTAAACACAATGAATAAAAATGCCAAGCGGAGTACAATGTTAATAATATTTAGCATCCCTGATTATGGTTGACTTCATTTAAAACTCAGTCGGGTACATAGGACACTTAATATTTGTTGTTTGTTGCTCGAATGCATTCCATTTGTTACAACCTGATATCTCAAAGAACAAACAGGTGGCATTCTAATTAACGCTAGTGAGTTGCAGTAGCACACAACTCTTTCGTATTGTAGTTATTGATTTTTTCTCTTGTTTGATAACTAAACAAACAGTATGTAAACTGAGATTTAAAAACACAGACAGGGTTCTATCGTGTGAAAATTCTGTCAACAAGATCATGAAGACAGTTACTGGAATAGCTTGTTGACTTCACACAACTTGTTCCCTTGGTGTTTTCCTGAGCTATACTCATTAAAACAGCTTCAGGATTAATCTATCACATTTTAAAAAGTGTATATGGGGCTGGAGAGGTGGCTCAGGGGTTTAAGCCTCCACCTTGCAGGCGGAGGGTCCTGAGTTCGGATCCCAGATCACACGTATAGACGCCGGGCGGAAGCGGGCGGCCTGCGCTTCTGGTCCTGATAGGGCGGAGCCTGTGAATCCCAGGGCAGGAGGTGGAGGCGACCACCATGGTGGAGGCGACCACCATGGTGGTTCGCGAATTCGTCCGTGGTTCTACACACACGCACGCGCACATACACACGCACATGTGCACAGTTGAATAAATAATAATAATAATAAAAAAAATTTTTAAAAAGTGTATATGCCTTCCAGTCCTCTGATATGATGCAAGTAAAACATACACATGTGTCTCACTAAGCACTGTTTTTGATAATAAACTTGGAAGAAAATAGTATCTCAACTTCTCTAAAGAAAAAATATACATTAAAAGAAAAAATATTAAGTTGTTGAAAGACTTAAGAAATCATAAATGACTAGTCACACTACATAACACTACCTCAGCATTTCTTATTTTTCTTTTCATCTTATATCTAAGACTCTCCTTGAAAGGCAGAAAGAGGAGTGTAATGGGGGCATAGACTGAATGCACATTCTCTATGGTTCACTCTTCCGTAGATCTGGATATCAGAGCTCTGTGCTTCTTAAACTCTTGACTAGAGTGCCTCTGTATCTGTGTTTGTGGCTTCCATATACAGCCATTATATGTGGTAAAGTTTTCTGCTGTGCTACAAATATAAGTTTTTTTAGATTTGCTGGACATAGCACTTGATGCAAATATAATGATATAAATATGTTACAAATATATGTTACAAATATAAACCTTTCAGATTTACTGAAATTAGCACTGCATTACAAAGTAATTCTAGAAAATATGTAGTTTTTTTTGTCTTTAATATCCATGGTATTCAGCAATTTCCAGATGTTATATTTATTTATTAGGTGATATGCTTTCCATTACTTTACTGCCTTTTTGTGTTAAACAATGCAGCTAATTTTGTTCTTATAATTCTGAAGAAGAAAACATGAATTTTAATGCTTTCTAACTGATGCCAAATTTCAGTGCTTTTTAAAGTGTTTAGTTGAGTAAAAAAAATTACCATACTTATTGGTTTTATATGCCTGTTTCCCACTAGTTATAGATAGCTTTTGTAATTAATTTACCTAGCAATGGAAACATGTCTACCATATTTTTGTTAGTATCTATTGATAATAAATGTAAGAGTAAATGCAATAGCAGAGTAATAAAAGGGTAAATGTAAGTTTCTCTAAAATATACTTTTATTCACTCACTTCCATTTTAAAATATCCATATCAACAGGAAAGTTTGTTACTGCAATTCATAAGAAAAGCCCAGAATTGGCTTTTAATGTAATAAAAAAGATACTGTCATTTAAAAAATACCGAATTGCCAATATGCCATGCATTCTTTGTAGTTTGAAAAATCAACACTAGATAATTCAGTGAGAGGAGAACATATTGACATTCTGAAAACTGCCTTGTCTCTATATAGTGATTTTCTTATTGCTTGTCATTGATTACAACAAACCAACAATGGTTGAAATTGTTAGATAAACATCTTTTTTCCTCAATATAAGGAGCATTTTGAATTTATTTTCTTGATAGAATAACTTGGAAATACATATTTAATGTCACAAAAGACTAAAACAGAAGCATAATCACTTGACAAGTATATGGACAGTGTAGACAGTTTGGATTATTGAAATGTTAAGTATGAGGGGGAACAGCAATAGAGAGGATTTTTTTTAGTTTGATTCACTACATTTATTATTTTTTCTTTCTTTTTTATTATTATTTCTGCTCATACAAACTTAATAGGTACACCCGTTCCCTCTCTCCCTCCCCCCCCCATTCCCCTACCTCCCCCTCCCCTCACCTCTCCCTCCCCATTCCTCAGTGTCTCCCTCCCCAATCCCCAGACAATCCTTTAATGTGCATTCCAGACTCTCCTCTGGGCCCTCCTCTCCAATGGCATACAAGGACCCAGTTGCATTTCCCTGAACCCTTTCCTGTGTTCCCCTTAAGCACAGGAACATTACTGTGTCTGTCAATCCCTTGCCTCCAAGGATCTTGGTGTCTTTAGCAAATGCTAGACTTTGTGGGGTCAATAGTGTGTTGCACATTGTGCAGTATGTACATTGCAAAGTCCAATTATGATTGCTTCGGCCTTAATTTGTGTGGAGTATCTTACGTATCATTGCTCCTCCCATCTTTGTGCTCTTACAATCTTACCGCCCCCTCTTCCACAAATTTCCCTGAGCTTCAGGATGGGGAGAGATTAGGCTGGCCCAGTTCCAGGTGGTTGATACACAGTCTCTGATGTTCTGGATTATGGTTTGTTGATTTTCTTTTGCAGTTTTGCTGCTCCTGCAATGCCTTTTACTCCATCCTGATGGGTATTGGATATCACCCCCTGGCCAGAGATAAAAAGCTGTTAAACTAGAGTCTTGTTATAAGAGTATATTCAAAGGTAGATGTAATAAAAGTAGGAAACCACAGTGAGGGAGGGGTTAATCACCCATTTGCAAAATGGTTACTTTTTATCTGCCAGACTATTTGCTCTCCCCTTCTGGTGAGATCATACCTCCTCAGTTGTAAATGCAGATGAGGTAGGAAAGATCCAGCTGGTATCCTCATTGGTTAGTTACTGTTTTCTTAGGTTCAGAGTGTCTTCATACATCTTGACCTTGCTTCTCATTAGTAATATGCTGTTAGTCAGTTCATTTAAGTGATGTGTGACATGGGTTTATTATCTGTAAAATAGAGATATTCATAATACATATCACTAAAAATATACTATTATTATGAGTTAAATGAGCCAGTAAAGGCTTAAAACTGTCAGATTCTATAGATTTCACTATTCTATTAGCACCTAATATTTACCTCCATTTTCTGTCAAGTTGCTTCTCATTAAGAATAATCACTTCTTGTCAAGCAAAGATTCAAAGTGAACAATGAGTCAAACACTCATAATATTCTTTATAAATGGTCCTCATAAAATAAATAAATAAATATGTTAGCGATATATTGGTGCTGGAAAGATGGCTCAGCAGTTAAAATACTTACTGAGTAACAAGACGATAATAAATTCAATTGTAAGAACATACATAAATGCTAGGCTGGCATGTTTTGTTCCCCTAGTTTGCAGTCTTGGAAGGAAGACGGGGATCCCCACAGCAAGCTTGCAAAACAGAATATTCCTAATAGAGACTTATAGGTTGGATTATAAAAAACTGTGTCAGGGAATAAGGTAGATGACTGATCAAGGATGATTTCAGGCACCAGTCTTGGCCCTCCACACACACTTGTGCCCGCAAACGTATGATCATATCTACCCACAGTCAGTAGATACAAATATATGAACTCAAATCACATAAATATTCATAGAAAATTATTTGCAATCCCAATGAATGTGAGCTTTATTAGGTATTCATGGGTCACGATTCTTTTTTTTTCCTTGTTCAAAACGGTACCTATTGTTTCAAGTGTAGGCGTACCCTGTTGAAGCATACTGTCACTTTAAAAAGTGAAGTTTGCTAATTATGTTTAGTTCACTGTGACTGAAAGCACCTTCAATGAGCTTTGATTCACAATCTGAAATAAATATAAGCATAGTGATCATAGTTGTTTAAACCATATATTTACATTTTTCACTTCTCCTGCAGGCATGCCAATAGGCATCTGTGAAGGATTCGCGTCTAGATAAGCAGGTCTTGCTTGTTATCTTTTGTTTGTGATTCAGCATCCCTGAACAATCAGTTGTGCACATGCTACAGATGCTAATCACTACAAAACATGGCATACACATAAAATTTTTTCCTGTAGATTTCTGCTTCTCAGTATGTGGTTCTAGGAACCACAACATACAGACCTGGAACTTTTGGTAGAAAAGGAAACTTTTCTCAGTTAATATGATCACAACTTACATTTCAACAGATGAGTTATAGAGGCATTGAGACTGAGACTACATTTTCTCTCTTATGAATTAAAAGACATAATGATTTAGTCATCCTCTCTTCTCACTCTTTTGAAAGAGCATGTTTTGCAAAAGGAAACACAATCTGTTTTGATTCCTGAATTAAGATAATGAAAACACAGCAGCATTTCTGGCTCATGTCTTTTTCAGAATTTTCTTTGTATAAACTGAAGTATTTCACCCCATTTTATTTCATTAGATTATGGTTTTCTAAGATACATATTGTCCCTGCACTTATTGTATAATAGATTTATTTTACTTAATAACCATTTGAATAACAGTGATTTGAATTTATGTCTACCTTATATTGTATTTGTCATCTCAACTCCTACTACTGGGCCGTTCATATCACAGAAAGATACTTTAAGTAAACTTGTGTTTTAACAGCTAGATTGTAACACGGTTACTCTTAATTATTGTTGTGAGAGAGCACCCAAAATCGATCAACTTAAGGGAGAAAGGGAGGTTTATTCAGCTTATGGTTCCAGAGGGAAAGTACAGTCTCTCAAAGCAGAGGCGGCATGGCTATCTGGCCAAAGCTGGAGGAGGCTAAGTCACCGCAGACCTCTTGGAAGCTAAGAGCTGCAGACTGCTTGCTGCAAAAGCAGACTTCTCCTGGAGATAGGGTGGGACTCATCCACCTCAAGTCCCACCCCTTGTGACTGTCTTCCTTCAGCAAGGCTCCACCTCTCAAGGTGCCATGACTGTGCCAAACACATGAGACTGTGGGGGACACATTTCACACCATGACATTCCACCTCTGGCCCCCACAGGCTCATTGCCATCTCAGTATGCAAACCATACTCAGTCTGACTTTAAAAGTCTTCATAGACTACAATGGTAGTCCCAACAGTCCAAAAGTCCAAAATCCAAAGCCTCCTGTAAAATCAAAATACAAGTTACATACTTCTAACATACGATGGCACAGAATAAACATTCCCATTCCAAAAGGAAGGAATGGGGGCATATCCAGGAAAGATTGGTCCATAACAAGACCGAAAACCAGCAGGACAAACTCCAAATCTTGTAGTTCCAAGTCCAACAGGTGAGCCTCTTGTTGAAATCATCTCAGTTCCAAAGGGCTTTGGTTCCACCCCTCCAATACAGCTTCCCATAGAATATGTTGGTCTCTTGAGCTGACTCCTCCCAGGGTATACAGCTCTCCTTGGCAGGTGTCCCACATTGTGTCTGGGATCTCTAACATCTTTACTTCTCAATGGCAAACCAGGCTTTAACTCCACAGCACAAACTGCCCTTCTTGGGCTTCTAAACTGCAGGCTTCTTGCCTCATGGTGCCTGGATTCTGCCAATTTTTGAAATCTTGGAGGAGGACTCCATGATCTCCTCCCTCTTGCATCACTGATGCCTCTAAAACCAGAACCACTTGGACAACTTTGCCAAGACTGGTCCCCTTGAATCACAGCTGATTCTGCTTCTCTACGTTGACCATCTCTTTCACTCCTGGGCAGTTGCTTGGTAAGAGAAACCAACTCTTGCTTTGGAACTCCACCCATTAGCTCCAGTCTTCTGAAAGGATTTGCATTCTTATGAGTGGGAGCCTTCCCTGAGGATCTTGCCCTCAAGCTAGGGCCTCTCCTATTATTCAAATTAAGAGCAGGCTTTGATTTACAAATAGAGCTAATCTCTTCAACAGCCATTTTATTCTCTGCTTCTTCCTGGTTCAACTCTTTTAAGTTTGCCATTGTATTTTTCCTCATTGGATCTTACAGTTTTTGATTCTTCCCACCTGATTCTTTGCTCTTTTTCATAACTCTGAAGACAACTAAAAAGTAGCCATATCACATTGTCAAGATTATATTGCTTTGAAATTTCCTCCACCAAGCACTCCAGCTTAATTTCAGGCACACTTTCAGGACGAGGGCAAAACTTCACTAAACTCTTTGCCAACACATGGCTCCATGTGTCACTCCTCCAGTTGCAAACACAGTCTCTGTTCCCCTCTGGACCATCACAAGCTGGGCTTCCACTGTCTGCATCTCTCACAGCATTGCTCTCCTCTGAGCTTTCACAAGAAAGGTCCCTTTGGCCTAACTGCCAAAGACTTTCCCAGCACAAAGTCCCAAAGTTCTCCATATTTCTCCCAACAAACAGTTCCAAAGGCACACTAGCCACATCACAGCATTGGCCATACTTTTGGGTCCCAACTTCTCTCAGCTTCACAAACAATTTCACGTTGTGGTACCAGCTGTTTTTAATCTCACAGCAATACCCCACTACCCGGTACCAATTTCTGTAATGGTTACTCTTAACTATTGCTGTGAGAGAGCACCCAAAATCGATCAACTTAAGGGAGAAAGGGAGGTTTATTCAGCTTATGGTTCCAGAGGGAAAGTACAGTCTCTCAAAGCAGAGGCGGCATGGCTATCTGGCCAAAGCTGGAGGAGGCTAAGTCACCACAGACATCTTGGAAGCTAAGAGCTGCAGACTGCTTGCTGCAAAAGCAGACTTCTCCTGGAGGTAGGGTGGGACTCATCCACCTCAAGTCCCACCCCTTGTGACTGCCCTCCTCCAGCAAGGCTCCACCTCTCAAAGTGCCATGACTGTGCCAAACACATGAGACTATGGGGGACACATTTCAAACCATGACATAGATTAACTGTGATCTATTGATTTTTCTTTTTTAAATTAATTTTAATGTTTTATACATAAATATAGTGACTTTATAATATTTTCAATCCTTAGTCCCAAACACTAACCCCTCTCTTTTTCCCCTTACCATCCTTCATCTCCCTGCCAGACTCTCCATTAAATCTTCTCATTTGTTCTTCCCACTGTGTTTCATCTAGCCTGTGATGACTTATGCCTGACCTGATTTATGTTCCAGCAAACATCATTGAGGAAAGCATCCTCTGAAAGAGGTTGGGTGTGGAGTTTCTTGAGATCTTTCTGATGTTATAGTGAGATATTGATAGGACAGTTCCCATGCAATTCTTCTGTTAGTACACATACCTGAAATCTTGTATATCACAACTCTGTAATGTCTAGGAGATAATGAATGGCACATCAGCTTCCCACTTCAGGCTCTTACAATCTTTCCAACCCCTCTTCCATGATGTTTCCTGGGTCTTGGGATGGGGGTGGATGAGGCTTATATGTCCTGTTTAGGGACAGGCAGTCCAAAGACACTTCTGTTTTTCAGTAACAAATACCATTTGTTGTTGAAAAAGGCTTCTAGGTTAGGTGCTGACTACTCTTCCAGTCTATGGGTATAATAATAGGTATTTACAGAACAATGTGCTGTCTTAAAGATTCATAGTCTGTTCTTCACTTGTGACTTACTTTCTTCATTCTCATAGGTTCTTGTTCTAGTAACAGGAATGTGTTCTACTCTGAAAAGCAATCCTTAAATCAGATCAGAAACCTGTTTATTGTTGCATTGATACTCAAACCACTATATCATTGGTGACTTTTATTTTAACTTGCAGATCTCAGAAGATGATGAGATCTTTTATCACTTTTTTCTTCCCAGTAGCTTCTACAGTACTGTTTGCTACTGTGTACACTATTCAGCAAGGAGGAAGCTCCCAAATCAGTTCCACTTGATGTTTTTTGTCCAAGTCCTGTTATCCATATGTGCTACATATTCAGTAATAGGATATTTTTGCCAGTTTTTTGAAGGGCAACCAAAAGCAAAGGCAAAAGCCTCTATTTGGGGGGGTGGATCTTGAGACCTCTGTGACCAACAACTTGTCAGGAAGTATTATATTTCTTATATATGTCTGCTATAGTTTTAGTTGTTACTGGATTCTAAGTGGAGCAACCCAGATAATTTTATTTCCTTTGCCCTGTTTTCCTTTGTCTGTGTTTCCTCTGTTCAGGGAATGTCCATTCTTATTCCTTTTGTAAAGGTAATGTTTTTTGATATATTAATGTCATAGGAGGCTCCTATCTGGTTACAAACTACAAATCTTAAGGTTTTTTCTTTAAGTCCCTTTGCCCTTTCAATATTCCATCCCTTCATGTACCCCTAGGTATTTTTTCCATTATTCTCTCTCACCCTACATTCTACTGCATCCTATATCTCCCCCCAAAGGTTTCACCCTAACTTTCCCTTCCCATCTTCCCAAATCATTGATCCCATTCAAATATTCTAACTCTTACAGTTTTCCAAGCCAAATATTTCAGTCAGGAGATCAATGCTTGTATCTGCATGTAAGAAAGAACATACAACACTTGTCTTTCTGCATCTGAAATGCCTTGCTCAATATTATATTTTCCAGTTTTATCTATTTCCTAGAAAATTTCATAATCTCATCCTCCTAATAGCTGAATAGTATTTCATTGTGTATGTTTATATTTTTATTACCTACCTCTATTGAATTTTCTTGCTATTGTGAACAGAGCTACAATGAACATGGATAAATAAGTGTTTTTGTAATAAGACATAGAGTCTTTGGGTATATTCCCAGAAGTGGAATAGCTGGGTGTGTTTCTTGCAGTCAGAGAATTGATGGGTCTTGATGTTTGATACAAGTTAAAAACCTGTGTCTCTTGATTGGGGAGTTGAGCCCACTGACATTTAAAGATATTATTGAAAGATATTTAATGGCTCATGACATTTTATTGATCTTGTGATTTTTTTTCATTTTTTTAGTCCCTCATTCAGCTACTGTGCTGGTATTATTTATTTACTTTATCCTCTTTGATGTGTTCATCCTTCTTTTTCATTTTTCAGATTTCGTCCAATAGTCTCTGAAGTCTTGGTTTAGTAGTTATACACTATTTTAGATTGTTTCTGTCATGAAATATTTTCCTTTCACCTTTTATATGACCAACAGTTTTACTGAAGATTAATCTGGATTGGAATTTGTGTTCAAATTTGTTATGTCTCTCCAAACTCTTAACTTTTATCATTTGTATTGAAAAGTCATTTGTTATTTTGACAGGTCTGACTCTGTATGGAAAAATTTCCTTCTGTCTTGCATCTTTTAAAGGCCTGTCTTTAATGTGCATGTTTGGTGTATGGCCTACCACATATTGTAGGGTATTTCTTTTTTTGTCCTGTGTATTTGGTGTTCTGTATGCCTCTTGAGTCAGGATTGGCATTTATTTTCTTAGGTCCAGTAAATTTTCCTCTATTTTCTCATTAATTGTGCATGTTGGATCTTCCTATTGTGTGTTTGTTTCTGAGTTATTCATGATCCATATGCTGGACCTTTTGATGGTGTATCAGAGTTCCTGTATGTTCTATTCAAGAGGGTTTTTTTTTCCAATTCATCAGTTTCTTTGATTTACTTATCAACCTCTCCTAGCTTTTCTTCTAGTTCTGAGACTGTCTTCCACATGATCAGTTCTATTTTTGAGACTTCCTATTGTATTTCATAGTGCACTATCTGATTTTTTAATTCCAGTGCTATTTCAGCCTGGACCTTTCTCAGTGTTTCCATGTTTGTTTGCAGATTGCTTTGGGTTGCGTTTCCTTGGCTTTCTTTCCAGAGTTTGTTGTCTTTCAAATTTGTTTAGGCATTTATCTACAGTCTCTTGGAGCTGTTTGAACATGTTTATGATTGAACTTTGGAATTCATTGTCCTGATTATTGCTATCCTGAATAAAACCCAATAGGGTATCTTCTGTGGAAGCCGAGGCCTTGGGATTGGTGATCTTGGGAGGAGACATGTGTTCTTGATTTCATTTGTTTCTGACAATTATCCAGTGTGATATTGACATCTGGAATTAGGTTCTTGCTTATTCTCTTTGATTTATATTGCTATTTTGCTTGTGTCTACTATCTGAATTAGAGTTTCTATTTGTATATACTGCTTTTAGGATGGGTAGATGTTGATTGACATTCTATCTGAATTCACTGGGTACTTATTTTTCAGTGGGATGGTTATTTTCTATCTGAACTTTTGTTTTCCAGCACCTAGATGATGTTCATAGCATCTATGTTTTGCTTTGGGATACTAATCAAATGTTTGTGTATTTACTTGAATGAAAAGGTAGTGATTGCACTGTTCTCTTTGCTTAAGAGATTGCTAATGTTTCTCCGAAGAGTTTTCTGAAGTGACTATTATGCTGTTTTGGTAAATGCAGGCATTTTTCTCTCTTTATTCTTATGGTTTGGTTTTATATCTTCTACTTGATCTTATTCCCCTGTGTGGGATTAGTGGTGGGGATAGGGCATGGGAGCTGGAGAGGTAGGTTGCCAGTGCATAGGTGGAGCAAGGCAAATATCAGTTGTGAATGATCAGGAAAGAAAATCTGTGAACTTAACCAGATGTCTCATTACTTACTTGCAGTCCTTGATGGTGGCCTATTTTCTCGGGTGTAACATGGTCCCCCCTCTCTTTGTTTCTGATGTGGCCCACCTTTCCCATCCCTCCTGGTCATAATCTTTGAAATTAATGTAGGTATTACAGAGATTTATCCTTGAATGTCTCTAAGTGGGTTTGGTACTAGGAGCCACCTATTAGGGAATACATACGGTGCTTAATTTTCTGCGTCTGAGATACTTCACTCAATATAATTATTTCTAATTCCATCCATTTCCCGGCAAATTCCATTAATTCATCATTTTTGATGGCTGAGTAGTACTCCATTGTGTAGATGTACCACATTTTTCCTATCCACTCATCAACTGTTGGACATTTGGGTTGATTCCATGACTTTGCTATTATAAACAGTACTGCTATGAACATGGTCGTGCTTGTGCTATCAAGGTTAATTTTTGCTGTATGGGGGAGTTATTCCCAAAAGTGGAATAGCAGGGTCATATGGCATTTCAATCTTTAATTTCTTTAAGAATCTCCAGACGGCTCGCCAGAGTGGTTGTATGAGCCTGCATTCCCACCAGCAATGTAGGAGAGTTCCCCTCTCTCCACATCCTCTCCAGCATTTGTTGTTGTTCGCATTGTGGATTTTTGCCATCCTAACCAGGGTGAGATGATATCTCAGGGAAGTTTTGATTTGCATTTCCCTGATGGCTATGGATGTGGAGCATTTTTTTAAGATATTTGTTAGACATTTTACAATAGTATTAACTCACCGATTAAGAGACACAGATTACAAACTTGGATTAAAAACCACAAGCCAACAATATGCTGCCTTCAGGAAACTCTTCTCACCACAAAAGATAGGCACATCCTAAAAATGAAAGGCTGGTCCAAACCCTTGCAAGCTAATGGAACCAGAAAACAGGCAGGGGTAGCAATTATGCTTTCAGACAAAGTGGACTTCAAATCAAAGAAAATCATAAGAGACACAGATGGATACTACATTTTAGTCACAGGTACAATTCACCAGGAAGACTTCACAATAGTGAACCTATATGCACCCAATACCCTACAGCATCTAAAGCAAGAAATCAACCCCCAAACGATAATTCTTGGGGACTTCAACACCGTCCTCTCAACATGGGATAAATCAACAGGTCAAAAACTTAAGAGAGACACTTTGGAACTTAATCAAACCCTTGAAGACCTTACAGATCTCTATCAAACTTTTCATCCATGCACCAAAGAATACACATTTTTCTCAGCAGCACACAGAATGTTCTCCAAAATAGATCACATACTGGGCCACAAAATGAATCTACACATATACAAAAAAGTTGAAATTCTAACCTGTGCCCTATCAGACCACCACAGCCTAAAGCTGGACATCCACAACACAACAAACAACAGAAAATACACCAACTCCTGGAAACTTAACAATATGATGTTGAATGAGAATTGGATTCAGGAAGAAATTAAAAAAGAAATTGAAGATTTACTGAAAGTGAACGATAATGAAAATACAACTTACCAAAATCTCTGGGACACAATGAAAGCTGTCCTAAGAGGTAAGTTCATAGCTCTTAATGCATACATCAAAAAAAAAAAAAAAGGAAAAATCAGAAATAAATAACTTAACAATACAGCTTAAAGCTTTAGAGAAACTAGAGCAGTTTGATCACAAAAGTAGTAGAAGAGAGGAGATTAGCAAAATAAGGGCAGAAATATCTGGTATCGAGATTAGGAAAACAATAGAGAAAATCAGCCAGTCAAAAAGCTGGTTCTTTGAAAAAATCAATAAGATTGGTATACCCCTAGCTAAATTAACCAAAAGCAAGAGAGAGAAAACCCAAATTAACAAAATTAGAAATGAACATGGAGTTATCACTATTGATACCCAAGAAATCCAGAGAATTATAACATCATATTTCAAAAACTTATACTCTGTGAAGTTTGTCAACACAAAAGAGATGGATGAATTTCTAAGTAAGCACAATTTACCTAAATGGAATCAGGATTTTGTAAATTATTTAAATAGTCCTATAACATATGAGGAAATTGAAGAAGTAATCTCGAATCTTCCCACCAAAAAATGTCCTGGACCAGATGGATTCAGCACAGAGTTCTACCAGACATTTAAGGAGTTAATAACACCAATACTCCTTAAACTGTTCCATCAAATTGCAAAGGAAGGAACACTACCAAATTCCTTCTATGAAGCTAATATTGTTTTAATCCCAAAACCTAATAAAGATTCACTTAGAAAAGAAAACTATAGACCAATCTCTCTGATGAACACAGACTCAAAGATCCTAAAAAAAGTCTTAGCAAATCGGATTCAAGAACATATCAAAAAGATCATTCACGGGGACCAAGTAGGCTTCATCCCCGGCACACAAGGTTGGTTCAACATACTCAAATCAATAAATGTAATTCATCACATAAACCAGTCCAAAGTCCAAGACCATATGATACTCTCGATAGATGCAGAAAAGGCTTTTGACAAGATCCAACAGCCTTTTATGACTAGAGACAGTAGGAATGGAAGGAACCTTTATCAATAAAATAAAAGCTATATACAACAAGCCCACAGCAAGAATTATACTCAATGGGGAAAAATTGGAAGCATTCTCACTTCGATCAGGACCTAGACAAGGCTGTCCACTCTCACCACTGCTATTCAATATTGTACTTGATGTCTTAGTTGAAGCCATAAGACAAGAAAGGGACATAAGAGTGATTCAAATCGGCAAGGGAGAGGTCAAGCTATCCTTATTTGCAGATGACATGATCTTATACCTGAGCGATCCCAAAAAACTCCATCAGGAAGCTCCTGGAACTAATTGAGAAGTTCAGCAGGGTGGCAGGATACGAAATAAATGTACCAAAATCAGAGGCCTTCCTATATGCCCAGAATGAAAGAAGTGAAAAAGCCTTGAGAGAAACAATCCCATTTACTATAGCTCCTAAAAAAATGAAATGCCTTGGTATAAACCTAACCAAGGAAGTAAGAGACCTTTATAATGAAAACTTTAAAACCCTAAAGAAAGAAATAGCAGAAGACACCAGAAGATGCAAAGACCTCCCATGTTCCTGGATTGGCAGAATCAACATCGTAAAAATGACATCCTACCAAAGGCAATATACACATTCAATGCTATACCAATTATAATCCCAAAGCAATTCTTTAAAGAAGTTGACCAAACAATCTCAAAATTCATATGGAGGCACAAAAGACCCATAATGGCAAAGACAATCCTGAATAACAAAAACACTGCTGGAGGTATCATCATACCAAACCTTAGTCTATACTACAAATCCATAGTTATAAAGACAGCCTGGTACTGACTCCAAAATAGACCCATAGATCAATTGATAAGGGTTGCAGACCCAGGTATAAGCCCACAAAATTACAGCCATTTTGTCTTTTACAAAGGGGCCCAAAAAATCCAATGGAAAAAGAACAGTATATTCAACAAATTGTGCTGGCAAAACTGGATCTCCACATGCAGAAGATTAAACCTGGACCCGTACTTGTCACCATGTACAAGACTTAATTCCAAATGGATCAAGGACCTCGATTTAAGGCTAGAGACTATAAAAACCATAGTTGAAAGGATAGGGAACTCCCTCGAGCTGATTGGGCTAGGCCAAGAATTCCTAAACAAACATCCAATAGCACAGTCACTACAACCAACTCTCAACAGTTGGGATCTTGTGAAATTAAAGAGCTTCTGTTCAGATAACGAGATTGTAACACGAGCTCAAAGGCAACCCACAGAATGGGAGAAAATCTTCACATTAACGCATATCTGATAGAGCTCTACTATACAGTGCACAAAGAACTTAGAAAACTAAACACCAAGGAAACTAATGGCCCAATTAAAAAATGGGCCTTGGAACTTAAAAGAAACTTTACCAGGGATGAAATTAAAATGTCTAAGAAATATCTTAAAAAATGCTCTACTTCTTTAGCCATCAGGGAAATGCAAATCAAAACTTCCCTGAGATATCATCTCACCCCGGTCAGAATGGCAAAAATCCACAATACAAACAACAACAAATGCTGGAGAGGATGTGGAGAGAGGGGAACTCTCCTACATTGCTGGTGGGAATGCAGGCTCTACAGCCACTCTGGCGAGCCGTCTAGAGATTCTTAAAGAAATTAAAGATTGAAATGCCATATGACCCTGCAATTCCACTTTTGGGAATAACCCCCCATGCAGCAGAGGTTCACCTCGATAGCACAAGCACAACCATGTTCATAGCACTGTTTAAAATAGCAAAGTCATGGAATCAACCCAAATGTCCAACAGTTGACGAGTGGATAAGGAAACTGTGGTACATGTATACAATGGAGTACTACTCAGCCATCAAAAATGATGAATTACTGGAATTTGCTGGGAAATGGATGTCATTAGAAACAATTATATTGAGTGAAGTATCCCAGACCCAGAAAATTAAGTGCCATATATACTCACTAATAGGTGGCTCCTAGTATCAAACCCACCCAGCCACCCTAGAAACACTCAAAGATAAATTTCTGTAATATCTACAGTAATTGCAAGGATTATGAACAGGAGGGATGGGGTAGGAGGGTCATACCAGAAACAAGGAGAGAGGGGACCATGTTACAGCAGAGAAAATAGGCCTCCATCAAGGACTGCAAGTAAGTAATGAGACAATTGGTTAAGTTCACAGACTTTCGTTTCTGATCATTTACAGCTGAGGGGGTATGATCTCACGAGAAGAGGAGGGCATATAGTCTGGCAGATAAAAAGTAACCATTTTGCAAATGGGTGACTGACCCCTCCCTCACTGTGGTTTCCTACTTTTATTACAGGGCTCTTATAACAAGACTCTAGTTTAACAGCTTTTTGTCTCTGGCCAGGGGATGACATACAATGCCCATCAGGATGGAGTGAAGGGCATTGCAAGAGCAGCAAAACTGCAAAAGAAAATCAACAAACCATAATCCAGAACTTCAGAGACTCTATATCAACCACCTAGAACTAGGCCAGCCTAATCTCTCCCCATCCTGAAGCTCAAGGAAATTTGCACAAGAGGGGGTGTTAAGATTGTAGGAGCACAAGGATAGGAAGAGCAATGATATGCAATATACTCCACACAAGTTAGGGCCGAAGCAATCACAATTGGACTTCGCATGCCCTGCCTAATGTCCAACACCCTATCGACCCCACAAATTCTAGCATTTGGTAAAGGCACCAAGATCCTTGGAGGCAAGGGATAGACAGCCACAGTAATGTTCCTATGCTTAAGGGGAACACAGGATAGGATTCAGAGAAATGCCACTGGGTCTTTGTATGTCATAAGAGAGGAGAGCCCAAAGGAGAGACTGGTAGGCACATTAAAGGATTCTCTGGGGATTGGGGGGGAGGCACTGGGGGATTGGGAGGGAGGGGTAAGGGGAAGGGGAGCAGGGGGGTGGGGGGAGGAAGAGGGAGGGAGGAAACCGGTGTACCTACTAAGTTTGTATGAGCGGAAATTATAATAAAAAATGTTAAAAAAAAGATATTTGCTAGACATTTTAATTTCATCCCTGGTAAAGTTTCTTTTAAGTTCCAGGGCCCATTTTTTAATTGGGCCATTTGTTTCCTTGGTGCTTAGTTTTCTAAATTCTTTGTGCACTCTGGATAATTAAAGCTCTGTTAGATATGTGGTTAGTGAAGATTATCTCCCATTCTGTGGGTTACCTTTGTGCTTGGGTTACAATCTCTTTATTTGAACAGAAGCTCTTTAATTTCACAAGATCACATCTGTTGAGAGTTGGTTGTAGTGACTGTGCTATTGGATGTCCGTTTAGGAACTTTTGGCCTAGCCCAATCAGCTCAAGGGAGTTCCCTACCCTTTCAATTTACCAGAAGGGGAGGGCATATAGTCTGGCAGATAAAAAGTAACCATTTTGCAAATGGGTGATTGACCCCTTCCTCACCGCTGTTTCCTACTTTTATTACATTTACCTTTGAATATACTCTTATAACAAGACTCTAGTTTAACAGGTTTTTTATCTCTGGCCACAGTAGTGTTCCTATGCTTAAGGGGAATACGGGAAAGGGTTCTGGGAAATGCCACTGGTTCCTTGCACCTCATCAGAGAGGAAGACTCAGAGGAGAGTTTGGCATGCACATTAAAGCATACTCCAAGGATGGGAGGGGGAGGCACTGGGGAATGGGGAGGGAGAGGGGAGCGAAGTGGGTACAGGGGGGTGGGGTGATGGAGGGAGGGAAGGGACCAGTGTACCTGTTATGTTTGTATGAGTGGAAATAAAAAAAATAAATAAATGTTAAAAAAAAGTTATTTATGACATTGGCTCTGAACAGGCAGGTTGAAAGCAACCATACTTGAACTGAGCTATGGTTACCACACAAGCACATTTACAATGTTATTATGTTTTGGCATGTATCAGTAGAGAAATAAAGTATAAATTCAGCTTGAAAAATATATTTTTTAAATTATTGACATATACAAAAATATTTCTTTAGTTTTAAAGTTATACACGTTTACATGATTACATTCTTTTATATCTTTTTTTTCATTGGGCAACTAGTTAGTATCATATTTTGTAAGAACTTGTTGAGAAAAAGATACATGCTCATCTTTAAAAATTCAAAATAGTACTAATAAGTTGATATCACTCCTTTGCAAGACAGCGGCTTCTATTTTTGAAAGATTGCTTTAGAAATCTGTCTCTAGTCTTTCCACCTGTATCTTTTTAATTTTTTTATTCTTTGAAGATCTGCATACAAATGTGAATTAATTCATTTGCTTTTATCCCTACTACCTATGTCTACACCTCTCATCCCACCCCACCTGTTCTCTTTTCCAGCCAAACTCTGCTTTTTCTATGTTCCCCCTTAATGTGTGATGTACTAGGCTATGTCCTACATGCTCTCCTTTACAAATATCTGGTGATGCTGTGGGCAGGAGTGACCCACCTGTAGGGCGCCGCCCTACATGCATCCTCCGTTACAAGATGGTGCCGACTCCAGCAGAACAAGCTACTGCGCAGGCGCCGGGTAACTGACCATCCTTGGTTTCCCGCCTCTCCCTTTGACGTTGTACGAGCAACAGCCAGTCAGAAGGCGACACGTCCTAGGCGAAGACCGTTAACCTATATAAGGTTTGGGTTTTTCCTGTTTGGGGTCTCCGCTTCTACTCTGAAAGCTTATGCTCTCCCTCTCAAGACGCATTAAAGCTTTACTGCAGAAGGATCCTGTGCGTGTGCCGCGTTGTTCTTGCTGGCGAGACGGTGCGCGGGACATCTGGTGCCGAAACCCGGGAATTTGCGACCTTGCCATCGTCAGCACCATCGGAGACCCCTTGACTGCAAGGAGGATTCAGAACTGCAGGGTAAGTACGCTTCAAAGAGGTATGCCTTTTCTGGACTTTGGTTTGAACTTGTCTCCACTGTGGGCGGGTAGTAAACGGTACTAAAGCAGCGAGACATTAAAATCGCAAACCGTACATTGAGAACTGGCTAATGGGGACTTGAGACAGGGGACAAGAGCCATTTGGAAACTTGTCAAAAATTGCCTAGAAGATGAGGCCTGTAAGAACGCCATAATAAAAGGCAAAAGCGTTCTTGAAGAAGTCCAGGATAGCATGTCAGAAACTGAGCGTACTGAGAGGTTAGGCGCGCACAAAAAAAGAAACCCCTTCCCTAAAGACGAAAAGGGCCTTCCCGATGAAGTTAAGGACACGGGAATGTTATTGCCAGACTACAGAAATCCTCCCCCTGCTACTACATCAAAGGGAGGAGCTGGCTTATATCCTTCACATGAGCTTGAAGCCTTAAATATAGACAGCTCCAGTGACTCTGAAGAGTCAGGGGAGGAAGTTCTAAATACTGAAGAGGAAGAAGAGTTAGAAGAGGAAGCTGCTAGATATCATCCAGATGATTATAGACAATAAGAGGCCACAGAGATACGAACTTTACCCAGGCCGCTAACTTGTCAAAAAGCCTCTCTCAGTTTATATTACAGAATTGGACCGCCAACTTTGAACAGACCCTCCGAGAACTAAGAGTCGCCATCATTCAAGTCAATTCCACACGCCTTGATCTGTCCTTAACTGAAGGACTGTCTACATGGATCTCCTCAGCCTTCTCTTACTTCAAAGAATGGGTGGGGGTGGGATTGTTTGGAACTGCTCTTTGTTGTGGACTAGTATTACTTCTTTGGCTGGTATGTAGGCTCAAGGCACAAACAAAGAGAGACAAGGTGGTTATTGCCCAAGCGCTTATGGCCCTAGAACACGGGACCTCCACTGATATTTGGCTAACTATGCTCAAACAGTAGGCCGCCAGTCAGACAGTTCTTGCACACCCAGGGCATGGACCCATTGCACGAGGTAGAATGTCTGGCCAGAGCAGCCCATGAGGGATGTGGAGCAAAGCATCGCACAGAGGATTACATGCTCCTCTGGGAGGCATGTTGTCCAGCATGAGGGTTGCCTGCCCTAGTTTCCCTCTCCTGGAAAAACGGCAGAGGACAGGTCAAGAGCACTCCGGGTCATATTAAGACCTAGTAGCAGCGCTCGGACACAGTCTTAATGTTTGTAACAGGAGGCACAACCTCTGCCTCTATCCCTCATCACATGGGTGACCTACTCGCTTGGTTATAGTTGCTTGGCTATATCATTATATATAAAAAAAGGGGGAGATGTAGGGCGCCGCCCTACATGCATCCTCCGTTACAAGATGGTGCCGACTCCAGCAGAACAAGCTACTGCGCAGGCGCCGGGTAACTGACCATCCTTGGTTTCCCGCCTCTCCCTTTGATGTTGTACGAGCAACAGCCAGTCAGAAGGCGACACGTCCTAGGCGAAGACCGTTAACCTATATAAGGGTTGGGTTTTTCCTGTTTGGGGTCTCCGCTTCTACTCTGAAAGCTTATGCTCTCCCTCTCAAGACGCATTAAAGCTTTACTGCAGAAGGATCCTGTGCGTGTGCCGCGTTGTTCTTGCTGGCGAGACGGTTGCGCGGGACACCCACCAGTGGGCAAACTGTTGAATAAATATGCTCACCTCTCTTATTGACACCAGTCTCTAACAAGAAGTATCCTTTTGCAAAGGAGGATGAACAATGCATAGAACCACAACAGACTAAAGAACAAAATGCAAGTGACTATGGGCAGTTCAGCTCCAATCAGAATATCTAAGTCCCCCTCCCCCAATTTCATGGTTTATGGAACATTGTTGAAGAGAGTGAGTGAGAACGTTAAGATCCTGAAGCCTGGGGGCTGGAGAGGTGGCTCAGGGATTAAGTCTCTGCCTTGCAGGCGGAAGGTCCTGAGTTCGGATTCTAGACCCCACATATAGACGCTGGGCGGAAGCGGGGGCAGCCTGCATTTCTGGTCTTGGTAGGGAGGAGCTTGTGAATCCAAGGGCAGAGTAAACAAGGAGGAGGTGGAGGTGGTCCATGGTGGTTCCTGAATTTGTCCGTGGTTCTACACACACATGCACACACACACATATATGCATACATGCACAATTGAATAAATAATAATAAAAAAAATTTTAAAAAAAGGTCCTGAGGCCTGGGAAAGGTATCAGACAGCAGCTTCAAGTCCTATCAGGACAGCCATACCCAAGAGAACAATACTCATATTAAAGAATCCATTTTTACTTTTTTTTGTCTGTATTTTGTGTCTCTTTGCCTTCTTTGGGTATATCAAATGTACATACATATGTTTGTATCATATATCTCTATATTCATATATAAAATAAAATATCCACATATTTTACATGAAGTGTGGATATTTTTATGATCTTTATTCTTTAATGAGGCAGTGTATCATCGTGCTGCCCAGAAAAATCTTAAACTCAAAAGCCCAAGTGCTCTTTCTGGCTTTGCCTCTCAGAGTAGCTAAACTATAGGTGTACACCACCTTGCTCATATATTTTAAAGACTTGTTTTCAACATTTAGCACATGCTGGTGTCTTAGAGCTCACTCTTTAGCTGATGCTGACCTTGAACTTGAAATTGTCCTGTCCTCAACTTCCAAGTGCTGTGAGAGCAGACAAATGAGATCACACATGCTAACTGAGTTTATAATCAGCTATATGTCAGAAAACTATTGCTATGTGAATACAGACCCCTAATCTTTTTACTAAGTTAATTTTAATTTTTTAAATTATCATTTTATATTTCCATGCATACATATTCTTTGGTGCATATTCTTTAATGTAGCTTCAAAATAAAAATATGTAGTATAGTAACATTATATTTATTCATTGGGGAGATATACAGTACATACTGTCAGATATTAAAAAGTTAAAAAGATTCATGCCAGGAACTGGAGTAGGAAGAATGGAGAGTTACAAAATGTGAGTTTTGGGGATTCTTTGTGAAATGATGCAAGTGTTCTAGATGCAAATGTGATAATAGCACATCAATTTCAATGCATTGGACGTCACTGGGGTATTTACTATGAAATGGCTCAAATGGTAAGTTTTATATTATATGAATTTTACCCTAATTAATAAAAATCAACTTTAAAAAGTTGAAAAGAATTACATTTGTTTATAAAGTTGTATATATTTATATCTATAAAGCTACAGATATATGTAAATCTAGTGGATATATATAAAAATTTAAACATTATTTTTAGCACAAATCTATCACCTATCTGTCTACCTATTATCTATCTACCTATCATTTATTGATCCTATTTTTATATCATGTATTTGATCTGTGATGATTCAAAAGCAAGTATTTTATTGTGCTAACATTCCCCTTTTATTCTAGTTGAGCTCTGTTGGTGAAATTAATGATACTACAATAGTTTACATTTGTTGGACTCATTATGTTCCAGGCTTTATCACTACCATTGAAACTAAAATGTTTTAATTTAGTTCTCACAACACTTCATCATCCACAGTTTTCCACATGAGAAAAACTGAAGGACCACAGAGCTCAAGAGGCTCACATGTGTTTTATTTGATAAGCAGCTTCAGTTGTTATATTTGGGTTGGCAATCAAGCCCCAGGGCACATCCTTGAAGTCACGCATCATATTCATTGGGGAATATCTTAAATGATAAATGCCTCTACTCCCTTTGACAGCTACTATGCCTGGGAATAAAATTTAGATTATCAAAATTTATAAGTATTCCCCAAGTGATTTATTTGAATTTTAATTGAGTTTGTTCATTCTGATTTCTTAATATTCTTGTTTTTTTATTCTAAGCAACATGATAATAAATATCTTTATTCATAGTCTTTTGTTATTTCCAAATTATCTTCTAAGATACATTATGCCAAGTAATTTACACATTTCTTTGGCATGGATTTCATTTCCTTATTTAGTATGGCAAGATATCTCTCAGGATGATCTCATTCTTTGCTGCTTCACTTGTATCTTGCTGAATTACTCAAATAAATTAATATACTGGCTTACTGTTTTGGTACTCAGTAAGAAACGTGCTGGGAACCAGAACCAGGTTCGCTCTAAGTGGGCTTGTGTGTTTCTGTTTTGTTTGGTTTTTGTTTTTCCTCTCTGTGTGATCAATACACTGTGAAAAGATCCAATTTTCTCATCCTGATTGATCTGTGTACTAGCTTCTTGCCTAGTTTTCTCAGTGTTCACTTTGTTCCTTTGCGGTCTGTTGTGTGATGCTGAACTGGGATTCTGCAAACTTCACTTCCCACACTCCCTTGTTAGCTGTTTTCCAAAGGAGTTGAGGAAACTGAGAGACTGGAGGAGTTTGGGAAGGAGAGAGAATGGGAGAAGCCATCCTTGGGACTGTGAGCAGCAGATCTAGCCTTAGTCTCTTTCCATCATCCTGCAAGGTCCCTTCAGAGACACTCACAGCAAGTCGATGATTTTCTCTCTTCAAATCTAGGATGCTATTTCTTCCTGGACCAGAAGTCACTTGTTTCACTGTACTGCCATTTGCTGCTCCATGCATTGCCTGGGGACCAGGGAATTGTTCAAACTGCTTTATTTCTTGTTGAGTCGATGGAGGGAGGGTTCCCTTGTCAAGATACTTTGCCAATGAAAACTGTTAAAAGAAAAAATCATTTTAAGCTTTGCGTCTGACTGCCTCTACTTTCCCTGGATCTCCTTATTCAGCTAACAGGGCAAATTAATGTGATAAAAAATACCTCAAAAGTTTTCCTGTCCCAGTAATAGATGATTTTGCTCATTTGTTCTGTGGTACCTATTCCTGCTTGCTTTCTGCATTAGATTAGATCAGAGCCAATATGTATGTACATTATGAAGGGGATCTGCTAGCATGACCTAGAACTGTCAGGACTGGATAGAACAGCAATGGCCAATTACATGCTGAGGGGTTAACTTTAGTCCTCAAAACTGGATGCCCCAGCAGCCCAGTCTGGTGCAGAAAGCCTGGAAAATTCCTGAAGTGCTGCTCTTCTTCATTTCATGCTGGCACCTGAAAAAGTTGGATTCTGGTATCAGCAAAAGCTGGTAGAAGTGGAAGAGATAAATGAAGCTCTGCTTTTTTTTTTTTTTTTTTTTTGACTTGTTTATGCCTGAGTAAACTGTAGAGGTCTCTAACACTCTAGGGATGTCTTTTCCCTTCGGGTCAATCTTTCCTGGAAAAGCTCTCACAGAGGCATGTTTCCTAACTGATTCTATGACCAATCAAGTTGATGACTAAGACCAAATATCAATATCTCCAATCACAATATTTCATGAATACCTCAAAAATATGTATTAAGGTAGCTCTTAAAAATCTCTCTTTAATCTCAGAGATTTTATATTTTGCAGAAATAATAAAATTAAAGGCATGAAATGATACAATTCAGATTCAGGATTGTGATTTCTTACAAAAAGTTTTATCTTGTGGCTGTCAATCCCTTGCTTCCAAGGATCTTAGTGTCTTTAGCAAATGCTCGACTTTGTGGGGTCAATAGTGTGTTGGACATTGCACTGCGCATGCAAAGTCCAATTATGATTGCTTCAGCCCTAACTTATGTGGAGTATCTTGCATATCATTGCCACAATAGTGTTCCTATGCTTAAGGGGAACACAGGAAAGGGTTCAGGGAAATGCCACTGGGTCCTTGTACGTCATCGGAGAGGAGGGCCCAGAGGAGAGTCAGGCATGCACACTAAAGGATTCTCTGGGGATTGGGGGGAGGCACTGGGGGGTGGGGACGGAGGGGTGAGGGGAGGGGGAGCAGGGGGGTCGGGGGGGGGAAAGGAGGGAGGGAGGAAACCAGTGTACCTATTAAGTTTGTATGAGCGGAAATAATAATAAATATGTTTAAAAAATGTTTTATCTTTTTTTAATAGAAAGAGTTGGAGAGGAGACATTGCCTAATTCAACAGTGAGTCTGTTGACTTACAACTGGTTTTAACATTGTCAGAACAATCTACAGGTCTCTTTCAGTGTGGTCTAATTACTACAGGCCAGAATAATGATGCTTGGTGTTTACTAGCTGCCCTTTCCTTCACTAACTATAAGCCACATGTTTATCTTTGCAGACTTTTATGAATGATGTAAGTTGCATTAGTCTAACCAGTTTTTTGACCTGGTGGTGGCATAACATCATACCTACTACCTAAAAACAGGGAAATGCTCCAGAAGTGAAGATATGGCAGAAAAATATCCTCACTTCTAGGTTTTTCCTTTTACTCACGAACTCTGTGCTTTCTGGATCTAGATACCTTGGTGGCATTCTGATACTCATGAAACAATTTTGTTTGGTTTAATAGTTTATTTGGATATTTCAACAGCATAGCTGATCTATGACACACCAACTCATCATTTCTAGAAACAGAACTTAAAATAATTTGCTTTTGATAAAAGAAAAATCATTCATCCATTTAGGTTTTTGTCTCATTAAATTATTAATCACTAAAAGGAGCAAATTAAAATTATGAGTCAGTAAAGACAGATTTTTGACAAAATACTTTCTAATTGTATTTTATACATTCTTAATATATTTTATTAACCTGTATAGGGAGTAAAATAAGTTTCTTTGAAAAATCAAATAAATATAAATAATATTTATATAAATAATTTTCTTTGTTGCTTTATGTAAAAGAAACATCATTTTATAATTATTCTTATAAACTTGTCTGTAATATTGTTTCTACTTGTGAGAAAGTTAGGTGAAATACAGAAAGGATTATATAATTAAGGAATAAAATATTTGAGTGCATATTCTCCTCCATGTTTCTAAAAATATTTCCATTTTAAATCAAAAGAATAAGCTACAGTCCACCCATACAATTCAACCATTTCAGGTTTACATCAACCTACAAAATTACTCATGCCTTTTGCAGTGGAGATCGAAGTTTAAAACACGATTTTATATCTTTTTAGAGGTCATTTATGGCTTACTAATTTATTGTTTATCTATATGTCAGGCCCTATTGTAAACACTTCATGTATTCCTAATTTATTATGATGAGCCTTTAAATATAATTATTTTTAAATATTTCCATTTTAAATATGAGAATATCTAAACCAGTATTTTGTCTGTTTTTGGTAATAGAACTGAAGTCCTAGTCTTGAATCATGATACTGTATTTGAGTCTCCCATTATATCTTGGCAAGGGGCAAACTTCTTTTCTAAAAATCAAAAGTTGTAGGTCACATCTAAATAAATGTGGTAGAATTTTCAAGCTAAGTGAATCGGGGAGAACTGCACCAAAAATAGGTTCTTCCATTTGATGTAAAATAATAGTTCACATGATGTGACTTTCTGACAGTTAAAATAAAGATTTATTTATATCTTCACACAATATTAATGGAAATACTGTTAACTAGAAGAAAAATATAAAACTTTTTAAAGAACAAAATCCAGATACTCAGCACTTAATAGAAATTTCATGAACAATTTCCAACTTTCACAAATATTGTTGATTTATGTTTGATTCATACTTTATCAAATAATCAAAATAAGTCTAGAGTTAAATTTCTATGGGCTTAGATCAGTGACCTAGGGTCGACACTCATATTATAGGTAGTTTATCAAAACTGCAATAAAGCTACATCGCTCTTGTTCTAGTGGTTTCCACAGATACTGCGTGGGTTCAGGAGACCATTTATAGAGAAATCATCATGCTATTTTAGTTGTAAGTTACAATGCAATAGCGATAGAAGCTTAGATTTTCTTTTATGAATTTTATTAATTATTAATTTTGATCAATATAATTGATAACAAACATTAATATATCATTGACACTACAAAGTTATTTGTTTATGGCATTTTAAGAAGAACACTGTTCTTTCTCAATCATAGTATGACTGACATTTTGCATAATACATGTATATAATATTGATCAACAAACATAGTAGCTAACTCTCTCTCTATATTACTGATATAAGTTCATTTTTCATATTGGAAAACAAGTATCCAGAAAACCTTGACTTTTTCAACACTCAACCAGTACATATGATATTTTAAAAGTTAAGTTTTATTGATATGAATTGCCTTATTTTCTATTTATATAATTCAGAACACTCTCTAAGAATCTCCCTTTTCTCCTCTTAAGGTGCTTGAGTCTGAGTACTGTCCCACAGTACTCACAATACTGTCTCACAGAGAGAAAAAAAATTGTAACACCCACTATCCCCCTGGTTGTGTGATTCTCTGGGTCCCACCTAGGTGCATTAGCTAGCCCCTGGACACCTGCTAAGCATGACTGGCCAACCAGTGGGTGGGTAAACTTGTAGTAAAAACGCTACACTCTCTCCTGTCTAGCACCAGTCCCATACAGTCTCTCAGAGTTGCATCCTGTCTTTTGGGATTTATATTTTTAGTTTCATACAAGAATATAGTGAATTTATGATATTTTTGCACTGTAATCCCGAATTCCATCTCTTATTTTTCCCCATTACAACACCTCTTCTTCCCTACCACTCTCCTCCTGTTTTCATGTCTTTTCATATGTGTGGTCCACTGAAGTTCACCTTGGTCCTAGTTGTGTTAAGGTCAGAGCAGAGATTCCTCAGCCCCACTCTCCATGCAGCAGGCACCTTGCACTCTGGTGATTAAGAGCACAGCCTTGACATTGGGAGCAGCAGAGTCCAGATGGTGTGTCTCATTCAGAAAAAAGTCTGGTTCCTAATGGCATGTACCTTATCACTTCATGGAACATACATCACATTTCAGTGGGTATAACATTGAGGAAAGCATCTTCCCTTCCTCTTCATCTAGCATTAACCCTCAGTATTATCTCAGGAAGATCTTTCCCCTTTCTTGGTGAAATGCTGATGGGCTGAATCCTGTGCATATCTTGTGGAAGTACTCATAGCTGCAGTGGGTTCATGGGTGCAGCAGATCTGCCATGCCCAGAAGACATTGTCTAACCACAACCCTGCCCCATTTCAGGCTCTGAGTTCTTATAGCCCTCTCTTCCATTTTGTTCCCTGAGAATTGGGGTCGAGGTATGGTTTACATGTCCCATCTAGAGATAATCATTCTCCAGTCATTTATCTTTGCACTTTGGTCAGTTGTCTCTTTCCATAATAAACACCTTCCATTAAAAAAGGGAGCTTCTAGGTTGCTAGTGTTCCTCTAATTTATGGGTATAATGTTTAAAAGGAAGTTTGATATATAGCCTTTGTAGCTAAACCTTGATAATTTATACCCCTTCAGTGGGTATAAACACAATTAGCATGTAACTCAAAGTAATTCATGAGAAAAATATTTGTGAGTGTATACAAAGTAATGCAAGTGAAACAATGCCATATAGTCAAATCAAGATTGCATGATGAAGGAAGGAGACTGGAATTTACCAGCAGAACCTAATTCTTGCCTCTGTCTTGATTATACAGACCTCTATCCATGGAATCTTCTCAAAATTTTGGAATACATTTTCTGGCACTGAGGACTGAATCTGAAAAACAACAGTTCACTCTGGTCTTGTCATCAGTCCATTCTCTGGCGAACAGTATTATAATATTTAAATTTGAATGGACATTTAATTTGACAAGTGTATTTTAGGAGGCTGTGCTTAGCAGTCGTAGGTGGAGGTAGAGAACATTGTCAAGATGAATATCTTGAAACAAAGAATATGATGTGTGGATTGAAAAACAGTTATTGGTCAGACTGCCAACTCTCTTGACATTTAATCTCACTAATTTTCTCAGATAGAGAGATGGTTATTTTCTGAGAGTGCATTTAGACATGGAAATTGATATGTTTTACCCCTGCAAGCGTACTTAGTTTTGCTGAAGTTTGTGCAGTCCTGGGATTGTACTCTGGATCTTGAGCATGTTGGACGGGCCCTTTGTGACTCATACATCCCAGCTCAATAGAAGATCTGTGTTTTTAGTTTCACATGTGAAAATGAAAGTAGGGGTATGAAAATATTCTCTAAATTTTCAAATCTTAATGATTAAAAAGGTCTAGTGGCATTTATTTAGAGTTGTGGACATATTTGAAATTTTAAAGGCTTCTTGGGATAATTGTAAGAGGTTATGATCAGAAAACTCTGTAGCCTCAGATTGCCTAAACTTGTATTTTTAATATAGTCAAAAAATCTAAGTGTAGGTAACCTCTCTGCAAACCACTAGTAGATGATTTTTCTTCTTTCATTTCAACTATTTTGCTAAATTAATGTAAGAATTATTGTCTCTAAGTACAAGGAATTATATCACAAGTGCCATTACTTTCAAGACCTTTAGTGGAATTTCAGCTAGTTCTAAATTATTCTGAAACATTAATTGTAAATTTAAATTCACAAAAATATTAACCTTTGGATAGTCACTGAATGGTTTTTATGTTGTGGTGTGAGACAGGGTCTCACTTTATAGCCCAGACTGTCCAGATTCTCTTACCTGAGCTTCATGAGTAATAAAGTTACAAACCTGTCCACCACATCTTGAAAGACTGAATTCCTATATGCTTTTATGCAAAACTTAGCCAAACCTGAAGCTTTTTAATGAGCAGAGTGCAACATTTTTCTGATGCATAAATAAATGGTATTGTTTATTCATAAGAAAATTATAAAGAAATTATTCAAAAGAAGGCAAGTGATAGATGATATATTTAGCTCTAGATCTGCTTATTAGCACATATAAATCAATTTAAGATTCAAGTGTTTTGAAGGGCCCAAAACTGAGTACAAAATGAAATATATGAAAGTATAATTATAATGACTGTTTTTACGAAAACAATTGTTAACTTCTTATGCAAATGACTTGAAAATTATAGAATGGAAGAGGTGTGGTCTCTTGAACTTTCCTATAAAAGAAATAGAATCAAGAAAACTTAAGTAATTTAAACACACAGGTAGGAAAACAGTATAGTTATGAGAAATTTTTAAAAATGGGTCACATGGGATGAATCAAAGGTTTTATGAACAAGCATGTAGAGAGACTGACTCTAAGAAAGTTGGAGAATGATGAGGACAAATTTGAAAAGCTCTTGGTATTATCCCAGACCAATCAAATATTAGCATCAATCTTGTACCACTTTGCCCACATCAATTATTTGATCATCACCATGACATTCTGAGGTAGCTTTTGATATTACTGTAACAATTATGACCGTTTAGGACATGCAGGCAAAAGAAGGTGAGGCAGTTTGCTCGGGGAAACACTTTTGGAATCACCTACTAGGGAGACACCTACTACAGAGATGAATCTGCATAGAAGAAAAGCCTATGAGTTGAGAGAGAGGGGGAGAGAGAGAGAAGGAGAAAGAGAGAGGGAGAGACAGAGAGACAGAGAAATGCTATAGGATTGTTCCAGCCCTCTGTTGATGAAGAATAATCTCCTCTTGTTTCTTTAACTCTCCTTCCATATTCTCTGTCTTTCTTTTCCCAGAGTCTTGGTATATGAAAAAGTTCACTATATAATGAATGTTACAATGAAGAAATGAAGAATAGATACATTAGAGAACCTGAAATGTAGTTGTACCTTGGAAGTTTAATAAAGTTAGAGAAGAGTAAGTTTGTAAAGAAGGAAATGAAACAAGATTTTGCAGCATAATTGTGTGGTCCCTAGATTGCTGACTTATATAGGTCTAAATTGCAGACCTACTATTTCACATGTTTATTTTATTTTTTAAATAAAATATTTATTTATTTTACAAATCCAATGCTACAAAGTTAATATATTGGATGACTTATTAATAAACAAGAATGTTTTGTAGTTCTTAAAATTTCAACTTACGATTATTTTATATAAGGTTTGATAGTATGATAGAATTATTCATAATACAGTTTCATTTGTTTAGAAACTTGTCCTGATATTTTTGAATATCAGCTTATTATCTTTTTGCCTTCCTAATAACATTTGTTCAAAACTGGCCCTTTCTTTTCTTGTTGCTTCCCAGTTCAAAATGCTCTCATCTCTTAATAGCCAACATTCACTTATATCCGCAGTTTGGCTTAACATCAGCCTCTGCACCATTTTTTTTTTTTTTGTCGTTTTAGCCTTTGTCTGGAAAATAGGCTTGGTCTGTCCACCATAGCCACTCTGCTTTCTGTCATGATGCTTTCCTTGGGCATAGAGTTGCCCTTCTTGTACTGTGTCACTTTGTAGGGGTTGGTGCTTGGTACATTTCTTGCAGAAAGTTCCAGGAGTTTTAAGAATGGTTCACCACGTTTGCTATCAGTGGAGAAAGAAGGAGACCGAGTCAGAGATGGAAGAATCCTGTCCTGTTTTTAAGAGAAAGTAATTTTGTTGGACTTTGTAGCCTGGGTAAGAAATTTCACATGAATAAAAAAGAATTAATTCTTCCTGTGAATTGTAGCCCTTTTTTTAACTGAAAACTAATGAAAAATATAATTTACCTGTTCATATACAATATCTATTTTTTCTCATCACACATAAAATATAGTTTATGTATATGAACCTATAAAATGTGGCATATTTCTCATCTCATGCATTAATGAACATGTATGCAAAAATCCTAATATATAAATATTAGCTAAAATTATATAAAAATTGGATATGTGTCACAAAATACATAAATTTGCATATCTGACATATTTTTCTTTGATTTATAATTTGATCTTTCATGAATACATTTTGATGATTTCTGTATGTGTTCCTCAAGCTAAAATCTCATAGTATTATAAAAATATGCCCTTCAAACTGTTCCTTATACTGAGTGGGATATCACTGTCTTGTACTTTCTGCACTTGAGAGGCCCAAGTGGGAGGACGGTAAATTTGAGACCAATTTGTGTTACCAATAATACATTTTCTCAAAACAATAAAGCAAGACACCTTCTGGAGTCTTCAGTTACAATGGCAATATACTGTAGGTTGTAGTAGTGACATGCTTTTTTCAAGGTCATTGTTTGTGTTAACTATGCAAACCAGCATGACTATTCCTATATTCCAAGAGTGACATTTTATTTTTGTTTTTCCTAGCTGCAGGTGTGAACCTTTAATCTTCAGAAACTTATATGATAGTTTTATTTGGAGTATTATTTTTGTGGAAGATACGAATTCTAGAAATTCAAAGTGAGATGTTATTTTTCACTCAATGTTTTGAGTTCTTTGTGAGATGTTGAAGAATAAAGAAGCAGATTCTGAAGTTGCTTGTGATCTGATATGGGAATGGAAACCTGGGGCTGAGGTAGCATAAGCTGTGGCAGGCATCTCAGGATGGTGCTGGAGGGAAGAAGGCAAACAGAGAGTGCTACAAAGAGATATGCGTGTTAACTCAGTTTCTTTACCCAAGACAACGGAGAATCCTTGAGATGTCATCATGGTAAAGTAGGTAGTACTTTCTGATGTGGCTTCTGAACTTGAACCTCAGAGCAAAGCTTGAGGGACTGTTTTCTCAATCCTCTGAAAAATTGCAACTGACACTTCAGAGCCAAAGGAAAGAGTTCAGTTTCAGGCATATTTTGAGACTTTAAGGCTAACATCTTTCATGGAATCCTAATAAGATAGTCCAGATATTTCCCTGGAAATGCTATATTGCTGGGCCTTGACATCTATACAGACATCTACAAGAAGATGATTCAAATGTCTCCTTTTTTTCTTTCTGTATGAATATACTGAATGAAAGTCAAGTGAATCAAGATAAGAGATTCATAAGTATTGATTCAGGAGTTTGTCATTACAAAGTTTCTTTTAGCAGATTCCAGTCTTTAAAAAAAAAAAAAAGAAGTAAAAAACCAATATTGTGAAACTACATGCATTAGAGTTCTAGAATGGAAACACAAATAATTTATATTCAGATTAGAATTTTTTTATTTATTTTTCTACTTTTACAAGCACATTGAGTATTCATCCCAGCTTCCCTCCTTTTCTCCTCCCTCCCATCTCCCCCTTCCTCCCACCATTCCCTCAAACTCTGTCTTACCCTTTCCCCTGTATGCTTCTATGGACCTTATGGTTCATTGTTTGGGTTTAAAGCTGGATGAGTGAAGAGAAATACACATATCAGTAGGATGACCTGAAGAGAAGTAACTTGATGCACCACTCTGATAATTTGAGTTTTCAACTGAAATATCTTTCCTGGATACATCTTGGAATCAGTATCAAACACTCTATTTTCTATCATTCACTTAAAAATCCAAAAGAAGATTAGTAGTTTCACACAACCTTAGTAAATAGTGAATGATGAGTTAGTGAAACTTTGATAAATGGCAAGTGACAGGAAACTAGTAATAAATTGTGTAAACACTGAGAGTAAAGCACACTTTTGTATAATATTGTTTACAGAAACATGGTTTTTGTTATTTAATAATTCTTTTAAAACAATGTGTGTGAGAAAGCAAAAGAGAGAGAGAGAGAGAGAGAGAGAGAGAGAGAGAGAGAAAGAGAGAGAATATACATGTATTCCATAGTGCACAGGTGGAAGTTGGAGGAAGTTAATTTTCTCCTTCTTCATGAGTTTCTGGAAATCAAATTCAGGTTTTCAGGTTTGTGAACAGACACCTTACTCACTGAACTGTCTCTCTGGCTCTAGCAGATTGCTTTATTTATAAGTGTTTTGAACTATAAAATCAGATAACATGAAACAAAATGAAGAAAATATCATTTTAAAAAATTTTTATTATTTATTCAATTGTGCATGTATGTGTGTGCGCGCATGTGTGCATGTATATGTGTGTGTGTAGAACCACGGACGAATTCGTGAACCACCATGGACCGCCTTCACCTCCTCCTTGTTTACTCTGCCCCGGGATTCACAGGCTCCGCCCTACCAGGACCAGAAACGCAGGCGCCCCCCCACCCGAAACGCCCGTGGTTCTACACACACACACACACACACACACACACACACACACATACACACATACACACATACACACGCGTGCACACACACGTACAATTGAATAAATAAAAAAAAGATGTCTCAATACTAACCACAGCCACCAAAGAGAGAAGAGTAAACCATAAACACCTCTCATTTTATCTTTAGATAAGAAAAAAATGAACAACTGTCATGGTTTGAAATGTGCTTTCCTACAGTCTCATGTGTTTGAAAGGTCTTGGCATCTTTAGGAGGTAAAGCCTTCCAAGATGAAGGCAGTCACAAGAGGTGGGTCCTGAGATGGATTAGTCCCACCCTACTTCTGGGAGAGGTCTGCTCTAGCAGTGGCAGTCTATCAACTCTTATCCTTCTGAAAGGTGTGATATAGTCTGTCTCCAGCTTCTACTAGCAGCCATTCCACTTCTGCCATGAAAGACTGTATCTTCACTCTGGAATTATAATTGAGTACATTTCCTTTCTCCCTTAAGTTGCTTGACTTTAGGTGTTGTCACACAACCATACAAAGAGTAACCAGTACAAAAATCGAACAAGACACAAGTTAGTGCAATAGACAACAGCAACCAACCAGAATGCAGAGTGCCAGCAACCCTGAAATGCTCAGCTAGAATCAGGTCAAGCAAATCTCTTTCCATCCTAAGGCTCAGGGAATCTTGAGGAAGAGGGAGCTTTAAGATTGTAAGAGCTTAAGGAGGGGAAGGTCTACAGCTTTCCAAGACATTCCACTCAAGGTAGGGCTACTGCATCCAGAAGCTCACTGCAATGAGACTGATCCTTATCAGACCTGCACAGTGACTGACATGTAAGTATTCCCCCACAGACTATCAAGGAATTCAGGAGAAATAGTTACATATAGTGAGAACCTTAAGGGCTGAACCTTAGGGGTTGGGGCTAGATAGGTGACAGGGAATGTCCCTATCAGTGGGTCTACCCAATGAAGGGCCACTTAATCTGCCACAAAAGTTTGAGTACCCACTAGAGTAGACAATCCAAAAGAAACCCTGGGGTTCACAGAAGCAGAGAGACAGGATTGTGGGAAGGTCTGGGATGGATTGATGAAAGCAGAGAAAAGGGAAGATGGAGGGAGAGGGAAAGGAAGGGGACAAAGACAACCACTCATTATGCTTGTAAAAGTTAGAAAAAATAAAAATATTAAAAATGGAAAAGTAAATAATAAAAATACTGTTTTGTGGGTTTGGTAATGCTAAAACATTCATTGACATTTAATTGTTCAATAAAATGTCTATTTTTCCTCAAGGATTGATTAATTCTGAGAGCTTTCCTGACATAGCATTTGTGTGCTGACCCAAGGGAAACGAAACACATTCATGATCAGTAGTGGTGTGGATCAGTTTTCTGTGTCTGTCCAGAGTCAGGAGAACCTACAGGTATGTTTAGAAAATGCTTTTTAATGTAAGCACCAATGGAAGGTCCACTTTGCCATGGATCATATGTAGTCTTAGAGTGTTCTCAGCAGAAAATCATGTCCTCGCATATGAATTCCATAATTTGACTTTTTTCACCAACAGACTTTACTGAGAAGCATGAGGTGGATTCTATACAGAATCTCAGGGAGCACGGGATTTGCAGAACTGCCACCACTTCCTAATTCCATCACCTTCCCTGCTTCAATGTGCTGATGAAAACTGCAAGACACACACATACACACACACACACACACACACACACACACACAGAAGCATGAACATGTGCACAAGCACACACACTCACACCAGGGACAAAAGGAAAAAAGAATCATCTTACACTGTTAGTGATTTAATTTTATTTCATATTTGGTGTGTTGGAGAGAAGAAAATGTTTATGTACATACATAATCATCCTTTAATTAAAAAATCAGAGCCAGATTTGGTTTGAACACCCAGTTCTTCTTTTATCCTTTTGATTTGCTCTAGAGTTTGGTATTTATGCTTTCCAAAGACACACATTCCTAAAATGTAAATGGAGATGATTGTAATTATTTGTTAGTACTGTCATAGAACCACAAAAGTGAAGTTCTTTGTATGGTACACAGATCTTTTTTAGTATTTGCTAAAAATAGTCAGGAACTATTAATATTTAAATTTCCTTCCCCTCAGCCTCTTCTGGAGATAATGATCTTATACTTCACTTCTGTATGGAATTCCACTTTTAAGGTGATATGCAAGGCTCATACTGAATGAAACTATCGCTCCTGTACATTTAGAGCAAGAACTAATCAGATTCTTTAGTGTTAAGAAGATTATTTTAGGATCACTCATGGGAGACTGACCCTCCCCCCCTCACAACAGTCTCCTACTCTTATTCCATCTACCTTTGAATCTACTTGCATAGTAAGACTCTATTTTAACAGTATTTTTATCTCTGGCCAGGGGGCGATATCCAATACCCATCAGGATGGAGCCAAGGGAGGTGCAGGAGCAACAAAACTGAAAAAAAAATCAACAAACCATAATTCAGAAAATCAGAAACTCTATATCAACCACCTGGAATCAGGCCAGCCTAATCTTTCCCCATCCTAAAGCTCAGGGAAATTTGTGGAAGAGGGGGCAGTAAGATTGTGAAAGCCTAAAGATGGGGAGGAGCAATGATATGCAAGATACTCCATACAAGTTAAAGCTGAAGTAATCATAATAGAACTTTGCATGACCTGCTCAATGACCAACATATCATTGAACCCCCAAAGTCTAGCATGGATCACACGCACTATGATCCTTAGAGGCAAGGGATTAACAGTGACAATAGTGTTCCTATACTAAAGGGGAACACAAAAAATGAACTCTAGGTAATGCCACTGAGTCCTTACACCTCACCAGAGAGGAGAACCCAGAGGGAAGTTTGACATGCACATTAAAGGATGCACTCCAGGAATGGGGGAGGAGAAGCACTGGGAGAAAGGGAGGGAGGGGGGAAGGAAAGGGGAAAGGAGGGAGGGAGCAAGGGGATCCAGGGAGGGGTGAGGGAGGGAGGGGAATGGGGTACTTATCAACTTTGTATGAGTGGAAGAAGTAAATAAAAAATAAAAAATATCTAAAAAAGAAGATTATTTTAGATAACAGGAAAACCACACAGTAGAAATATTTAACTTTCTTGTATGTGGATTGTCAAAAAAATTGCAGACAATGTGACTAAATTTACAGAATGCTATAATAAAAATCTTAATTGCAGCAATTTATTACAAATTCTGTCACGATAGTGGATCAACAGGGCTAGAGGTCTCTCAGAATCTACCCTACATTCAGTTTGCCTGATGATATAAGAATGGAATCTGAGTTCTACCACTGACCTGGATAGAAACCTGGCATTCATCTTTTCCCCAAAGATGAGAACATGTATACTATGTTTCCATGTTTGAATTAATCCCTAGCTGGTCCTGTCAATCATCTGGCCAGGAGTCCAACTCCAGGAATACTGCTTCACCTGAGGAAATGTTGAGGAGGTGGGAGGAATCATCATTCACCTACTGAGACCATGTTTTTCTTTCCCAGAGGCCCTTCCCTCAGTACATACATTGACAAATACCTGTAGAGCTTCCACAGTGTAACAATGCAAAGGTTTTCACTCAAAATACACAATTTTTCCTTTTTTTCCTTTCCTGTTTTTTTCAAATGTTCATACTTGCTTTCCCTTGGCACTTTGAGTTTTTCATCAGTTCTCTGAAGCCCTTATATTTTTCCAGGTGACTAGCTGCCAGCCACTATACTTAAATCAAAAGGCATGTCTTTCTCTTCCTTTGCTGTATTTCTTCTTCCTGCAGCTGCCTAAATTTACTGTTCCCCCACTCTATTGGCTTCCCTTTTTAACTGTAATAAAATGATCTTTTAGCTTCTTTCAGAGTATGTTTTAAAATTATTTTATTAATAACATCAAGAACTCAAAGAGAGAACCCCAAATTCCCAGGCAACAATTGCATTAAAAATAAATGCAACACCTATGCATATTTTGGAAATATTATAATTATAGAAGATCTGTTCTGTCTTATAAAGTGTTCTCCCAACTTTCATATATTCCAAAATTTAGCAGTAGGAGGGAAGAGAGCAAAGATATTGGAAAAGGAAGCAATTTGTTCTTTTGGCAAAATTGTTTATTGCCATATTAATATTTATGAGTGTACAGAAAATATCAGAACTGGACCTCATAGCTACAAAATAATGCAAACGTCTGCAAAATTTCAGGCAAATAAGTTCAGTTGCTGAAGAATTCCATTTGTACCAAAAGAAGAATAAATTTGTTTATTATTATTGCAAAATATTTCTTGTGGCTGAAATCCAAGTAAGTTTACCACGTTGTTTGCATTTCACTAGTTCATGCGATGCCAGCAGGGGGCAGCAAAGCATAGACATTAAGACGAGTCTTGATAGGGATGGAGACTGACAAGCAATCTGATGTACCTTGAGTGGGATGTATGCAGCAGATGACAGTTCTTTTCTACAGGACGTTTAAGATTAAATAGAGAGGGCCTGAGACCTGGAGAGATGTGATAACTCTATCTGTTCAGTGCAAACTGAGCAGCTCCCAAAGCCTGACATTATGCTCATTGTGTATACAGGGAAAACACCAGCCTTTGCCTGGCTCTTGTTTCAGGAAACACAGCCTACTGAGTAAGGGGCCTAAGATTTAAACTTCATGGATATCCTATGAAAATTAAGAAGGATGAAAGACACTACTAAGTAATTTCTTTTTTCCCTGTTTTCTTTTTTTAGTATGAAGGAGCTGGCAGGGAAGTAGAATATTCCTATGAAAGAGAGCAGCAAGAGTGGTCAATAAGTCAACATGGGCTTGGTTTTCACTTTCTTCTCTGTTTACACTTGGTGTCATAGTCATTGGCCTTTACCTTTCTGTTCTTCAAAACACTAACCCATATGAATCGTGTCATTCTACCTTTATCAAAGCTTAATTGTATAATCTCGTAACATGCTAGAGATTTTTTTATGGTAGAGCTATATGAGCTTGTTCTCTGTTAATAAGACAAATATATATATACAACCAACAGTATCACTTGAATGGAGAAATATCACATTAAGTAGCACATACAATATCCAATGCTTTAGATCTTTCTACCTCTGACTCAAATAAAATTTTCTTCATCTGAAACTTACACAACAGTCACATTAAGCTGAAGAAAACAGGGTTAAAAATGAGACTTTTTTTCAGTCACTGGCATGAAGAGGTTCAGAACAGAAAAGCAAGCAAAATCATCTTTAGGAATCCTGTCTTTTTTCAGTCTACTTACCAAATGACTGGGCCTGACAAAATGTATGGTTGTGAGATAAATGCTGTACAAATGAAAACTTCATTTGAAACTCTTCTTCTGGTGAGATTTCCTGATGTCTGGTAGGAAATTTTGGAGACAAAGAACAACAGGATGTTTTCTCTCCCACAACAGTTTTTATTAACCTCCTGGTGTTGGCTCAGAGGGTTGCGATTATGTTCCTGCTGACATCAGCCACCCATCTGAGTAATGTTTAGGCTCAAGCAGTGAAAAGCTGGAAACTGGGAGAGTTCCTCTTGATACTGAAGTCGCCTGAGAATTAGCTAGAGGATGCCTGCTGTGTGCCTACTAAGTTGTCCATTTGTGATGCCCAAAACTAAATGAAAACTGAGACACTTTCTGCTGTGATCCCCCTTATGCACTAAATGTCTTAGGCATGCACAGTCATGTTAGACTAGTTACCTGTCCTTCAGAAGCTTTGTGGTATAAACGAAGCTCACACAAACTCACAACCAATTTAAATGCTGTCTTAGAGTGACTCCTGTCAGACAGGAAACATGGTTTAGACGGTAAATGGCTATGCTTAATGTCTAGAAGAGGAAAGGAAATTCTTCAGACATAAATGCACACAGGATAAATGTTCTACCTTGCTGCCTGCTGTAATTTACATATCCCAAGTTGGTAAAATGAAAATACTCATCACTGCATACACATCCTGGCATTCTGATGAGTAGGCTCTTCTACTTTGCTCATTTTGAAAATAAGGCAATCAGGATGTTGGGAGATTAAGTGATTAGTCTAGGCCAGATGAGTTAGGAGATAGGGATAGCATTTGAATATGTGTTCTGTGTTTTTCTTTTTTTTTTTTTTGTCGCCTGTCCAGTAAAGAGCTGTGGAAATCATATATCAAATCTTTAATGATAGTTGTGACAATAATTGCATTAAATTTCCACAAACGCTAGAGAAATACAGAGAAAGACAAAAGCAGACTGGGCTGTCTGTGCATTAAACTGGCTAAAATAAATGATGTAACTGGCAAAATTGAAACTGAAATATTTGAAGCAATGTATCTCTGTGGCAAGTCCTCTTCAACGGGGTTAGTATCGATTCCACCCATTTTCACCATTGAATCTTAAGGTTTTCTAGTCAGATCTTACATCATTCTTAGAGAAATATGCTATAACCAGTTCAGTGGTGATCATCTGCAGTTTGGTCTCCATAATGTTCTGTGTCAGTGACTCTGACTAGTGTTTCAGAAGTTGATCCAGGTCAAAATTCTGCACTGAGACAACAACCACAGTCTAGGTTCTCAATCCCTGACCACTGTAAAGTTGAGCAGCTGGATAGCTCTGGAGCCATGTTCTATCTAATCATGTGGATATTTTACCACAAAAACCTTACAGTATGAGATATGGGAGGCAGAAACCTTAGTAAGCAGAAGGCTTTCACACCTATGAGTGCATAAAATGGAGGAACGATTGTAGTAAGATACAGTCTATTGAGGAGGCATGAAGACTTCCTTGTCCCTGAGTATAGGCTAGTGTTGCAGTCAGCTTGCATGGTTGGGAACAAGGGGTTTATTCTCTCTTACGATTACTGGTTACAGTTCTCAGTCCAGCTTGATGGGAAAGCACGCACCAACACCAGGGCTGAGGGCCACACCATTGTCACATAACAGCTGAGAGATAGATGATCCTTACTTGCCAGACCAGAATGTCTCCGTGATTTATTCCAGGGCCTAATCCCACCCACCATAGGCTGGGCCTTCCCCATCAGCTAGACAATCCTTCAGGTTCACTGTGGGCTTAACCCAACTACAAATCCTCTACAAATGTGCCCTGAGTTCAAACTCTCAACAGCTGAGTTGACACCTATGCCTAACCATGACAGCTAGCAAAGAGTTTGGTTCAGTGAAGAAATTCTTAAATAGATCAGCAGGAAACTGCACACTTAAATCTTTAGAATTATCCAGTTTCTAGAAAGGTAGAATTTTTACCCGTCAAGACAGAATGCATTAAAAGAATTGGCCCATTACTAATGAAATATCTAAAACATTTTCATCACATTAACTTAAAAAGTTTTATTCCATGGCTGGTAAGAACACCAAGCAAATAAATGGCTTGCTGTGAAGCCTGATGAACTGAATTAAATTCCTGGAACCCTCAGATGGAAGAAGAGAACTTTCCTTTTGTAATCAGATGCAGTGTTGGAGAACTTTGCAAGAAGACCAAAGGTTTCTGATGGAGACCAGGCTAAAGATGATCAATACTGGACAAATTAACTCCTTTCCACTAACAGAAGGGTCTCCCTTACACATACACACACACACACACACACACACACACACACTCAGTAAATAAATACATGTAAAGGTTTTTTTCTGTGTGTATGTGTACTTCTGTGGGTGTGTGTGGGTGGGTAGATGTTGCTGTGAATTATGTGTACAGGAATGTGCAGAAATATGTAGGCATGTTACAAAAAGGCATGTGAGTGCATGTGTGTGTGTGTCTATGGAGGCCCAAGGGTGACATTAGAAATCATATTGAATTGCTCTTCTACCTTATTGCTTTACTCTGGGGTTTCCCAGGCTCCACTTTTCAGGGCTAGAATTATATGTCACTACCATGTTGGCCCTGCATTTTTATGTGAGCTCTGTCTGCAGATTTGAACTCAAGTTCTTGGTATAGTTCAGTAGTCCCAGTCTGATGCTGCCCACTGGAGGATTCTAGAGAGTCTCACAGCAGTCTCAATGTGGTGCTAAGGTCAGGGCTTCCTGGAGAGGGCTGGAACAGGCAAAGAGTTTCAGCTCCAACATCAGAAACGAAGCATGACAGCGTTGAAGAATGAGCTACTAACACAGGACAAGAGATGTAACTGGAAGGTTCCACTCATTATAGGTGGGGTTTTCCACATCAATTAGACAGTCTCTTGCAGATGTGCTTAAAGGCTTGCCCAACCATCAATTCCTCATAATTGTGCCCAGTATTTACAATGGTCACACAGTTGCTCAGACTGCAACTGTCAAGTTGACATATGTATCTAACTATAACATGAGAGGAAGGCTTTAACCACTGAACCTCTCCCCAGTTCCAATACACATAAGTTTTAAAAATTTATTTCTGGTATGAAAACATTTGCATGGTGTATACTCACAACCAGTTTATGTATGTAATATACAGATTCACGGTAGCTGCATCTTTGAACAACAGATCTCTAGAACATATTTATGTTGCTTAGCTAAAAGTTACAGATTTGAAAACCACCATTCCTGCTTTGGTTCTATGGTTCCTCTCTTGCAACGTTTTTCCTTTTGTGTCTGGCTTAGATTTCACTTAGTGTAGTGTTGTCAAAGTTTTGTCATATTGTAAATTTCAATAGAGACCCATAACTGAAGACAATTCAACTTGAATTGTCTTCAGTTATGGGTTTCCAATGACACATATTACTTACTGTTCACCTAGTGATAGGCATTTAGGTTATTTGCACATCTTGACCATTGTAAATACTGTTCCAATACTCCTATGGAATAGTCACTTCAGTACTTTTGGGTATATACCCAAAATCAGGACCATTAAATGACCTGGTATTTCTATTTTCAATGTTATTTTTGAAGAATTTGTACTGTTCTTGTTGGAACTCTTTCCTACCAATAATATATAAAGATTCCAATGCCTTCAGCAATGAAGGTGTTGCTTTTTATTTGTTGCAAAATGATATCTCCACAGCTGTGAGGTCATAACTAATTGTAGTTTAGATTTGCATTTGCCTGCTAATAGAAAATAATAATCATTTTTCTATGTGCAAATGATGTATTTTGTCTTTTTTAGAACTACTTCATTCCTTCAATTATTTTATTCAGGCTAATTTTCTGCTATAAATAGCATTAATTTCATGAATATTTTGAAAATGAGACTCTTTTCAGATACACGATCTGCAAATGTTTTCCCCTTTCTATGGGGTGTGTTTTTACTTTGTATTATTTAATTCACCACATAGAAATTTGCATCCTAATGTAATCCAGTTTGCCTAGTTTGGTTTTCTTATCCATACTGTTGGTGTTATCAAAGATATTCTCACCAAGACCAAGATCTTCCCGCATTTGATTTTAGAACTAAACTTACAAATGAAGTATCCCTACTTGAAATTTTTTTCCAGAAGTCTGATGTTTGGAGATTATATTTAAGTCTTTAATTTTAAAATGTATTTTATATATGATGTTACGATGAAACTTCTCCACCTATTTTTCTCCAGTAGTTTTAGAGCTTTAAGTTTATATTTAAGACTTTAAATACATTACAGTTCATCTTTGTCTATGATATAAAATGAGTTCAATTTTATTCTTGTAAATAAGGATAACCAATTATTAACACCTCTGAGTTTAATTGTATATTCTTAAAAGATATGTTGAATACAAATTAACTGTGATGAAATGTGATCCTGGGGTATATATTATTGTTCTAAATCAGCAACATAGTTATTTTGAATAAAGTGACTTTGTAATTTACTCTCAAATGGAGAAGTGTAATGTATATAATTTTGTAGTTCTTGCTCAAGATTTGTTTTCATATATTTAAAAAAACTTTATTCACATTTTAAATTTGATAAAAATCATATTAAATATGTATTTTAAATATATATTAAATATGAATTTTAACATCATTAATTATTCTAATTCATAAATACATAATGCTTCTACATTTGTTTCTATTTTGGTTTTCATCATTATTACTTGTTTTTAGTTTTCAGTATATTTTCCTCATAGTCTTTAGTTTATTTTTGAGTATTTTACTCTTTTAGTTGCTATTATTAATTATATTGTTTTACTAATTTCCTTCTCAAATAGTTCACTGTAGTGAATTCAGCTGCTTAACTTTTAAGTTTTTTTAAAAATGTTATTCATATATGCATTGGGTGGGAGAGGAGAAAGCAAGAGTTTGGGCAAGCACATGCCACAGCAGTCTGTCATTCCACTTTGGGTTTCTGGGAATTGAACTCTGGTTGTCAGACTTGCATGACCACCACTTTTACCAACTAAGCTATCTCATCTGCCCTGTTTGTTTTGTATCTGGTGTCTTTATTGAACTATAGCTGCTGAAATTTCTTTAAAGTTTATAGAACTTTCTGAAGCAAAAATCTTGTCATTAGCAAATTCTGGGCAATTTAATGTCTTTCATACAGAGTATGATGTCTTTAATTGATTTCTCTCACATAGTTTTTCTGGCTTGGATTTCTTATACTATGTTGTACAGAGTGGTAAGAAACAACAGCCTTATCTTCCTCCTGACTCTAGACCTACATTTTCATATTTGAGTGTGCTGTACATAGGTTGTGAGATTTTCATATTTGTTCTTTATTGCCAAGGCTTTGTTTAGATCATAAAATTATTTTGTCAAATACCCTTAATTTATATATTCTAATAATCATCTTAGTCATTTTAATACTGATACATTACAATAATTGACTTTTTGACATCATTAAGGTATCATTGTCTCCTGGAGATTTGATCATGCTGCATAATATTTTCAATGTCCTGAATAATTCGATTTTCTGGTATTTGTTAAACAGTATGACAAAAACTTAAACCTGTTTTATTATCTAACATGTTATCTCTCTTGTAGAAAGTTCAATGTCTGTGTGAAAAAAATCATACATCATTTTGTTATATAGTAGAATTTTTATATGGCTGTTATATCTATGCTGTTGAACTGCAATATTTTGCCTGACCTGTGTTTCACATTCATTACTGAAAATGGAATATGGGTTTCTTTATTATCACATTGTTTTATGCTTTCTTAAATTCTTGTGATGTTTGTTCTTTTTAGGTAGGAGCTCTGCTGTGGGTGCATATAAACAGTGATTGTTACACAATTCTGATGTTTTGTGGCTAATTTGGGCTTAGTCTATTTCATGCAATGTCTTGTTTGCCATATATATATATATATATATATATATATGTATGTATGTATATACACACACATACATATATATATTCCATCCATTTACTTTTAGATGTGTGTATCCTTAAATCTGAAGTGAATTTATTTATACGAAAATGTTGTTTTAGGTGTATGTATGGTTATTATATGTATGATTCTAATTAAGCTCTGTTTTTCCTATATATTAGGCAACTAAAGTCAAATTAAGACTGAAGTAATTACTGACAGGAAAGAAAATTCAGCTTAATAATATTCTGTGTTTTTCATCACTTTGTGTGTGGAGGAGTGGGGTGTGTGTGTGTGTGTGTTTTGATTATACAGTGTCATACACAAAATCATTTACTATAAAATGTCTGTTTTAAGAAAATAAAAATATAAAATATTTTGAACTTTAATCTCTTTCCAGAATACACATATATACTTATGTAATTGGCAAAATTTACATCTGTTTACATTGTTCATATATATACATTTATACTTATTTTAATTTCACTGATGATTAATTTTCATCTTATAATTAAAAATAAGTTATTTGCTACCATTAAAATAATTCAGTATTCATACTTGTTTATATATTTACAGAATTTCTTTATATACTTACAGAATATATAAACTACATAATGACTCACAATTTTTATGTCTTCATAGTGTTTCTTAGCATCATCCAATTCTAACATGAAAAGCTTCATGTACTATCTTTCATGTGACAAGTTTTTTGGTGATGGACACTTTCCATTTTTGTTTAGGAGAGTTTTGTTCTTCTTTCTAAAATGACTGATTAATTAAACTCACACTCTGGATTGATTTTGTTTTCCTTCCTTCACTCTAACTGTACTGTCACTCTTCTTTCTGGCTTGGAAGGGTTTCAGGTGGAAAGGCCACTTAGAGTGTTATTGAGATTTCCTTCCCATGGTGCAAGTCACTTTTCCCTTGTTTATTTGCTTTATTATTCATCTACTTATTGATCATTTATTTATCTATCAATATCTTATCTATCTGCCTGCCTGCCTGTCTGTCTATTAGATAGAATCTCATTTTGTAGCTCAAACTGCTCTCACACTCACAGCACTCCTCCTGGCTGAGACTTCCAAGGCTAGGATTACACATGCATACCACCATACCTATTCCTTTACTACTTTGCCTTTTGATGTTTCATTGAAATGGGTCTTCTGGTGATTTCTGTAGATTCATCTCATGAAAGCCCCCAAAATCAGCATCTATTTTCTTTATGAGATTTTTGGAAAATTCAGCCATTATTTATTTGAATGAACTCTCTATTCCTTTTTCTTTCTTTGACTCCATAATTTATATATTGTTTTTCAGAGTTCTGTAAGTTTCTTAGCCTTCTTTATTTTTTCATCTTTTTTTTTGATTCACTGACTAACTTCATTAATTAGTTATTTTGTAATCTGGAGATTTTTTTTTTTTACTTAATTTAGAATGCTACTGATCTCCTCTGGTAATTTTTTTCAGTTCATTTATTGTGTCTTTCATTTTCTTGATTTCTATTTGGTACTTTTTAATATTTTCAGTCTGTCAAAGCTCTAATAGTTTTGCTGCACTGTTCTTTTCATTTCTGTAACCCTTTTTGTAACAGTCATTTTGAATTCTCTTAGGCAAATTGCAGAACTCCATTTCATCAGTATCTCTTTCTGATTATTCATAATGTTTTTTGTTTGTTTGTTTGAAACATCTCTGTCTAATCTGTGGAGTAAATGTTTCCTATCTGGACAGAATCGAGAACAGAATGCATTCAAACTTATATTGTATTTATAGTCTTGCAATATAATTATTACCAGGAGAGCTGTCAAATAATTATACATATCCTTGACAAGTTCTGGAAATTTTAACTACTATGTTAGGATTCTGGGCTTGCCATCCAGGATAATGTGTGAAGCAGAAATCTGATGGTCAATCTAGAATCTGCTAATAATATTATTGTAACCTGGGGCCACTAAGACTTCTGGTAAATGTCATTTAATTATATTATCAGTATCTCCCAAGGAAACTTAACAATAGATTTAAGTCTAGAGGATAGGCAGGGCTACAGCTCTTCCATTTTCCATTACTAGAAGAGTTATGGAGAACATTTTTTTTCCTGGTTTCAACTGTAGCTTCTGATAGCAACTTTCTTGTACTTTTTAGACTAGATATTGTACAGCCATTTCTCTTCCTGAAAGGTTATCTAGCTTCTTTTGGCAGAACATGACTTGCTACCTGGATAGGCAACTTGGGTGTTCCTAACTAACCTCTGTGTTTCTCTAGTTTCAGCCACTGATCTCATAATTCTGGTGAGTTTCCAACAGGAGGAGTTATCACATTTAGAGTCCACCATGGTACCAATAAGTGTGATAAAAGAATCCAACAATGACTCACAAGGTTGGCCTCGTCAGAACAATAGTTCCTTCTGAATTCCAATGATAGGTGGCTATGTACTAATGCGAAATGTAGTTAGCTGTAACCAGAGTTAGAATTATAGATGGCTAAAAATAGAAGAGTATGGCTGTCATTTTCCCTGTCTTCAGTGCACATCTACTCGACTCTTTCAGATTGCTAGGCTTCGCTGGTAGTCCTGATCAAGATGTAAAAGCTGATCTAACAGGAGGCCAGGAGGCAGATTTTAAACCTGCTACATTGCTGTTGAACCAGGCTTCCTTATGCAACACACTGGGAGCAAGGTTTGCCTTTTTCCGTGCTTCCCTAATTATATAACCTAGAAATCACCAAAACTAAAATAAACCCTGTCTACAGTTTGACTCAGCCTGATAGACTTCTGAATGCTCCATAAACTGTACTGGAACAAAAGAGGACTCACATCATTGCTATTGGCTTTTCTTGTATGTGCTTCCATAAATGTATTAATTTTTAGAGCAACCAAACAGATTTTAGATGACTGAAGTAAATGATCAAATAACCATTTACCTTGACTTTTGGTTTTACTTCCACCTTAGTTATTTGCATAATACAACTTTCAGCAAAGACTCTCTAACAAGGAGAGTAGACATCATTTGTTTTGTGAAAGCTTGACTTAAGTCTGCGACATAAGTAGGTCAAAAGTTAATTCCAGATGGTTATAGACTTAAAATGGGTTATGCCCAGTACAGCCTATCACAATATTAGAATATCAGAGGTAAAAAATACAGATAATACACTCTACATACTAGACATAGTAACCTAGCAATGCAATATACTTCAAGGTATCAGGCATTATGTTCATGACCTCAAAGCCAACTGGGAGATGGGCTTGGGTTTCTGTTCAGCAACATGATGGAGTATCATATCACCTAGAAATAGTGCAGGAAAAAATTTGAAATTCAAAATACAATTTCTACTGAACATGCATTTCTTTTATACAACAGTGAAGTTGCAACATTGTAGTTTGAACTATTGAAAGTTGAGACCCATCTGTATCCCTTTGCTTTGATGAAAACAGAATCTAAATAATTTAAACACTTTGAGTACCTGGGTAATGGTTTGGGATTATTCATTTGTCTTCATATCGCATTTGCAAAGCACTTAAAAAGTGAGTGGAACAGTGAAAAGTACCAAACACTTCTCCCAGGAAAAAAAATAAATGGTAGGTGTTTGTTCTTCTTGCTTTATTCTTGAAGTAATTTTGCATGCATATTAACCAGAAACCTTCTTCATTCTGATGATGAGGCCTTCAAAAGAAAAGGATTTAAAAGCTTAATTTAAATGCCAAATTTGGTGATACTAAGCATTGATAGTCACTTTTCTACAATGTTAAAAAAATGTCTGAGAACTTACCTATGGCTCATAAGGCTTTGGCTGTGGGATTTAAGTGCTGCTTTACTTTATTATGTGCTGGTAAGAAGAGACTATAAAATGTTACAGACTGGTGATCATTTGCAGTTGACAGCTGAATAGTTTGCACACTTATGTATGCCAGTATCTGAAGAGAAAGAGAAAGCCCCAGGACTTGCCTTACACAAAGGAACAAGGCAGAAATCCCATAGCTTTGGGGAATCAAAGTACAGGAATAGCTTTTATACAGTTCAATTTTTTTTAAATTATGTATCCATTGAGAGAGAGCTTGCTCTGCAAAAGCCCTATAAGCAAAAACCTGTTTATTTCTGAATGAGACTCTAGGGAATAATCTTACAAGAAACATATCTTGCTTTTGTAGAAAACCCAAGGGAATAGTATTCATAAAGCACTATTTCGGCATGTGCAGAAAATGACAACCAAGCAAATTTCATCAAAAAATTGAAAAGAAATGCATGATTACTGATTTTTCTTTCATCTATGCCTTTTGTTTTCTCAAAATGCACCAATGTATCATGTTTTGTATAAATTGGCAGTCCTATCTCCTTCATTCATTCTTCATTTGTGAACAACGTTATCAAGTTCTTGCCTTTCCCTCTAATCTTCCCAAGTTACCAATAAATCCAAAGACTTCTAAAGCTAAAATCAGATCTTTATAGGTCATGCAGTCTTTATCACAATCACTCTGTGAATTACAATGCTTGTTATATGTTTAACTCCTGTGCATGGGACAATTGGAAATCAGTAATAAGTTGTCATATGCTTAAATGTTTGAATGACTCACTGGTGAATTACAAAGGATTCAAGGTTTTCCTTGTAAGGAAGTCATATTTGTTGACTTACATAGACTTTTCAGTTTAGAAGGAAATAAGATAAAAGCATTCACTAAGTTCTAAGGGTATACAAGAGTTTGCAGAGTAGTACATGCGTGAACTTTTCCATTGCATGTTTTATGGTTGAAAGGCATGGTCCTAGAAGTTATGTTTAGTCTGATAGAGTTACAGGAAAATCTATCTCAAATGAAGTCTCAGAGGTTCCTGTTTGTCTTCACTCTGTTTCTTTTAAATCACAGAGCTGTCTATGTTGGGCAAGATGAAAGTAGTAGAAACATTTGATTTCTATTATTTGATCTCCAAGACAGTAAAAGAAATGCTTGAGCAACAACTACAGATGGAAATGATAGGGTTAGTGTTTGAAGTAACTTTAAAAAGAAGACAATGAATTTTGTAATTTTTTTTGGAAGAACTTAAGCCATAAGTGGTATTTCTAGCATCAATAAGACAGTGTAATAATTATTAAAATAAAAATCCTTGGTGTTTGGTAATTGTGCAAGTAACTGTATATCTCATTTCATTAAAAGGGGCCGAAGTTTCTGAATTCTTAGTCATGATCACAAAGCCAGAAGACACTGAAAATAGGCCAATAGATGTGGAGTGCCACCTAGTGGAAAGGGAATTTCAATTTTCAAACACAAATACTGCTTGTATTGACAGCACAAATGTTCTTCAGTTATATGACCATGGAGAATATCACACTGCATCAGAGAATCATAATTTTTGTAGAATATTTTGCTATTTATAGTAGAGAAATGGGATAAATTTTCTAGGTAATTTGTAGAACCTACATCTTTTAATAAAAAAGTCTTAAAGATTTCTATTTCTCTGGTATCTTGCAAATATTCAGTCTCTTCCAAGGTAAACAGTGATAATGCAAAGAGACATGGACTTAATGAATGAAAATAAAATTCAAGCAAGTCATCAGGATGACTCATTCTATTCAGGAGAAGTATAGGCAAATCCTTTCATTGAATTCTACAATTTGTGGGATTCCAATAGTATATGAGGTCTCCTATACATGCACAATTATTTTATTTTTATGAAAAGAGTCAGAGGAGCTTTAGCCTGCTACTTCTCACATTTCTGTATTGAAACCACATGATGCCATTTAGGTCTACAAGCAGGACAATGACGAATGATGCACTAGTCCAAAGTTAAAAAAAAGAATATTTCAATTTCTGCTTATGGAATTATAGAGCTGACAGACTGACATCCAAATTTTAATGGGAGTATGTATTAAAAGTTAGGATTTGTGGTATAACTTTTGAAATATAGAAAATCACAGTTCCAAAATTAACATGCACCCATGGATGCAACTTTCTGCAGTTCTCCTTTGTCTTTATGCCACACTTTTCTCTCTATAGATATTTTTCTATTTCATTATGCTAATCCATTTGCGGAGCTACTTTTTTAAAAAAAAATGGGCATGGCAGGCTTTTACCTATAATTTAAATGGAAGATAAATGAAGGAAAGTTAAAGGAAGAAAATTACATTATAATATTTAAGCTTGGGCTGGAAACGCACCTTCTAAGCAAGAGAATCCTGGCTCTGATACCCAGATTTCATGTACAAATGACCAGTGGATAGGGCATGCAGCCTGCACTTCTGACCCTAGAAAGCAGAATCTGGGAAACGCCAGAGTAAAGCAATAGAATATAGAGCAATTCAGGATAATTTTCCATGTCACCCTTTGGTCTCTATGGGCACACATACTCGAATGCCCTCTTCTATCCCACACAAAAGAGTTAAGCTTTCATGAGAAACTACTCAATGGCTAGTGTACTTTTTGGCCTTTGTTCATTATTCCTATCAATTCTAGATTCCCCATTAAGGCAATGATAGCAGGAATCACTGGATGTTCCTGCAACAAGATTCCTCGTGATGAGGCTAATTCGGTCTTCTTAGAAGAGATCCCAAAGCTATCTACCAGTATGTGGTAGTGACTACTTTGGTAGTAGACATGTAACTACAATCCTGACTGTGGAGGATGTTTATTTAGATGATCAATGAGTAGATTATGGGGACAGGAGAAGCAGCTTGCTGAGCAATCAAATATTCTTGCTCTTATAATTTAATATTATCTATCTGAGAAAGAGAGAGAGAGAAAGAGGAGAGATTTTGAATTTTGTTTTGATAGGACACACGCATGTATGCCATGGTGTATGGGTAGAGGTCAGAGGACACATTTATGAAGTTACTTCTTTCCTCTACACTGTGGGCTTCCTGGTAGTGAATTCTGGTCTCTAGTTTTGTGAGCAGCCTGCTTATTTGCTGAGCTATTTCTCCATCCCCTCTTGTTCTTATTGCTTAAATAACAATTAACATCCACTTATTCTGATGTGTCTTCTATGCCAACATCTTAAAGTTTCTTTACTTCTATATTTTGAAGATAAAAATAAAGACAGATTTTTGGAATTTACAAAACAGTATTTTTCTTTGTAAATTTGTGATTGCAATAATACTAGATAATAAGATAGTGATTTTCAGTTTTAATTTGAACAAATAAAAACATGAAAAATAAACATCTCTATTATCATCATTTCTACAATGTACTTTGTTTCAAAATCTTCAACAATTCACTTGATTTAAATTTATGAAAAAACAATAATCATTTCATGTGGCTTAGTGAGAACCCCCTGCCTAGCTGACTCTAAATAGTAGTATCTGGTATCATGACTTTTATTGATGGAAACAGACTTACATTCTTCCTGTAATGAAGGATGACCTGCATATAAATCAGTTGTAAGATGTCAGAAAGAAAGAAAAGAAGATCCAAAAAAACAGATGTGTCTTAGGGTTTATTGATGGTAGTATTTTGTTAAGTGTCAGGAAAATCTCTTTTGATAAATGGGGATATAAAGAAAGATATATTAATAAGCAAACTAATAACACTTTAATACATGCACATTCTGCTTTTAAGAACTTCCTCATCAGCAGGTCTACTTGTGTGATCAGTTGTTGGTTCCAGTTGACTGTTTCCCATTAAACTTTGGAGATATTCTTGTCAAACCTACTCTTTTGGTACTACTACACTTTACCACCTTTCTTTTAAAGATGAAATTAAAACATTATTTTCCTTTCTTCAGGCAAGCCACCAGTATTATAATTTAAGTCTCTGGTAATGTAATTTAGAAATAACTTCTCTAAAGGCTTACAAAATAGCTCAGTGGATAAGGCATTTGCTTGCAAATCTGGTGTCCTGGGTTTGATCCTGGGAAATCCACATAGTGAATGGAGAGCACTGATTTAAAAAACCTGTCATCTGCCTCTTACTTTCACTCATGTGTGTCAAAGCATGCATTCTCTCTCTCTCTTTCTTTCTGTCAACAGTTCTCTCTCTAAATAGCTCTCTATCTCTCAAATAAATATAAGAATAAACAAATAAAATAAAAGCAATAATTTATTTTATCTGTTCATGTCAATCTAATTTGCATTTCATTTGTAATTGTGAAAATAAAGACATCTTAATGATATATCATAGGAAAATGATTATGATATTTGCATATGGTTATTACCATCATCTTATTAAATAAATAGCTTCCTTATTACATGTTCAATATTACTACTTAATTTCCCTTCCTATTGCTGTGCAAAGATACCCTGACAAAGGCTACTTAATGGAAGAGGGTTTATTCGGCTCACAATACTATGTTTTAGTTCATCGTGGAAAGCAAGTCATAGTGGAAGGTACCTGAGAAAACATGTCACATTAAAAGGAAACCTTAAAAGTAGGAAGTTTTAAAAGATATCTTCGCAATTCAAAGGTTCACAGCTGCCATTCAGACTAATATACCCAGTGATCCTGTGTTGTAATTGAAAGAAGAAAAAATTCCCACAATAAAATTGTCCAAAGGAACTTATTAACAACAAACCAGCCTTACAGAGAACATAGAAAGGAATACTCCAGAAAAAAATAGAAAGAAAAAATACATGCAACAGAATATAAGGAAAAAATAAACAATACTTGGACAGCTACTAAACAAAAAAGGACTAAAGAACTCCATAAAACATCTGCAGCCAAAAGCAAGAACAAAAAAGTAACAAATGTGTGTTTGTTGCTCTCCTGCCACTTCTTATGTAGTTGATAAAGTGGTAGGAATCAGTGCACACCTTTAAATATTAACTCTGAATATTAATGACATTAACTCCTCTGTCAAAAGACAGATTGATAGATCAGAAAACAAAATTCTTATTTTTTGTCAACTCCCAGAAACACACCTCAATATCAAAAAAAAACACTTTCTTAGGATGAGAAATGAAACAAAGAGACATCACAACACATGTAGCTCAAACAATATTTGATCAGAAGAGATAAAGAAGGTCTTTACAATAAAATACTTACAAACTAAACTCAGAAACACATCAGAAAGATTCTTCATGACTGAGTTAGCTTCATTCCAGAATTCTGGGGTGTTGAATCCTACGCTAGTTGATAAATATGATATATTAAATAAAGGGACTCAAAAAGTGCAATTCACATAATCATTTTAATAAATGTAGCAATATCTTGCAAAAGTATTGCTAGTCACTTGACACAATGCAGCTCTACTCTGCACTAAAGAAAAATGGAATCATAAACTTTGAAAGAAAATAGACATAAAAGAAAAATATTGTAGTGAATCAGGTAATTGAGTCTCCAAAACATAAAGAGCAAATGGTCTTTCTCATATGTTGATTCTAGAACTCATAGATTATGTTTAACATGGAATGTCTTCAGAGGCCAGGAAGCTACAAAGAGGCTAGTAGAATGAGAGGGAGAAAAGACACCTTGGAAAAATAGATACTTCAAAACACAAGTCACATGAAAGTAGTGAGGTGCAGGAGGCGTGCTGGAAATGTTTAAGCAAGGTTGGGTACGGGAAGATGAAGTTGTGGAGGTGTATGAAAAATGATTTGAAAATCTACTATTTCAGAGATTATTTTAGAATATAATTAAAATAGTTTAAACAGAGAAACTTAATATTGGTGAACTACAGAGAGTTTAAGAAATAGCACACTATTGGAAACTGTTTAGCAGAGGAGCGTGAGTGAGGGAATATGTAGAGCTCTTTAAAAACACGGAAAGAATAACAAGCATATAGGTGAAAGCTATGGAATAGTAATAGAAGAAAGTTGATGGACAGAAAGGATTTCAAGGCAGTAGAATGAGTAGAATAAGGCTAATGAGTGAGTGCCTGCAAGAGGTGAAGTAAGAGAAGAGTCTAGAATTTTTCTCAGCCTTTTAACAACATTGGTAGTGAGAAAATGTGCCAATATCTAAAACAAGAGAAATTATAAAGCACTTGGGTGAAAATCCATATAATATATAAGTTAAGATTAATTTTTAAAATGATAGTTCACTTACTGATAGTGTGCTGTTTGAATGAACATGATTATTTATTTACATGCAAAGTTGAAAATGTTCATATTGTATCAGTTCTTGAAGGTATATAGGACACTGGCAGCCTTCTTACTCCATTATCCACTCTAATGAAGTCAATGATAAAGTCATAGCCAGGAAAATTATATATACCCTTACAGCAAAAAAAATCCCTTTAAGCTTTGAGTCTTAACTTAAAATTCTTCAGTTTCTAAATACATTGTCTTGATGAATGATTTTAATTAATCAACTTCAAGCATGGAAGAAAACTAGATTTATTCATTCTTGGAAGACAATGTTAGGAGAACCTAATAGCTTCCAATTGGGATAGGAGGGCAAGAAAAAAGAAATTAGATGCTCTTTTGATATTTTTGTTTCATTTATTATGAGTACAAAGACGAACTTTGAGAAATTGACTAAAGGTAATGAAGAACATTGATGTTCATATGCTCGTATTAACTGCTAAAACTTCAGAGGGACTGAGGAATGTTTTGCGAGTGCATCACCTACTGCCTGCTCCTTAAGTCTGGTGAAGTTACTTTTGCACATAGGATGAAAGATAGACAGAAGCACTCCCCTCAGGCCTCTGGGGACTGAGTCACCAATCTTTCATGCCTGTCCAATAATGTCCATTCCTATTCAGTTGAACACATCACGTTTTGACTCTTCTATTCATTTAAATTAGAATATCCAAGAGAAGAATTAAACACTTTATGAAAAATTGCCCTTTCAGAACATACTAACTGAAACTCATTTGCTCACCTCCACCTCCATTTCTTTTCCTTTCTTACTTTGAGACCCAGTCAAGGATGAGAAATTCAATGAGAACCTGGGTTTAAACTGAGCTGACTTCAACTGTGACAGTTTTCAATGATTGACACTTTTTCCCTTATCCTTTTATTCTTTGGTATAATGTCCCTCTCTTCTGGAAAGATGCAGTCTTCTGACTTTAAACTGTGAAGCTCTGAGCTCATTTAGATGTACCTGGATGGGTTTCCTTCCCTCACCAAACCTTGCTAATTTGCCAAACATTGAATTCTGCATGCTGTTTACAAAGTTCTCTGGACCATTTTGGAGCTAAGTAATATAATTTGAAAAGGAAAAATCTGACCTAAAACCATGATTGAGAAGAACAAGGTACAAGGAAACTCAAAGGTTAAACCTATTTCAGAAGTCAAAGAAATTCTCATTTGGCTGAGTAATGATTTTTTGCAAGTGTTGTACAAATAGGAAGAAAAAATTCATTTTTGTGTAATTCTGTGGAAGAATGCCCAAAGCATTGCTCAGGATGAGAGTCTCAGCCATTACACATTTGTCATCAAGAATAATGCATTTCCTGTTGCACCTGCTTAATAAGGGCTTAAAAATCAATTTTCCTTTCGGAATAAATGCATAACCTTTAATTCTTGCTGAGGGCCTTAGAAGTTGAGATGTTGTGTTTTCTATGTTTTTGTAGTACTGAATTCTAATACTTGAAAAGAGAAAGAAAAAAGAAACTTCACTACTACAAGGAATTGCAAGAAAAATATGCAAATTTGAATACATTTTGTTCTATGATAAAATATAACACAGACCCAAACCAAAGTATGTGAACTGGATTTGTAGCAAAGATTGAAACACAACTATCATTACAATTTATATGTATCTCTATAGAAGGATACTTAAATCTATCAGATTTATGCGTTTTCTGGAGTAACTGCTAACACCATCAGTCTGCCTCATCTCTAGTTCTTAGAGGTAACAGACAACAGAAGTAATGACTTCTTTTTTCTTTCATTGATGGGACAGTATTTCATTTTGCCTGATGAAATATTACTACATTGTATATTGCCTGAATGTTTCATATAATCATCTTGCATTTTCAAATATTTAAGGATAAGGGTATAAGGCCTCTTATAATCCCAGCTTTCTCAGGTCTTTCTTAGTCACACTCCATATTTAAAACTCAGCTCACAGAATAGAAAGGAAGGAACTGTGGTCCATGGCTCTTATTTTGCTTTCTATCATTACCTCAGATGATTTTGCTTTAAGAATAAGGGCCAGATTGCCTCTACAACTGATTCATGATTATGAAAATATATGTACTGTAAGCATTAATACCCTCTATCTCATGTATATCCTTTGATTTTCTGATAATGTCAGATGGCTTTTGGAACTTTAAGATAGTGTTCCAAACATTTTTCTTTCCTTAAAGGATGTCTAGTTTATAATACATAAAGATTATGAAGTAGTCTGTCTTGGTGAAGATTTGTAGGACAAAGTTGCAGCACTCAACAGTGTATATATTACCATGCAAAACAGGTCTGCTGGAAGTTGATGGATGAGTAAATGTTGACATTTTTCATGAAGAAACAGAACTGACAGTACAACATTGTTGAAATGTTTTGACATCTAAGTCTGTTTACCCTTCAATAAAAATACCTAAAGGGCATAAGTGATATATATGTATGGATATATAAAAAGTGGAATATGATTTTAATGTATTGCTTTTCTTCTGCTATGAAGTATTATTACATATTTTCAAAATCCAGTGTGCAGGTCTTTATTAAACATGTTCAAAATCTAAAGGAAGAAGATACTTATCTATCATGTTTTTTGCTCCCTCAAAGGAAAGTCCCCTGAAAATATTTCTTCCTTTTATCTTGATTTGAAAGTTGCCCTATTGAAACAAAGACTGTTAAGTATATGAGGTAGAGGGATATATGTTCTTTAGAAAGAGTTCCAAATAATTGCTTTAGAAGTTGAGAAGTTGTGTTTCCTATGTTTTTGTACTACTGAATTCTAATACTTGAAAAGAGAAAGAAAAAAGAATCTTCACTGCTAGGAAGAAGATTAAAAAATATACAAATTTAAATGCACTTTGTTGTATCATAAACTCAGAATTACATTAAGATTTTTTTCTCCATGACATTTTAATTTCAATCATATCATAATATCTTTGAATATATCAATTGATATCTAGTTACTTATTAGGGTTTTTTTTTCTCATTAGATAGGACAATTAACCTGATGCTTTATTTCCCAGGATTCTTTTTCTCATTATTGGGGTTGTAATATAATATAACAAAAAGCGATATTTGTTCTGTTGATGAAAGTCAAGTATTTTTATTTAACTGAAAATACCTGTAACCCAGTACTTCTGAGATGTCAAAGCAATGCATAAGTTATCTCCTGAAAAAAAGAAAAACAGTATATTCCCAGATCAAGTTAAAACTAAAAATTCATTATTTCATACCTGGCAAATGATGGCTTTGTCTCTCAAGTGAAGTCTTTCTGTGATGATGAAGACTGACTAGAGTTTTGAACGAGAATCAAAATGCTAACAGTAAGTTCAGAATACAAAAACATGGAAAATAATATATAAGGAAAAAGAATAAGGTTTGCATTATGAAAAGTAAGAAAACAATTTTCAAAATGATGAAATGTGCTAATTACATCAGAGAGGAATTAGGTAACATTAAGAATGGATATTGAGATTCTAATGTTATCACAGAGCAATAGGTTTATGTTCAATTTTTCTTTTTATAAAATAGCTACAGTTTGTTGACTTACACTGAAAGCCAATCCATGGGAAAGAATAGTCCTTGAAAAATAACATAATTCTAAGATTATTTTGTTGCAAGGAACAAATTCTGAAGGAAAAGATGCCAATTCTTGGTAGCACGTGCTCATTATGTGAGTGAGAATCTTTAATTTTGGCTGGTTGTAGCAAAACTTTAGAAATAGTATCAGAACATCACACAAGGTGCTTTCTTCTGGGCTTTCAAAGTGTCTCACATTGCTCAACTTACAAAAGTATTATGTAGAGAAGCAAGATACGACATATGTTTCAAAGGCAATATTTAAGATGTGAGAAAGATTTAAGGAGAGTGAGCCAAGGTGATCTTCATGTCTATGCAAAGGGGAAAATCTCTACAAGAGAAACAAAAGTGAAAGTTTCAAATAATTCATAAAATTGAATATATTGCAAACCCTATTCCCAGGGAACAGTATATGGGCATGCATTCACAACTAGAAATTGCTGATCTTGGCTTCCCAGAAAGCAATGCAAGCTGTACCATTTCATTGCAAAGAGAATTGTGTAAATAACAATAAATGAGAGTAATTATTTAAAAAAATTGATGAAAAGTGCACTGTTTTACCACTTGTGGTCGGTCCTATGCTTGTTCTGGCAAATTGTGAAGATAATTTTATTTTATATAATACTTTCAATCAGTCAGGTAAAAAAGGAAATACTGCAAAAACTTACAGAAACTGAATCCTAAGTACCTTATTTTAAATATAAATTATAGTTAAATGAAGCAAGGTTCTGATAATATGCACAACCTGTGCATCTGAACCAGGATCCCAGGACATGCCTATTAATTCTTCATATTTCTTTTGTTTTAGATACAGAATTTCATGAGTTGAGTTAACAAATAAGACTACACCTATTTATTTGGTTATCCTTGTGGTCTTTTCTTATTGCAAATGGATAGGACATCTGCATCCACTTTTTGGCAGAAATGACAAATTCAGAATGTGGTGACATTGACACTGGTTTATCATATTTCTGGCACTTTAGATTTGTATTTGTAAATGCTTTTACATTTTTTCCAAATTTGTCCCAGTATAAATTTTTTAAACATTTTTTATTATTATTTCCACTCATAAAAACTTAGTAGGTACACCGGTTCCCAGTATAAAATTATGTGACTTTTTTGTATTTAAAAGCAGAATATCTTGATGTTGCTGGAGACAGAAGAGAATGGATGATGTGATGGTCATTTGTTAGGAGCAGAGCATAACTTCAAAACTGGTGAGAGAGCAAGCCAGTGTAAGATAATCTCTCTAAGTTACAGTTTTCCATCTATAAAATACAAAATATAATAAAAATATTAACAATAAAGTGGCCTGCCTAACAAATAAATATAAGGGATAAAATAATCAACAAAATTGTTAACATTCAGTGCTGAGTACTAATAATTACATGAGAATAAATGCATTAAATAAAATAAAAAATATCAACTATTAGTATCTTTGTATCTTTAACTTTACTGGGATGAGCAATATATGTGCATTTTATTTTATATTAGCTCAATTCAGCAGTGATTTTGGGAATACGCTCATTAGAGAAGTAAATATAAACTGATAAGAACAGATACTACACTTGATCTCAGTCAAAAGGCCAGAGGGGCAGTAAGAATGTAAGAGCCTAAAGATGGGGAGGAGCAACGATATGCAAGATACTCCACACAAATTAGGTCCAAAGTAATCATAATAGGACTTTGCATGACCTGTGCAATGACCAACATATCATTGAATTCCAAAAGTCTAGCATGGATCACAGGCTCTAAGATCCTTAGAGGCAAGGGATTAATAGCCACAATAGTATTCCTATACAAAAGGGGAACACAAAAAAGAGCTTTAGGCAATGCTACTGAGTCCCTACACTCCATCAGAGAGGAGGACCCAGAGGGAAGTTTGACATTCATACTAAAGGATGTTCCAGAAATGGGGGAAGAGGGCACTGGGAGAAAGGGAGGGAGGGAGGAAAGGAAGGGGACTAGGAGGGAGGAAGCAAGGGTACACAGGGAGGGGTGGAGGGAGGAGGGGAATGGGGTAACTATAAAATTTGTATAAAATTATTAATAAAAATATCTACTAAAAAAGAAGTAAATATATTCTAAAGCATTCTATTAATTTTATTAAGAAAAATAAGATTCATCCTTGAAAAAGATTGAAATTGAAAATATACATATCCTACAATAGTGAATATTAGAATACTTTAAAATAATAAAATACACTATTTTCTGATGTAAGTAATGTAAGTAATATATATGATCCAAAGTTGGTATTGTACTTCCTATCAATCATAATGAAACCACAGTAAAGTTAAATGGAGTACATATAATGAATTGACTAGAAAAATACAAGGAAATGACATTGAGAGAGAAAAATATAAGCAATAAATTAGATGAAAATTCACATGAATGTTACGGTATGGATGGATGGCCAAGGTTTTTTCTCTGTTAGAATTAAATGAGTCTGGGATATTACAATGGCAGGACTGCATATGTTGTAGGACAATCTTAGCAAGTATTTACAAGTATGCTAGCATCACACATAAAACCATTATTTTGTAGAAACATCATTTATTTTTAAAAAATTATTTTTATTAAAATGTAAATAATTTTTCTGCATCAATAATTGAAGGTTCTACTGTCACTTCAAATTACAGCTGGAACAGATAAGCCTGTAGATGAACCAGGCACTTGTAATGAAATTAGGAAAGAGAATGCATTCCTCATTGCCGACGTATCATAGCAGCTTCTATTAATGGACCCCATTCTCTTTTATTCTATTTTTATATTACTCATGATTGAAGCCAGGCTTTTCCACATGCCATACAAGCATTATTCCCCTGGGACATATCCTCAGTAATCCTTTTGTATTTTATTTTGAGTGGTTTCATTAAGCTTCCCAGGCTGGCCTTGAACTTAATTTGAGTCAAGGTTTCATTAAATTGTCCACTGGTCAGCCAGTGTCTCCCATCTCCCAGCGGCACCCAGGCAGCCTCCAGCTTTGCCTGAGTCCTGCCCCGGACCCCAGCCCCTTGACTCCTACTGGCCGGGCCTCTGCCAGACAGAACTTGCTCACATTCCTCCATCCCTAGAGCTTGGGTGGGCCGTAAGCCAAGTCCCAAGTACCAGGTGAAGAATTCTGCCATCAACATCGGACCCTCTGGATCTCCGGCCAACCAGGGACCTATGCACTGGGTCCAGGGAAGACACACTGCTACTTAGAATTCAATAGAGTCCAAAGGAAACTCAAGCAAAACTCTGGGGGACAAAGGTCATACATCTGGAGTCCTCTACAGTCATCCTATCATGTGGGAGAGATTCTTCACATGCAGCCGAAAGATAAGTAAACCTCCTTTTTTTCACCTTACTGATCCTTTCTAGTATCAATTGCTGTAGATCAACTTCTCCATACAGTCACCCCCAAAACATATACAACTCCAGGGAGTACACCACTCACCCTCACATATCACCAAGATACTGAATCGCAGGGTGCACTACCATACTAATATTTACTCCTTGTCTACTTAACCTGATTTAACTGATGTACTAACAGCCTAATAGCCTCATCTAGGAAATTACAATAACAATAGACAAACATACCCAATCCAAGGCAGGCACTAGTAATAACTGGCAAAGGTAATAATACCAACTAAATCAGTTCAGTGAAAAACTCACAGAACCTGAAAGGTCCTAAGAAACAAAAAAACAATGCACATGTCAAAGTGCAGACCTGTGAGAAACAAAACCCAAGAAGACCAATCTCCCACCGAAAGAATTAACCCCATAATGATGGATTCCGATGAGAACAAATTCACAGAAAATAGCAAAGAAAACCAGAACCAACATAATGACTTTCAGAGTATGAACATTACCATGATTAATACTATGAAAGAGGAAATCTTAGAAGAGTTAAACAACCAAATCAACCACTTTAAACAGGAATACAACAGGCACTAGGAGGAGTTCAGAAAAACAGTTCAAGAAACAAATATAGGCATAGAGCAGTTAAAACAGTCTCAAGCAGAGTTTAAAGTTGAACAAAAAAAAGTTACCTTCAACCCAAAACTCAACAGAGAGACTCAGCAGAACAAATGAAGCAGAAAATACAATTTCAGATGTTGAAGACAAAGTGGGAGAATTAACCAGCTCAATGGAAGAGATTGTTAAAGCCAAAAAGATACTTGAGAGCAACATTCAAGAGATATAGGACACCCTGAAGAAACCTAACATGCGCATTCATGGAATATCAGAACAAGAATCCCAAAATACCATACCTGAGGAAATATTTCAAATCGTCATAAATGAAAACTTCCCACAATTAAAGAACGAGAGGCCCATCCAAATATAAGAGGCATCTTGCACTCCAAACAGATATGACCAAAATAGAAAATCGCCACAGCAAATAATAGTCAAAACACTCCACATTCGAGACAAAGAAAAAGTGTTGAGAGCTTCAAGAGAAAAAAAGCAAGTCACTTTTAAAGGTAAACCTATTAGAATAACAAATGACTATTCAATGGAAACAGTAAAAGCAAGAAGAGCTTGGAGAAACATACTTCAAGTATTAAATGAGCAAAAATGCCAACCCAGACTGATATACCCAGCGAAACTATCTATCATGATTGAGGGAGAAAGAAAAGTTTCCCAGCACAAAGACAACTTGAAGGGATACATGTCTACCAAACCAAGCCTTCAAAAAATGCTAGACATGATACTCGAGCTTGAAGAAAAGAACAAGCACATCCAGGAGGACAGAAGGAAAGTATAATATCATCAAAACATAAATATCAAACAATATGCTTACAAAACCTACTAAACATAAAAAATGTCCAGAATTAAAAATAATTTCTCCATTATAACATTAAAGGTCAATGGTATTAACTCACCGATTAAGAGACACAGATTAGAAATTGGATTAAAAACCACAATCCAACAATCTGTTGCCTTCAAGAAACTGATCTCACCACAAAAGATAGGCACATCCTAAAAAGGAAAGGCTGGGCCAAAATCTTGCAAGCTAATGGAACCAGGAAACAGGCAGGGGTAGCAATTATGGTTTTGGACAAAGTGGACTTCAAACCAAAGAAAATCATAAGAGACACAGATGGATACTACATTTTAGTCACAGGTACAATTCACCAGGAAGACTTCACAATACTGAACATATATGCACTCAATACGGGCTCCTCCACATTCATTAAGAAAACCCTACAGCGCCTAAAGCAAGAAATCAACCCCCAAATGATAATTCTTGGGGACTTCAACACCGCCCTCTCAACATGAGATAGATCAACAGGTCAAAAACTTACAGAGACACTTTGGAACTTAATCAAACCCTTAAAGAAATGGACCTTACAGATCTCTATTGAACTCTTCACCCACGCACCAAAGAATACACATTTTTCTCAGTAGCACACAGAATGTTCTCCAAAATAGATCACATACTGGGCCACAAAATGAATCTACATATATATGAAAAAGTTGAAATTCTAACCTGTGCTCTATCAGACCACCATGGCCTGAAGCCGGACATCCACAACACAACAAACAACAGAAAATACACCAACTCCTAGAAACTTAACAATAAGATGCTGAATGACAACTGGATTCAGGAAGAAATTCAAAAAGAAATTCAAGATTTCCTGAAAGCTAATGATAATGAAAATACAACTTATCAAAAACACTGGTACACAATAAAAGCTGTCCTTAGAGGTAAGTTCATAGCTCTTAATGCCTACATCAAAAAAAATGGAAACATCAGAAATAAACAACTTAACAATACAACTTAAAGCCTTAGAGACACTAGAGCAATCTGATCCCAAAAGTAGTAGAAGAGAGGAGATTAGCAAAATAAGGGCAGAAATATCTGAAATCCAGATGAGGAAAATAATAGAGAAAATCAACCAGTCAAAAAGCCGGTTCTTTGAAAAAATCAATAAGATTGGTATACCCCTAGCTAAATTAACCAAAAGAAAGAAAGAGAAAAGCCAAATTAACAAAATTAGAAATGAACATGGAGTTATCACTACTGATACCCAAGAAATCCAGAGAATTTTAACATCATGCTACAAAAACTTTTACTCTGTGAACTTTGACAACATAAAAGAGATAAATGAATTTCTAAGTAAACACAACTTACCTAAATTGAATCAGGAAGTTGTGAATTACTTAAATAGTCCTATAACACATGAGGAAATTGAAGAAGTAATTCACCATATAAACCATTTCAAAGTCCAAGACCACATGATACTCTTCATAGATGCAGAAAAAGCTTTTGACGAGATCCAACAGCCTTTTATGTTCAAAACGCTAGAGACAGTAGGAATGGAAGGAACCTTTATCAATATAATAAAAGCTGTGTACAGCAAGCCCACAGCAAGGATTATGCTCAATGGTGAAAAATTGGAAGCATTCCCACTTCGATCAGGAACTAGACAAGCTGTCCACTCTCACCACTTCTATTCAATATTGTACTTGAAGTCTTAGCTGAAGCCATAAGACAAGAAAGGGACATAAGAGGGATTCAAATCAGCAAGGAAGAGGTCAATCTATCCCTACTTGCAGATGACATGATCTTATACCTGAGTGATCCCAAAAACTCCACCAGGAAGCTCCTGGAACTAATGGAGAAGTTCAGCAGGTGGCAGGATACAAAATAAATGTACAAAAATCAGTGGCCTTCCTATATGCCCAGAATGAAAGAAATGAAAAATCCTTGAGAGAAACAATCCCTAAAAAAATGAAATACCTTGGTATAAACCTAACCAAGGAGGTAAAAGACCTTTACAATGAAAACTTTAAAACCCTAAAGAAAGAAATTGCAGAAGACACCAGAAGATGGAAAGACCTCCCATGTTCCTGGATTGGCAGAATAAACATCGTAAAAATGACCATCCTACCAAAGGTAATATACAAATTCAATGCTAAACCAATTAAAATCCCAAAGCAATTCTTTAAAGAAGTTGACCAAACAATCTCAAAATTCATATGGAGGCACAAAAGACCCAGGATAGCAAAGACAATCCTGAGTAACAAAAACACTGGAGGTATCACCATACCAAACCTTAGTCTATACTACAAATCCATAGTTATAAAAACAGCCTGGTACTGGCTCCAAAATAGACACATAGATCAATGGATAAGGCTTGAAGATCCATATATAAGTCCACAAAATACAGCCATTTGGTCTTTGACAAAGGGGACCAAAAAATCCAATGGAAAAAGAAGAGCATCTTCAACAAATGGTGCTGGCAAAACTGGATCTCCACATGCAGAAGACTAAAACTGGACCCCTAATTGTCACCATGTACAAGACTTAATTCCAAATGGTCAAGGACCTCCATATAAGGCCAGAGACTATAAAAACCATAGTTGAAAGGTTAGGGAACTCCTTAGGCCAACAGTTCCTAAACAGAAATCCAATGGCACAGTCATTGGTACCAACTCTCAACAGTTGGGATCTTGTGAAATTAAAGAGCTTCTGTTCAGATAAAAAGATTGTAACACGAGCTCAAAGGCAACCCACAGAATGGGAGAAAATCTTCACTAACCACATATCTGATAGAGCTCTACTATCCAGAGTGCACAAAGAACTTAGAAAACTAAACTCCAAGGAAACTAATGGCCCAATTAAAAAATGGGCCTTGTAACTTAAGAGAAACTTTATCAAGGACGAAAGTAAAATGTCTAACAAATATCTTTAAAAATGCTCCACTTCCTTAGCCATCAGGAAAATGCAAATCAAAACTTGCCTGAGATATCATCTCACCCCAGTTAGGATGGCAAAATCCACAATACAAACAACAGCAAATGCTAAGAGGATGAGAGAGAGGGGAACTCTCCTACATTGCTGGTGGGAATGCAGGCTCATACAACCACTCTGGCAAGCCATCTGGAGATTCTTAAAGAAATTAAAGATTGAAATGCTATATGACCCTACGATTCCACTTCTGGGAATAACCCCACATACAGCAAAAAATCACCTCGATAGCACAAGCATGACCATGTTCATAGCAGCACTGTTTACAATAGCAAAGTCATGGAATCAACCCAAATGTCCAACAGTTGATGAGTGGATAAAGAAACTGTGGTACATCTATACAAAGGAGTACTACTCAGCCATCAAAAATGATGAATTACTGGAATTTGCTGGGAAATGGATGTCATTAGAAACAATTATATTGAGTGAAGTATCCCAAACCCAGAAAATTAAGCGCCGTATGTACTCCTTAATGGTGGCTCCTAGTACCAAACCCACCCAGCCCATCTAGAGACACTCAAACATAAATCTCTGTAATACAGTAATTGCAAGGATTATGAACAGGAGGGATGGGATATGAGGGCCACACCAGAAACAAGCAGAGAGGGGACCATGTTACAGCAGAGAAAATAGGCCTCCATCAAGGACTGCAAGTAAGTAATGAGACATCTGGTTAAGTTCACAGACTTTCGTTCCTGATCACTTACAACTGAGTGGGTATGATCTCACCAGAAGGGGTGGGCATATAATCTGGCAGATAAAAAATAACCATTTTCCAAATGGGTGATTGACTCCTCCCTTTCTGTAGTTTCCTACTTTTATTACATCTACCTTTAAATGGGCTCTTATAACAAGACTCTATTTTAACAGCTTTTTGTCTCTGGCCAGGGGGTGACATACAATATCCATCAGGATGGAGTGAAGGGCATTGCAGCAGCAGCAAAACTGCAAAAGAAAATCAACAAACCATAATCCAGAACTTCAGAGACTCTATATCAACCACCTGGAACTAGGCAAGTCTAATCTCTCCCCATCCTGAAGCTCAGGGAAATTTGCGGAAGACGGGGCGGTAAGATTGTAAGAACACAAGGATGGGAGGAGCAATGATATGCAAAATACTCCAAACAAGTTAGGGCGGAAGCACTCATAATTGGACTTTGCATGACCTGCGCAATGTCCAACACACTATTGACCCCACAAAGTCTAGCATTTGCTAAAGGCACCAAGATCCTTGGAGGAAAGGGATAGACAGCCACAGTAGTGTTCCTATGCTTAAGGGGAACATAGGATAGGATTCAGGGGAATGCCACTGGGTCTTTGTGCGTCTTCGGAGAGGAGAGCCCAGAGGAGAGACTGGCAGGCACATTAAAGGATTCTCTGGGATTGGGGTGGGAGGCACTGGACTATGGAGAGGGAGGAGTGAGGGGAGGGGGAGCAAGGGGGTGAGAGGGAGGAGGAGGGAGGGAGGGAACCGGTGTACCTACTAAGTTTGTATGAGCAGAAATAATAATATAAAATGTTTTAAAAAATTGTCGACTGGCTTTGACTCAAAGTAGTTGAACATAAGTAAACCTTGAAATTGTAAATCTCCTATTTCAGTCTCCTGTAGCTGGGATTACAAGGATGTGATCAGATCCATCTTGAATCATGCTTTCAGGAAATAAGCAAATAATATGAGATGGACAAGATAACATAGGAAAGAACATTTCATAAACTGCAATTCAAAGACTCTTTCTCAGATACACACACATACACACACACACACACACACACACACACACACACACTCACAAGTGAATTTGCTGACCATGGTCATTGTTATATGAGTCAACCTGGGACAAAATTATCTTTTGCATTAGACACATTGAGTATGATTCTACCTATATGTGCTGTGTGTGTGTGTATGTGTGTGTGTGTGTGTGTGTATTAATAAAGGCATGCAAATTTTCTTTGATTCCTAAACATTCATTCCCATATTCTAACAAGAGACTGTATTTGTTGTGAGAAATTGTCTCTGCTTGCTTGGATAAGTAATGACAATTTTTTTTGACGATATTCCATCTCTCTTGGACCAAACGTAGGCATAAAGATGGGAAAATTCTTGTGAGAAAGATTATGCTGAACAGTGATTTAAAGCAAAACAATACTGTCAAAATCTGAATATAATTAGACTGTATGTGTTCTCAAATTTCTGCCTTAAAGAAAGTGGTCTTTATTTCATACCACTTGAATTTTCTAAGTCAGGCAAGTGCATTATTCTTTCTTCTCCTTATAGTTTCTAAGCCTCAGCCCTTCTATTTACCTTGCTCAATTCTATGAATCACTGCTTAATTTTTTTACATATTTCATTTTTATTACTCTATGAGTATTAATTTTTTTTCTTGGCACATAAAGTTGATAAAACCATTCTTTTAGTGAAATACAATTTGTTTTACTGCATCTGCTTGTGCTCATGCATATGCAATCACAGATTCTTACCAGCATGTGTCACAACACCTATTTCTACTATGTACATTGTTTGAGTATGACAAACCACATCTATTTCTTGCAGGTTTGGAATGAATAAATGAATACTGTATAAGCAAAAGATAAGGAAAATATATACAGAAACTCACATCTAATTTTTACCAGAAATTAATTATACTCTTCATGTCCCCAGAGAGGAATATCCAGATTCATATTTGAAGTCACTTGACTGTTTTGCTCTACAGAGAAATGAGGCACATTGTTGAAATAGTATAGTGTATTTCAGTGAAGCTAAGTTTTGACTAACTTTCTCATTCTATGTTGTATATGAGCCCCTGTAAACATGGCATGTTCCAGAGAGGCAGATAATTCAAAGACAGACATAAGGAAGATGATTTAAGTTATTAAGCTAAACTCAGAAGGAAAGAAAACACAATTATTCTTTTGTAATGTAAGTGAACAGAGGGCAGAAACTATGTCTATTTTCATCATACATAGATAGACTATATTTTCCAAAAGAGTATCAGGTAGTTTGTGGTCAAATAATACCATTGTCATTTAAACTGGGAAAGCCATATTTTCATTTAATCATTAAATTAATAGAAATAACTGCTTCATTGGCTATGCTGTAAACAGACACCAAAAAAAAAAAAAAAAAAAAGCCCTTGTAAGTCCTTTCCAGTATTGAATGGAATATGGCTGACTTTTATCTCTTGAAAATGTTTCAATTGTGAAGATCCAATCAGAATGGAACAGATAATTGTTAGTTTCTTTGTAACCTTGCTTGGAGGAATAATTTTCAATAAAAAGAAATATTCCAGTGCTAAGGCCCTGACCTCTATTTCTCTGTATTCTCCAGAGTATCTAATTCAGTGCAGAAAATCGTTGGATGTTCACATTTATTTCTTGACCAGTCTTGTCAAAGTACTAGCTTGAGAGGTCTGAACGAAGGTATTTTTATTACATCTAAAAATGATTTCCAGAATGTTCCTTTAGGAAAAGCTGAGGGATGCTGAATAGTGAATAGAGATAACAACTTTAAAATGCGGTGTTTCATCTGACCCTTCTTAAACTTGCTTTTTTTTTGAAAATGAGAGAGTAAAACCTTGACCATACATTTTGTTGAATATATATACGTCTGCTGGATAAAAAAAAAACATGAATTGTTGAAAGATACCCAATACTGTGATTGAAAAATAACTTGGATGTTTTGTGAAAATATTTTAACTCAACAGAAACATTCCCAACAGAAAAAGAGGCGGAGAGACTATAAAAATGTTTGAAGCTTTTTCTGTACTCCAATGTAATTTATTTTATGCGTGTTTTGAAGATCATGTTTAGTAAACAAGACTTCTTAATTTCACAGAACTTGGAAGGTAATGTTATCCTTCACATTTATTTCTGTTATTCTTATTAAAATCTGTACTTTAGCTTCTCAATTTTCTTTATAGCAGATAAAAACAGGGCTGCTTGTCAAAGCACATTATGGATGAGAGTAAAAAAGACATAGTGACAAACAAGTTAGATAAATGAATTAATACACATAATGTCCTAACCATTTGTCATTTATCAAATGAAACAAATTAACATTTTGTGTTTGATATATGATATTATGCCTAAGTGTATGGGATAAAAGAATGCTAGTTTTTATGTGCGTCAGGTGTTTGTCACCTCCAAATGGAAATAATCAAATACTTAGTTAATTTATTTTTCTGACACCTATTTTTAATGGATACTAATTAATTTTAAGAGCAAAAAATTACATGGAGAGACTAAGTTGCTAGAATTTACTTTAAAACACAACCACATACCTACCTATACTATATATTCCATGTAGCTACATAAAAATATTATGGAGGTTTGCTGCAAGGCCAGTATGGAGTTTTATAACATAAAGCATTAAGGTCCATTTTGATTGATTACTAAAAGTAATCATTAAATATTTTCTGCAATTTATCAGTAATTCCACTAATATCTGAACTACATTGTGAAAAAGATAATAATGAATGTTGTTATAAAAGAAATTCATAGCATTATGACTTCAGTTGTTAAAACTCACAACATTAACTATGTGATATTTTATGAGTTATCTATTCATTTGCTTTGAAAAATAAAAAGGGATTAGGATGTTTATCTGTACTTGAACTAAAATCGGGCAATGGGTTAATTATAATATAATTGCTCACCATATTCCTAACTAGTATGAGCCATACTGAGTCTGTTGCAAAGATATTTTATATCTTTGAGCTTTTCTTTATTTTGAGAAAATGTTTTATAATGTTCAATATTTTCATCGAAATTCAAGGTAAGATATAAGAAAATCTTATAAACACAGAAGAGTACTTGTGTATAAAAAACCTTTCAAAGATTGTAATTTTATTTTATTTTTGTCTTTGAGGTACATTTTGATACATTGTAAAGAATAAATGATTTCAGAAAAGTAAAACTGAGTTTTCACCATTTATAAACATAATTCCCTATACTTCAAAGTAGGAGACTGATATATTGTAAATGATAATTCTTCAGAACTCTGCTTCTCATAAATTGACATTTTAAATGAAACTTTGAAGAAAAAATAAGTATTGCAAACATAACTGAGCATACAAGGGCACATGACCATAATTTCTAATATAGTAAGGTAGTATTAAAGTGAATGAACATGATATGATATTTCTAGTTATGATCATTACTGGCCTTTATATTTTTTGAAAAGTTTTTCGGTGCCTTATTTCCTGAATTTGTAAATCAGTACTTCTCTCTACATAGAAAATTCTGAGACCTTTGAACAGAAATCAAATAGAAGTTGCTATGGGATAAAATGGAATTATTATTCAAAGAAAATCTTATATTTCTCACTTGCCATTTATTTTTATCTATCAATCAGTAAGTAATAAAAGGGAAAGTAAATGTTTTCAGTATACTGTTGATTTTCTTTTGTTGGTGCTAAATTTTTCTTCACTCTCAGTTCCTTTAGACTTTCTTCACATTGTTCTATTATCTTTCTTAAAAGAGAAGACAATGCTGGAAATCACGAATGATGTCTCTCACTTACAAGTCATATGCCTCTGAATTTAGTAATAAATATGTGTGGCTGTGAAGAAAATACTTGAGCTATCTAATAATTTCTGACAACAGCAGATGATCATGACTGTCATAATGGTCTCCCTGTGCAAAAATGGTCTAAAGTTCCTTCCTTTAAAATGCCACCATAAATATCAAAAGAAATTGAAAATACGTAATTCCTGTGATTTGAATACCAAACTTAATTATCTACTTTTGAAAGTGTTTCCTCATAAGAGAAAGAAATATTGGGGCTGGGGAGATGGCTCAGTGTTTAATATCATTGTCCTGAAAGCCAAAGGGCCTGATTTGGGTTCTCAGATCCCACGTAAAAATGCCAGGAGTGTGTGGCACCTGCCTCTAATTCTAGACCTAAAAGGCAGAATATCTAGAGTAAGCTGGCTAGTCAGAGGAGCATTAATGGCATGTTCTCTATGTAATTAAGGACTCTGGATCAAAACAATAAGGTGGAGGATGATTCCAGATATCACCTTTTGGTCTTCACAGGCACACAAGCACTCAAATTTACTCTCATACATATACCCACCCATAAAATTTACACACACACACACACACAAAGACACATGTGCCATATACAATATGTGGAAAAATGTAAAAAAGATTCTTATTTCAGATTCCAGAGCAATAGTGAATGTTAGAAGTAACAACTTATAAAGAAATAAATCAATAAAATACACATATACACTTATATAAAAATTAAAAGAAATTAAGGTAGTCTTGAAATATCATTGGAAGATTTTGGACTGAAAAAGTGAGTTGTTTTCAAAATATCTTTTCATGGGCTGGAGAGGTGGCTCAGGGGTTAAGCCTCTGCCTTGCAGGTGGAAGGTCCTGAGTTCAGATCCCAGATCCCATGTATAGACGCCAGACGGAAGCGGGGGCGGCCTGCGCTTCTGGTCCTGGTAGGACGGAGCCTGTGAATCCCGGGGCAAAAGGAGGTGGAGGCGTCCATGGTGGTTCCGGAATTCGTCCGTGGTTCTACACACACACAGACACACACGTGCGCGCGCACATACATACACATACACTAACAATTGAATAAATATAAAAAACATTAAAGAAATCTTTTCATAACTAAACACCAAGGAAACCAATGGCCCAATTAAAAAATGGGCCCTGGAATTTAAAAGAAATTTTACCAGGGATGAAATTAAAATGTCTAACAAATATCTTAAAAAATGCTCCACTTCTTTAGCCATCAGGGAAATGCAAATCAAAACTTCCCTGAGATATCATCTCACCCCGGTCAGCATGGCAAAAATCCACAATACAAACAACAAATGCTGAAGAGGATGTGGAGAGAGGGGAACTCTCCTACATTGCTGGTGGGAGTGCAGGCTCATCCAGCCACTCTGGCAAGCCGTCTGGAGATTCTTAAAGAAATTAAAGATTGAAATGCCATATGACCCTACGATTCCACTTTTGGGATAAACCCCCATACACCAGAGGTTCACCTTGATAGCACAAGCACAACCATGTTCATAGCAGCACTGTTTACAATAGCAAAGACATGGAATCAACCCAAATGTCCAACAGTTGACGAGTGGATAAGGAAACAGTGGTACATCTATACAATGGAGTACTACTCAGCCATCAAAAATGATGAATTACTGGAATTTGCCGGGAAATGGATGTCATTAGAAACAATTATATTGAGTGAAGTATCCCAGACCCAGAAAATTAAGCGCCGTATGTACTCCCTAGTAGGTGGCTCCTAATACCAAACCCACCCAGCCCATCTTGAGACACTCATAGGTAAATCTATGTATTACCTACAGTAATTGCAAGGATTATGAACAGGAGGGATGGGGTTGGAGGGCCACACCAGAAACAAGGAGAGAAGTGACCATGTTACAGTAGAGAAAATAATCCTCCATCAAGGACTGCAAGAAAGTAATGTGACACCTAGTTAAGTTCTCAGACATTCGTTCCTGATCATTTACAACTAAGGGGGTATGAAATCACCAGAAGGGGAGAGCATATAGTCCGGCAGATTAAAAAGTAACCATTTTGCAAATGGGTGATTGACCCCTCCCATTGCCAAATTCCATATGACCCTGCGATTCCACTTTTGGGTATAAGTATTATATCTACCCTTGAATGTGCTCTTATAATAAGACTCCAGTTTAACAGCTTTCTGTCTCTGGCCAGGGGGTGACATACAGTGCCCATCACGATGGAGTGAAGGGCATTGCAGGAGCAACAAAACTGCAAAAGAAAGTCAACAAACCACTATCCAGAACTCAGAGACTCTATATCAACCACCTAGAACTAGGCCAGACTAACCTCTCCCCATCCTGAAGCTCAGGGACATTTGCAGAAGAGGGGGCGGTAAGATTGTAAGAGCAAAAGGATGGGAGAAGCAATGATTTGCAAGATACTCCACACAAGTTAGAGCCGAAGCAATCATAAATTGGACATTGCATGCCCAGAGCAATGTCCAACACACTATTGACCTCACAAAGTCTAGCATCTGCTAAAGGCACCAAGATCCTTGGAGGCAAGGGAGTGACAGCCACAGTAGTGTTCCTATGCTTAAGGGGAACACAGGAAAGGGTTCATGGAAATGCCACTGGGTTCTTGTACATCATTGGAGAGGAGGGCCCAGAGGAGAGTCAGGCATGCACAAGAAAGGACTCTGGGAATTGGACACCTAGTTAAGTTCACAGACATTCGTTGCTGATCATTTAAGATCAGGACCCCTAACTGGTGTACCTATTAAATTTGTATGAGCTGAAATAATAATAAAAAATGTATTAATAAAAAAATAAAATTAAAAAAATCTTTTCATAATTTTTTAAAAACATACAAAGCTATGTATTACTTTTGGAGAAATAAAAGGTGGATGTTTATGTGTGTGTATATGTGTGTGTGTGTGTGAGAGAGAGAGTTTTGTGTGTATACATGTGCTGACATGTGTGCAAACATATAGGCAAATACATATTTATATAAAGATTGAATGCATTGAATGAATTGTACATAAATAACAGTGGAAATGTCTTATAAATAGCTTGATTGAAATTGATGGAAGTATCAAATAAGTGTTAATTTGCTAATAATTTCTAGTAGTAATGCGTTCATGTAGTTATGTGTAAATTTTATGTAAATTGAAAAGGGTATGTTTTGCTGCACATGAGACCAAAAATTACTATGATCTGAAGAAGGCAGGAACAGATTGTCTCCAGTCTTAGTATGTTGACAATTATATTGCTTATAGTACTTGACCATCAAAATTTCCTCTTTGCCAGTCTCTAAATTCTTATTTAACTTAGGATCCTAAATGTTTGAAAATGTCATTACTGCACTTTGAACAATGTATAAGAGATAAGATTTTTTCCCCCAGTTTCCACAAAAACTTGTTTGGAGTCTGGAATCAGGGAGAATTGTGTGACTGCAGTTCTCCAGGCTTCACTAGACCAATATAACCATGAGCTCACATAGTCTGCTGTGGTGGCACTGTGACATGAAAAACCCACCCAGCCAGGGATCAGTCATGGATTGGTGGAAGGGAACATCACTCTCTATACTGCCTAATTAATCAATCCCGAGAGAAGGACACCTCATTGACTCCAGCTGTGTGTCTATTGCTGAACTACCAGCTCTCATAATCTCATGGTCTCATGGTCTCATGGATGGCCATGGTTGAGCTCAGAAGGTGGCAAACAAACAAAAAAATCACCAATTATACAAGAAGGTGTAAAGAGAGATTTGCAGGGAAAAGGAAGATGGTGGGAGGGAGAAGGAAGACAGTAGAAAGTGAAAGAGGCCAGTGTGCATTGTGAACATATATGAAATGGTCAAAGAGTAAATTTAATAAAAAATCACAGTCCTCTGGTAGGAGACAGATGAAAACCACAATAACTTCAAATAAATCTAGTTTAGAGCAAAAAGGTTATAGTGCAGGTTGAATGAAGGGAAGAGGGGAAAGAAGGTGGCAGGTCAACCACAAACATATCTATGAAGAAGTCTTATGGAAACCCATTAGTTTGTAAGATACCAAAAAAGAATTAGGAAACAAAGTCAAATAATTTAAAATATAAATTAAATGGTAAAAGATAAAACCCTGTGTTTTTTATCAATTGTTCAGAATTGTTCACGAGGTATAAATGATATTAAGGCTTGTTGGGTCATTTGGCAGTCTAGCACGTTCAGAAAAAACATAAACACAAAATGGCCATTGGACATTGTCATAGTTAAGCACAGGTGTCAACTTTATTGTTGAGGGTTTGAGCTCAAGGCACAGTTATAGAGAGTTGATGGTTGAGTTAAGGCCAGAGCAAACCTGAAGGAGATTGTCTAGCTGCTGGGGAAGACCCAGGCCATGGTGGGTGGGCTTAGGCCCTGAATAAATCACAGAGAGCTGGTTGAGAGAGTTGGCATCCTTCTGTATACTTGGCCAGACATGCTGATCTGGCAAGTAAGGATTGTCCATCTCTCAGTGTTATGTGGTGGTGTGGCCAGTTCCTTTGGCCCTGGTGTTAGTGCGTGTTCTTCTGTCAAACTGGACTGAGAACTGTAATCAGACTGTCGTAAGGAAATAAACCTCTTGTTCCCTTAAGCCGTTTGATGGTCATTTATCAGCAATGTTGCAGGCTGACTGTAACATACATCGATATCCATTTTCAATGAAAATAAATGAGTATATTATTTTTCATATTTTTATGGATAAACAATTCTCTTCTTCAAAACAAAACAAAATTTCAAGTACTTAAAAATTGCCAGTGTATCATCACCTGAAGCATTTCTGCCTATCAGCATTCATAGAGGAGGTCGTAGGAAGAAACCCTAAGTATTTCTAAGCTTTCCTATCCAGGCTCCATTTCTAGAATAGAGAAGTGAACTGGCCAGTATGGTCCTCTGAGTATTAATGAGAATCATGTCTCTGAGATGTACTGAGAACTGTATCGCCATGAACCCATTTTTCTAAGGTTACTCTCTCTGGATACAAATACTCTATCATTCACAAAACTTAACAGAAAAAGAATTATGAATTATTTGGTTGTGAATGGTAATTGACACATTTCTATTGCTTTTTTATTTTGTTTCAAACTTCTCTCTCCTTCACTCTACCTGGTCACTTGAATAAACTATACAATATCAGACATAGCAGAACATGTGCTAGCCTTTTTTCCCTCTTCTATGGTTTTTAATTCTACAAAGCATAGTCATTTCATTTACATAAAAGCAAGACACAAATTCAACTTACTTTGCTCACGCCCTTACACTTTTTGAATACATCTATATTGATGTGTGTAAAGCTATTATTTTAATTATATTTTTCAAACTGTGCTCTATTAGCCACAATTATTAAACATAATCTAAAAAATCTAGGTACTTTGTACATATTTATATATTTGACTATTTGTTACAAACACCTTTTAAAATTAGTATCTTTTAAAATATTGGAAAATTAAAATTGTCACTCTGATAGAAATGGATTTTCACAGGATTGTTAAATGAAGTGATTTTCTATAATGAGAATGTTTTCCCATCTACTGGTTGGGTAAGAACTTCATCAAGTTTTATATTTTTGGTTTTATCAATGATAATGCCAAGCTGCTTATATAACATTGTATTATCATGATTTCCATTATTTACAGTCAAAGCAACTTATTGATCCAGCATAGCAGAAATATTTTCTTTTCAGGTTATCTGAATCACTTCAGTGAGCATATTTAAATAAATTGGAGTTGGCAGCATTAGGATATACTGGTTTACATGCAGGACTATTGGTCAGTAACATAGCCTATTTCATCAGATAGTAGTTGATTCAATACATTTCTATCTCTCTATCTATCTCTCTATCTATCTACCTATCTGATACTCACGAACAGTACTGTAGTGAAACAGTGCATAAATGAATGATCAGTAAAACTGTTAGGCAACAATATCATATTTATAAATATAGGAAATTAAAATAGGAATTCTCTCAAAAACATCTGAAATTGATATATATTAATTTATTAACAAATTAGAAAAAATAATGAAAATAATCCTATTTGTATCAATTATTTTTTTCTGCTATTATGAGACATCATTGAAAGTCAAGTAATTCAATAGGAGAAAGGGAAATTTATCCAGCTTACAATTCCAGAGAGGACATAACAATCCTTCATGTCAGGAAAGGCTGGATGGCAGAAACTGGAGCAGCTTAAGTCAATGCAGACATCATAAGGATAAGAGTTGCTTCTGCAGCTCAAGAGCAGAGTCACTAACTCAAGCAGGTGGAGCTAACCAACCTCAAGGCCCACCCCACCCCCTGTGACTGCCTTCCTCCACCATAACTCCACTTCATAAAGATGCTATAACTTTCTCAAACAACTATAAAGAGTCAAACACATGAGCCCAGGGGTGGCTGACAACTCATATTTCAAACGATGACCCTGGTGTAAAAGTGAGCAATATAGAGATATCATCAGTATAAATAACTTCCATGAAAGATTAACAACATTTAGCAAAATCCCTGTGAAAATATGTGCAAGTTAATTACATTTATACAAAATAAAAAAGAAATAGAATATATTCTAAGCCCCAATGGAAATATATTTTTAAATATGAATTAATAGAAAAGGCATATTCATCAAGCATGTATGGTTGTTATGAAAACACTGCAAAATTTTCAGTTAACCTGATTTATTGGTACAAGCTCTGCTACCTAAAATAATTTTTAGCTAACTGAAATATTGAAATGGCAATCACATTTAATATAATCTTTTAATGAAAACCATATATAAAGGAGCACTTACATTCTCAGCAAAATATATATTTAGCAAAAATTTGCTATCAGTTATTTTATTTGCTGTAATAAAATGACTTTTCTATCTAGTTTTGTGATTTTAAGACCTCTGCTCTTAATCCCCTACCACAAAATATATCTAGAATTAACAACTTATGTGTGTTCTTCACACTCTGTTGCACAGTAATAAATTTATTAGAAGATATTAAATTGAGGGGTCAGGAACTTTAAAAAGAAATAGCTTTGATTCAGAAAGTTTGGGAAATAATAAAGAAAAAGTCAATAGTCATGCTTGCTTTAGAATCATTCACAGACTGCATTTTAAAACCTTTAAGATGAAGATATGGTTAGAAATATTTCTCCTTATGTAGCAGGCCACAGAAATCATGATAACATCTCAAAGACATTTGTGTTCCACAGGTACAAGGTGCATACCTGTGATCTCTACTGTGGAAACACAGGCCAAGAACTTGCTGCAGGCTGATGGTTAGCCTGGGATGCATTGTAAATCCAGGTCAGAATTATAAACCAAAACCTTGCCCCAAAACCAAAATAATGATGATGATGATAAATTTACTTGTGCTCACAAGACACAATCTGCAAAATTGCCCTTCTTATTCCTTACTTACCAACTGGACTCCAGTCCATGAATAGATTTAAATCAAGAAAGAAAAGAGTTACTGGCATCCAGATAGAGAAATATTTACTTTTAAAGCTTCAACATGTGATAACGACTGTTGTGCATAGTATGTAATTTGTTCCAGTGCATGTGCAAAGAGATTGATGAGCTGGAAAAGTAATTTTATCTTCAAAATACTATTTTGACATGCATGTAGTAACTATTTTTCTTTAGAAACAGGGCAACTGAGACACAGATATGTTTAATGGCATAAAATTCCATAGTATGCAATGAAGTATCCTGCCTTGACAATCTGTCTACTATCAGACTTCATATCCAGTAATATTAGCTTCAGAGCCTTTTATTCTCTATCAAAGTAAAGAGATGTTTCAATTTTTTCAACATGTTGTAATAGCTTCCTTTTTAAAATATATTTCCACTTTTGTCGAAATTTCTCTGTATTCACTGAGCTAATCATGAGTTTTCTCAGTTGTATTAATGTGGTAAACTACATTATTGATTTTCACTTATCGACTAAATCAAATTATCGAACTAATTTTGTATCCCCAGGACAATTTCGCCTCAATCATTATGCATTATTTCATTCTATATATTTAAATATGATTTTTAATATGATATTTTCTTAAGGGCTTTTTCATCTCTCCTGGTAAATATATTGGTCTCCAATGTCTTGATTGAATTTTTGTATCAGGCTTGTACATGTATCATACAAGTTGAGAAGCAGCTTCTCTTGATCTGATTTCTCAAAGATGCTTTGTAAAACTGATATGTATCATTTGGATTTCTGACAAGTCTAATAATATATGTTGCTGATAATATATGTGTTTGATGCTTTTGTTGAAGTTCAGCTTTTTATTATGGATTCAATTGTATCTCTAAGATTTTAATGCACAAGCTGTTTATAGTATGTTTATACAGGTTTTTAAATTGTAGGCTATGTAGAATTCAGTTGTTTACCATGCAATTTTATATTATTTTATCATTTGACACTTTCATACATAAATACTACGAATACTGTTCATCTTCATCCCCTCCAGCCAGTCTGCCTCCTATTGTCACATCTTTTGACCTATGTGACCCATTGGGTTTCATCTGGGATGTCTGCATTGGCAATTGCCTGAGAACCTGCTGTAGTATATGATCCATCAATGAGCACATTGTTGTGTAAAGAAGCTTCCTCTCTCCCGTTTGACATTAAACTTCATTGGTCTCTCAAGGAGGTATATTATCTTTCTTCATCCATGTTGAAAATCATCTATTGCGTGATAGCAAGTATTTATTTCAGAGAGGAGAGAGAGAAAGAGAGATGGAGACGATGGAGGAGGAAGAGGAGGAGGAGATCCATGGCACAAATCAAAGTTTGTTCTTCAGAAATGTGTTCTCACCTTCGACCATATGCACGTCCAGAGATCATGCTTAGATCTCCAGGATTGCAAGTGGGAGCTTCTTCCACTTTTGTTCCATTTTGGAACTATCTTGATGAAGTACAGAAGTACGTAATAGACTGCAGAAGGAAGAAAATATTGTATGGGATTCATGATTCAATATCCTAGGGAAGATATGAGGTCTAATCCTAATGTGTTGCAGTGGTGAAGAACTTCATGTTTGGGCCCATACACATGGAATGCCCTTTGTGTCCATTCCTCTCTTTATACTGTTCCCTTATCTTCCCATAGGTCTGTCTGTTCCACTCTCATCCATTGTCTACTTTCTTAGTCATCTTTTTCTTATCTTATGCCTTGAACAACTCCAAAGTCATTAAATGCGCAGGATTTCACAAGCTTCTATCTTTCTGTGCAATTCATTTTAATAGCATGTCAGCAGTCAGATGTATAGCTCATTTATCTGATGATTGGTGATATATTTTCTATGTTCTTTTTTGTTATTACATTTTTTGCCTAGTTGTACAAACTCAATAGATACCTCCTTCTCTTCCCTTCCCTTTCCCACTGTGTCCCCTATTGCACTCTCCTCCTTCCCACTCTCCCCCTCCTCCCTCTCACCCCCTTTCCTTCCCTTCTCCTCTCTTGATGTTTCCTGCTTTCTCCCTCCCATCCTCCAGAGCATTTGTTTATGTGGGCACTGAATTTACTTTTGAGACATTTAGACTAGTGAGGGTTCAAGACTCAGTAGCATAGCATGGAATCCCCTCTTGGGCTGCCCACTAGTATGGGAACTATATTATGACTATTTAACCCCTTGCCTCTAAGAATCCTACTGCCTGAAGCCTTCTCCCCTGTGAACCCTACTACACTTTGGGGAGTCGTTGACATGTCATCCTTGTGCAGGCCAGGCAAGATCCAATCACATTGTGGCTATATCCTGGCTGTTGCAGCCCTAACTTAGGTGGAGTATTTTGCATATCATTGGTCCTCCGCATTTTTAGTCTCATACAATCTTGCCGCCACCTCTTCTGCAAGGTTCCTTAAGCTTTATGGGGAAATATTTGGCTGATCTGTTTCTGGGTGATTACTGTAGGATCTTTGGTATTTTGAATTATGGTTTCTTATTGTTTTCAGTTTTGCTGTTCCTGCACTGTCCTTGGCTGCATCCTGATTCGTTGTCAAGGTCATCTCATAACCAAAGATAAAAGACTGTTTAAACAAAGATCTTAATATAAGAAGAGACTCAAAGGTAAATAGAAGAATTCCAAGGTGAGTTCTATGTATAGTTAATATCTACTATTACTTTAATTTTTCTGTATATGGAGGCAAGCTGTTCTGACAACACCTATCTGTTTTTCTTCCTTTTCCAGCTGGCAGTGAGGAGCTTCCCCTAAAGCATAAGGTGCACAGAAGTTTTAGGCTACAATTATTTTGTTTGAATCTTCCTTGGGCACCATAGTCTTCTTGGGTACAACTCCACATGTACAATTTCCATCATAAATACTCACAGAGACAGCATAGAATGAAAATCTCTGTGATCTCCTACTCAGTGATGAAGAGAACTAGCTATTTACATAGATACCTTCAAATGGACTTTAGATGAGGGTGCTCCAGTGCAGGGAATAGTGTCTATGTCCCTTGTGGAGGAAGACAGGCAGTGCATTCAATGTTCAGAGAAAGATCTCGAGCACAAAAATACTCTTTTGACAACCATAGTTTGAACTTCAATATGATGTAAATGAGAAAGAAAACTAATCAACATTTTTAAATCATGTGATATTAGCAGATTTTTGACTAGACAGAAATTTGTCACAATAACTTAGAATATTTATTAGTTTTTAACAATATGTTTTTGTTTATTTTAAACTATACTGACATCTGATTTATGTGCTTTCATCACCCACTACCTACCCTCACCATCTCATCCCATCCCACCCCGTGTGTTCTCCACTCCATCCAGTTTCCCTTTATCTTCCAAGTTCCCCTCCATGTGTGCTCCACTGTTTGCCATCTAAGATTATACTGGCTGATGTCCAAGCACCTGAAAGGGTACAAATAGCCCGCTATTGGGTAAACCATAGAGTAAAGAGGCTCCACCTCTGTCCTGTCCAACACCAGTCCCATAAGAGTCTCTCAGTGTAACATCATTTCTCAAGGATCTTCCATCCTCCATGACAAAATGTTGATGGGTCAACTATTGTTGGTCAGCTGTAAGTAGATATCATCACATTGAGTTTTTAAATGCTTCTTTTTATTTATTTTTTAAATTTTTATTGTTTATTTTTTTCCCTATCATACAAACTTAATATGTACCCCAATCCCCTTCCTCCATCAACCCCTCCCCAATCCCCCTTGCACCTTCTCCCCTTTTTCCCTTCTTTTCATCCCTCCCTCCCTTTCTCCCAGTGCCCTCTTCTTACCCTCCTCCCATTCTCTGGAGTGTCCGTTAGTGTGAAAGTCAAACTTCCTCTGTGTCCTCCACTCCAATGAGGTGTAAGGTCTCAGTGGCATTGCCTAGAGCCCTTTCTTGTCCTCCCCTTTAGTATGGGAACACTATTGTGACTTTTAATCTCTTGCTTCTAAGAATCCTAGTGCCTGTGATCCATGCTAGACTTCGGGAGGGGGGGCATTGACATGTCAGTCATTTGCAGAAGTCATGCAAAGTCCTATTGTGGCTACTGCAGCCTTAACTTGTGTGGAGTATCTTGCATATCATTGCTCCTCCCCATCTTTATGCTCTTACAATCTTACTGCCCCTCTTCTGAAAATTTCCTTGAGCTTTAGGATGGGAAGAGATTTGGCTGGTCTGATTCCAGGTGATCAATGTAGGGTCTCTGATGTTCTGAATTATAGCTGGTTGTTGTTTTCAGTTTTGCTGTTCCTTCACTGCCCTTGGCTCCATCCTGATTGGTATCCTAGTCAGAGATAAAGGGCTGTTTAAATGGAGTTTTACTATAAGAGTAGATTCAAAGGTAGATGGAATAGGAGTAGGAGACTGCAGTGAGGGGGATCAGTCTCCCATTTCCAAGATGGTTACCTTCTATCTGCCAGACTCTATGCCTTCCCTAACTGGTGAGATCAAACCCTATCAGTCACAAGTGACCAGGAAGGAAAATGAGTGAGTTTAACCAGCTGTCTCACTACTTACTTAAATAGTTGATGGTGACTATTGCAGTTCACCTACATAGTTGCTAATAAGTGACCATCAAACAGCTTAAGGGAACAAGAGGTTTATTTCCTTATGATGATCTGGTTACAGTTCTCAGTCCACCTTGAAGGGAGAGCACACACCAACACCAGGGCCAAGGGAACTGGCCACACTATCACCATACAATGGCTGAGAGATGGACAATCGTTACTTGCCAGACCAGCATGTCTGGCCAAGTGAACAGAAGGATGCCAGCCTCTTCAACCAGCTCTAAGTATTTTATTCACCTGTTTGGGCCTAGTCCCACCCACCATGGACTGGGCCTTCCCCATCAGCTAGACAATCTCTTGCAGGTTTGCTCTTGGCTTAACTCAACCATTAATTCTCCACAAATGTGCCCAGAGCTCAAACTCTCAACTGTCAAGTTAACACGTGTGCCTAATTATGACACTCCACCCCTTGTCAACTTGACACAAAAACATAGAATTTTTAAACTGTAACCTTCAATTCTTGTTCCCATATGTGTTAAAAGTTATCTTAAAAATATAAATGTATTTAATTTTATTAATCCTAAATCTTTAAAAGTTCTCATAGACAAACTTTAAAATGTTCTTTCATTAAACCTTCAGTTTCAACATTTTAAAAGTTACAAGTTTCTTAATTTTAAGAATGTATTAAATAAAAATAAGTTAAATACTTTAAAACAGATAAAATATTAAAACAAGTATCTTTTTTTCTTTATGTCCTATCCCCTGCCTTCTTACCCTCCTCCTTTAATCCTCCCTTCACCAACCTGCCCTCATGTAAAACAAATGTATCTTGATGTAACAAGAAAACATCAAATTAAGATCAAAGTCCAGCAAATCACTGCATCCTGTACTTCAATGTCCATCTTCTGCTGCTCATCATACAGTCAAGGTGGCTCAAAGATTCTATGCATTCCCAGTCCCTGTTTGCAGCTCGAAGTTGTAAAAGTGAAGTTCCTTGAACCAGACTGAGTCTCTACTCTCAGTCATCCTCAGCATACATCCCACGGTTCTGGCATCTCTAACACTCTGGGTTCGCCTCTGCAGCTATAAGCTTCACCTTCTCTTGCAGGAACTCTATGCCTGTTCTTGGTGCCAAGCTTTTGCTGCTTTTCGTGAACCCCTCAAATCATTCACTGAAAGCAGTACTACCTGGGGGATGGTGCCAGACTCCAAAGTAAGTTCCAAACGCAGTTTGGTCCACTTGAGCCACAGTTGCACCAAACCTTACGCTTTGCTGCTGGAAAAGCCTCTTCTAGGCAGCCAAACTTCCAAAGGGTAAGAAATGGCTTCAACTTGGGCTTTCGGCCCCTGAAGGGATCCGGATTTTCAAAACACAAAATTGCCATACGGTGGTATTCATGTTTTCCACTGTCTCTGTGCAAGTCACTAGGTGTTCTTTCAATGATGCTCATTTCTCCAACAATGGCAAAAGCTGCCTGCCCTTTCCTCATGCAAATTTGAAAGGCTTCCAACACAGCTCTCCTGTATCAAGAAAACCAGTCTATCGTATTTAAATTCAGCTTTACCAAAGTCCTTGTTCCTCTCATCAGAAACTGGGCCCAAACAATTCACAATTCTCTCAGCACTGACATTATCTAATTGGCTCACTAAACTCTGAAGAATGGTATTGATAATCCACAAAGTGAAAATGTAAACATTTCCAAATCTGTCTAGCGAAACCATTCAAAAGCCACAAAGTTCACATAGTCAGATTTATCAGCAACACCACACTCCTGGTACCAAATTTTGTTGCAGTTCGCCTGTACTGTTGCTGATAAATGATCTTCAAACAGCTTAAGGGAACAAGGGATTTATTTCCTTACAACAGTCTGGTACAGTTTTAAGTCCAGCTTGAAGGGCGAGCACACACCAACACCAGGGCTGAGGAAACTGGCTACATCATCACATAATGGCTGAGAGATAGAATTCTTACTTGCCAGACCAGCATGTCTGGCTAAGTGAACAGGATGCCAACCTCCTCAACCAGCTCTCAGTATTTTATTCACCTGCTCAGGGCCTAGTCCCACCCACCATGGACTGGGCTTTTCCCATCAGCTAGACAATCTCTTGCAGGTTTGCTTTGGGCTTGACTCAATCATTAATTTTCCAAAAATATGCCCAGAGCTCAAACCCTCAACTGTAAAGTTGACACCTATGCCTAACTATGACAGTGACCTATTTTCTCTGCTGTAGCGATCCCCTATCTCCTTATTTCTAGGCCTCCTTCCCCTTCTCTCCTGTTTATAATCTTTAGAATTACTGTGGGTATTACAGAGATTTATCCTTTAGTGTATCTAAGTGGGTTTCGTACTAGGATCCACCTATTAGGGAGTACATACGGCGCTTAATTTTCTGTGTCTGGGATACTTCACTCAATATAATTGTTTCTAATTCCATCCATTTCCCAGCAAATTCCAGTAATTCATCATTTTTGATGGCTGAGTAGTACTCCATTGTATAGATGTACCACATTTCCTTATCCACTTGTGAACTGCTGGACATTTGGGTTGATTCCATGACTTTGCTATTGTAAACAGTGCTGCTATGAACATGGTCGTGCTTGTGCTATCGAGGTGAACCTCTGCTGTATGGGGGGTTATTCCCAAAAGTGGAATCGCAGGGTCATATGGCATTTCAATCTTTAATCTCTTTAAGAATCTCCAGACGGCTCGCCAGAGTGGTTGTATGAGCCTGCATTCCCACCAGCAATGTAGGAGAGTTCCCCTCTCTCCACATCCTCTCCAGCATTTGGTGGTGTTTTTGTTGTGGATTTTTGCCATCCTGGCAGAGGTGAGATGACATCTCATGGAAGTTTTGATTTGCATTTCCCTGATGGCTAATGATGTGGAGCATTTTTTTAAGATATTTGTTAGACATTTTAATTTAGTTCCTGGTAAAATTACTTTTAAGTTCCAAGGCTCAATTTTTAATTGGCCCATTTGTTTCATTGGTGTTTAGTTTCCTAAGTTCTTTGTGCACTCTGGATAATAGAGCTCTATCAGAAATGTGTTTAGTGAAGATTTTCTCCCATTCTGTGGGTTGCATTTGTGCTTGAGTTACAATCTCTTTATCTGAACAGAAGCTCTTTAATTTCACAAGATCCCAACTGTTGAGTGTTGGTTGTAGTGACTGTGCTATTGGATATCCGTTTAGGAACTGTTGTCCTAGCCCACTCAGCTTGAAGGAGTTCTCTAACCTTTCAGCTATGGTTTTTATAGTCTCTGGCCTTATATTGAGATCCTTGATCCATTTGGCATTAAGTCTTGTACATGGTGATAAATATGGGTCCAGTTTTAATCTTCTGCATGTGGATATCCAGTTTTGCCACAAACATTTGTTTTAGATGCTGTTCTTTTTCCATTGGATTCTTTGGGCCCCTTTGTCAAAGATCAAATGGCTGTAGTTGTGTGGGTCTTATATCTGGGTCTTCATCACTTATCTATTGATCTGTGTGTTTGTTTTAGAGCCAATACCAGGCTGTTTTTATAACTACAGACTTGTAGTATAGACTAAGATTTGGTATGTTTTTGTTACTCACGATTGTTTTTGCTATACTGGGTCTTTTGTGACTCCATATGAATTTTGAGATTATTTGGTTAGCTTCTTTAATGAATTGGTTTGCGATTTTAATTGGTGAATCTGTATATTGCCTTTGGTAGGATGATCACTTTTATGGTATTGATTCTGCCAATCTAGGAACATGGGAGGTCTTTCCACCTTCTGGTGTCTTCTGCAATTGCTTTCTTTCGGGTTTTAAAGTTTTCATTATAAAAGTCTCTTACTTCCTTGGTTAAGTTTATACCAATATATTTCATTTTTTTAGGGGCTATGGTAAATGGGATTGTTTCTCTCAGGGCTTTTTCACTTCTTTCATTCTGGGTATATAGGAAGGCTACTGATTTCCCTACATTTATTTTGCATCCTGCCACTCTGCTGAACTTCTGTATTAGTTCCAGGAGCTTCCTGGTGCAGTTTTTGGGATCACTCAGGTATAAGATCATGTCATCTGCAAATAAAAATAACTTGACTTTTTCCTTGCCGATTTGGATCCTTTTTATGCCCCTTTCTTGTCTTATGGCTTCAGCTAAGGCTTCAAGTACAATATTGAATAGAAGTGGTGGAGAGTGGACAGTCTTGTCTAGTTCCTGATTGAAGCGGGAATGCTTGAGTATAATCCTTGATGTTGGCTTGTTGTATACAGTTTTTTATTGTATTGATAAAGGTTCCTTTCTTTCCAACTGTCTCTAGGGTTTTGATCATAAAACGCTGTTGGATATTATCTAAAGCTTTTTCTGCATCTATCGAGAGTATCATGTGGTCTTGAACTTTGGACTGGTTTGTATGGTGAATTACATTTATTGATTTGTGTATGTCGAACCAAACTTGTGAGCCTGGGATAAAGCCTATGTGATCCCTGTGAATGATCTTTTTGATATGTTTTTGAATCCGATTTGCTAAGACTTTGTTGAGAATCTTTGCATCTGTGTTCATCAGAGAGATTGACCTATAGTTTCCTTTTTTTTTCTTTTTTTTATTTATTCAATTGTGCATGTGTGCATGTGCGCACATGCATACGTGTGAGTGTGTGTGTGTGTGTGTGTGTGTGTGTGTGTAGAACCACGGGTGAATTCGGGAACCACCATGGATGCCTCCCCCTCCTTGTTTACTCTGCCCCGGGATTCACAGGCTCCGCCCTACCAGGACCAGAAACGCAGGCTGCCCCGGCTTCTGCTCGGCATCTATACATGGGGTCCAGGATCCGAACTCAGGACCTCCCGCCTGCAAGGCAGAGGCTCAAACCCTGAGCCACCTCTCCAACCCCTATAGTTTCCTTTTGTAAGTGTATCTTTATTACGTTTTGGGATTAAGATGATATTAGCTTCATAGAAGGAATTTGGTAGTGTTCCTTCCTTTGCTATTTGATGAAACAGTTTAAAGAGTATTGGTGTTATTAGCTCCTTAAATATCTGGTAGAACTCTGTGCTAAATCCATCTGGTCCAGGACAATTTTTAGTGGGAAGATTCGAGATTACTTCATAGATTTCCTCATACGTTATAGGACTATTTTAATAATTCACCACTTCCTGATTCAATTTAGGTAAGTTGTGTTTACTTAGGAATTCATCCATCTCTTTTTGTTGTCAAATTTCATAGAGTATAAATTTTTGAAATATGATGTTATAATTCTCTGGATTTCTTGGATAACAGTAGGAATAACTCCATTTTCATTTCTAATTTTGTTAATTTGGGCTTTCTCTCTCTTGTATTTGGTTGATTTAGCTAGGGGTGTATCAATCTTATTGATTTTTTCAAAAAACCAGCTTTTTGACTGGTTGACTTTCTGTATTGGTTTCCTAATCTCAATTTCAGATATTTCTCCCCTTATTTTGCTAATCTCCTCTCTTCTACTGCTTTTGGGATCAGATTGCTCTAGTGTCTCTAAAGTTTTAAGCTGCATTGTTAAGTTATTTATTTCTGATGTTTCCATTTTTTTGATGTAGGCATTAAGAGCTATGAACTTACCTCTAAGGACAGCTTTCATTGTGTCCCAGAGATTTTGGTAAGTTGTATTTTCATTATCATTCGCTTTCAGGAAATCTTGAATTTTCTTTGTAGTTTCTTCCTGAATCCAGTTCTCATTCAGCATCTTATTGTTAAGTTTCTAGGAGTTAGTGTATTTTCTCTTGTTTGTTGTGTTGTGGATGTCCAGCTTTAGGCCGTGGTGTTCTGATAGGGTAAAGGCTAGAATGTCAACTCTCCTGTATATGAGGAGATTCGTTTTGTGGTCCAATATGTGATCTATTTTGGAGAAAGTTCTGTGTGCTGTGTGTATTCTTTGGTGCGTGGGTGAAAAGTTCGATAGAAATCTGTAAGGTCCATTTCTTTCAGGGTTTGATTAAGTTCCAAAGTGTCTCTGTTAAGCTTTTGACCTGTTGATCTATCCCATGTTGAGAGGGCAATGTTGAAATCTCCAAGAATTATCATTTGGGGGTAGATTTCTCGCTTTAGATGCTGTAGGGTTTTCTTAATGAATGTGGAGGGGCCCGTATTGGGTGCATATATGTTCAGTATTGTGAAGTCTTCCTGGAGAAATGTACCTGTGACTAAAATGTAGTATCCATCTATGTCTCTTATGATTTTTTTTGGTTTGAGTCCACTTTGTCCGACAGCATAATGGCTACCCCTGCCTGTTTCCTGGTTCCATTAGCTTGCAGAATTTTTGACCAGCCTTTTATTTTTAGGATGTGCCTATCTTTTGTGGTGAGATGAGTTTTCTGAAGACAGCAGATTGATGGGTAGTGGTTTTTAATCCAAGTTTGTAATCTGTGTCTCTTGATCAGTGAGTTAATATCATTGACATTTAAAGTTATAATGTTGATTTTTTTTTAATTCTGGACATTTTTTATGTTTAGGGGCTTTTGTAAGTGTATTGTTTGACATTAAGGTTTTGGTGGTATTATACTACCCTTCTGTCTTCCTGGATACGCTTGTTTTTTTCTTCAAGCTTGAGTGTAATTTCTAGCATTTTTTGAAGTTCTGGTTTGGTAGACATGTAAGTCTTCAGTTGTCTTTGTGCTGGAAAACTTTTCTTTCCCCCTCTATCATGACAGATAGTTTGCAGGATATATCATTCTGGGTTGATATTTTTGCTCATTCAATATTTGAAGTATGTCTCTCCAAGCTCTTTTTGCTTTTACTATTTCCATTGAGAAGTCATTTGTTATTTTAATAGGTTTACCTTTAAAAGTAATTTTTTTTTTCCCTTGAGGCTCTCAGCACTATTTCTTTGTCTTGAATGTGGAGTGTTTTAGCTATTATTTGCTGTGACGAGTTTTTATTTTGGTCATATCTGTTTGGGGTGTGGAATGCCTCTTGTAAATGGATGGGCCTCTCTTTTTTTAGGTGAAGAAAGTTTTCCTTGATGATCATTTGAAAAATTTGCTCAGGTATGGTATTTTGGGATTCTTATTCTGGTATTCCATGACTATGCATGTTAGGCTTCTTCAGGGTGTCCCATATCTCTTGAATATTTCTCTCAAGTATTTTTTTGGCTTTAACAACCTCTTCCATTGAGCTGGTTAATTCTCCCACTTTGTCTTCAAGGTCTGAAATTCTATTTTTCGTTTCTTTTGTTATGCTAATAAGACTCCCTGTTGAGTTCTGGGTTGAGGATAACTTGTCTTTTAGTTCAATTTTAAACTCTGCCTGAGACTGTTTTAACTGCTCTATGCCTATTTTTGTATTTTGAGCTGTTTTTCTCAACTCCTCCAAGTGTCTGTTGTATTCCTCTTCAAACTGGTTGATGCAGTTATTTAACCTCCCCTGGATTTCCTCTTTCATAGTATTAATCATGGTTGTGTTCATGCTTTGAAAGTCATTATCTTGGGTCTGGCTTTCTGGGCTCTTTTCTGTGGATTTGTTCTGGTTGGAGTCTATCATTATGGAGTTAATTGTTTCAGTGTGAGATTTGTTTTCTTGGGTTTTGTTTCTTATGGCTTTGCACTTTGACTTGTGCATTGTCATTTTATCTCTTAAGACCTTTCCATTTCTGCGTGTTTTTGACTGAACTGAATTAGTTGGTATCACTACTTTTGGGCAGTTATTACTAGGGTTTACCTTGGTGTTGGTTTCGCCTTTTTGTTATTGTTATTTCCTAAATGAGGCTATTAGACAGTACAGGGGGTGGACAGGGGGTGAATGTTAGTATGGTAGCACACTTTTATGATTTAGTACCTTGGTGATATGTGAGGGTGAGTGGTATAGTCCCTGATGTGTGTTTTGTGGGTGGCTATATGGAAAAGTTACTCTACAGTAACTAATAACTGAAAAGAACAGGATGGTACAAAGGGGGTTTACATATCTTTGGGCTGGATGTGGAGAATCTCTCCCATGTGAGAGGATGAATTTAGAGGATTTCAGATGTGTGGCCTTTGTCCCCTAGAGCTTTGCTTGGGTGTTATTTGGACTCTGTTGAATTCTGATGAGCAGTGTGTCCTCCCTGGATTGGGGTGCAGTGTTTCCTAGCTGGAGTGCATGCATCTCAGGCAGGAGAGTGGGGAAAGGGCCTGTGGGGCATTTCTTGAGAAGAGAACGGTTTCAATGGGTGAAATCAAGGAGCATGATAAAAACTCATTGAATACATACATTAATCTGTCAAAGAATAAAAAAAGAATGTTATAAAAATAAAATGAAATATTAGCTTCAGACTTTCAACAGTAGCCTGCTATACAGTAAACTTCATATTATTCTATTTCTTTATCAATAGGAAATCTATCATTAATATCTCCTATATAAAATTCTTGTAATTTTGTATTCATATAGCACATTTTTCTTCCAGTATATTTTGTATAAAAGATAACAACTTAAAACATAAATTTTTGTATTAAGATCCTGCTTCATATCATTCTATTTGGATTCACTTGAAAAGTGATGGATTGCCATTTGTGCTATGAGGTTACTAAATACCCATGGCTTCCACTTAAACTATGAGCTGCCAAGAACCTATCTTTCTGGTTCAACATTCTCAAAGATCTGAGTTCTTTGCTCTTTCACAACTTCTTTGCTGTTCCAAACAGCTTAGGGAAACAAAGGTGATTTTTGTTTCATTTCTGTTTTAAAATTATAGTCCATTATGACAAAAGAAGATGATGCCAACATGAGACGCATAGGGAACTGGTCAAGCCATAGATACAGCAAGCACAAGGATGAAAGAATCAACACTGCTTTGTAGCTTACTAGTCTGTCAAAAACACCCTCGTCTCTCTCTATTCTATCCTCCTGCCTGGTGAATGGTCCCATCCACTATGAATTTAGTCTCCCTACACAAGTATGCAATTAAGAAAATCCCCAGGCTTGTCTTAATTAGATAACTCCTCATATGTGTGTCTGAAGACTCAGTTCTCAAGTGTGTATTTGACAGTGGAAACTGACACACCTTCCAACACTTCGGTGGCTGAATTTGATGGTGGATCCCTACCCAGTGAAGCCTGAAGATCAGTGTAGTCCAGTCTGCACTTTGATTGCTGCCAGGGTTTGTCTGCTTCACCTGCAAAAACAGGAAAATCATGAAAAACGACTCTGGGTTGCTGCTCATTAGCATCATCTTCCTGCATTTTGTCTTTGTTTATTCTCTCTCATTCAGTGTGTGGCAGATATTCATTATCCCCCTCACTGATATCCTTTAGTCTGTAATTTCTTCTCATCTACATTAATTTGGCTATTAAAATTTTGCTCATGGTAACCACAATTGTAATGAAAGTAAAATATTTTTCTTTTCTCTGTAATGGTCTTTAAATAGTTGGTAATTATTATGTGTCATTCACTTACCTTTCAAAGGATTATTTTTTTGTTCTTGTTTCTCCACAGAGAGATACACATTAGTGATAATGGAGCTGAATAGAGTAAAATAAAATTATGTGAGAATGATTTCAGTGTCAAAGGAAGTGCTAAAATTGTTATAACATATTTACATTTTATTTCTCATCTTAGAACTTAAATGTGCTAGTTATTAATAGCCATTGTTTCTGAGCTACAAACTCAGCCTTCTTTAATGTTTCCACTGGGATTCTGTCAATCACATTTGCCTTTTATTCTGTCAAAAGGAGCACCAGGGTTAGTAAAGACAGCAGGAAGGAGGAACAGAGTGGCATCTTCCACTTGCTAGCTGCGACTGTGTGCACTAACATAGCTCTGACCCTACCTTCGTCAGCATGGTGACAATGCCAGCAACCTCCATAACACCTTTCCATTGGAAGATCCGGAGGCAGCTGAGTAGCTACTCCATTTCAACTTTTCCTTTTTTTTTTACTTCCTCTCATACAAACTTAATAGGTACCCCGGTCCCCTCCCTCCCTCCACCCCTTCCTGGAACCCCTTGCTCTTTCTCCCCTTTTCTCCTTCCTTTCCCTCCCTCCCTATTTGCCAGTGCCTCCCTCCCCCCATTTCAACTTTTCAAAGAGGACACTTTAGCATTCGTGCTTTCTCTTCAGAGTTCTGGAGTGTAGGAGTGTGGTCCTTCCTCGAGAATGCTGCCTTCAACACATCCATCTCTTCATTTTAGTCATTGGTATAAAGCAATGTTAGTTCTTTCTTTTTTCATAAGTGTTTGGTGTGTGTGCATGTTTGGGCATTGGTGATCCAAAGTCAATACCGGTAATCTTCCTCAACTTTCTTTAAGACAGGCTTCATAAGTTTGAACCCAGATCTCAGAATTACGAGTTACCCAGCTTATTCTAGTGTGTACTATTGCTACCTTCTGAGTGCTAGAACTACAGAAGAGCCTGCACACTCCTTGCTTGTAGATGAGTTCTGGAAATTCCAACTCTAGTCCTCAAACTTGCCCTAAGCACTCAAACCATTGCCAGTGTTAACTGTACCTCACAGCAGTTATCAAATTCAGTATTCAATGCACTGATAATTATTTGATTAGTAAAATGTTGCAGCTTTAAGTTTGTATGCTTCTTTAATTTTTCTTTCTAGATTACTTTACTTGAAATGAAATACTCATTTTGCTTATTTTTCTCTTTAAACCTGTCTGAAAAAGCTGTATATATTTATCTTGTACAATATGTTGTTTACACTGTGAGTGTGTTGTGGAATGTTTAAATAAGCCTCAGCAGCATATGCTTTGCCTCACCTACTTATTGTGCCTTATTTATTCTTTGTGTGAGAACACACAGTTTTCAGTAGTACAATGAATTATGATCATCTGAAGTCTCATGAATTTCTTATCCAAGTGAAACTGTGAGTCTTTTGCTCTATTCCAGAACCTCAATTCTTGTAATATATAAATTTACTTTTTTTTAAAATTTTTTATTATTATTATTTATTCAACTGTGTGCATGTGCGTGTGTATGTGTGCGCGCATGTGTGTGTATCTGTGTGTGCGTTTGTCTATGTATGTGTAGAACCACGGACGAATTCGCGAACCACCATGGACACCTCCACCTCCTTCTGCCCCGGGATTCACAGGCTCCGCCCTATCAGGACCAGAAGTGCAGGCCGCCCTGCTTCTGCCTGGCGTCTATAAGTGGGATCTGGGATCCGAACTCGGGACCTTCCGCCTGCAAGGTGGAGGCTTAACCCCTGAGCCACCTCTCCAGCCCATAAATTTACTTTTTAATTATATGAACTACAATTTTTTATTTCTGCGTTAAATTTGTTCTTTCCCATTTTATATATCTGCATATTGTACACTGACCACTTTTACCCTCTACTCTTTTCTCACTCTTGCCACCCTGTTTATCTTATTTCTTTCCTACAAATCTTGCTCATATTCGTGTGTTTGCTTTGCTTTGTTGGTTTGGTTTGGTTTTGTGACCCATTGACTTCAACTGGAGTTCTCTGTGGCCACAGATTTGAAGCTGTCTGTTGGAATCTGATAGAATCAGCAGTGGCTATGCAACTTGCTCTCCCCAGTGCCTTGCTCTGCCCAGGAACCTATCAGTACACATAAGAGGAGCACCAAATATTAGATCCTCCTAAATGACTCTCTGATCTTTGACTGGTTGTTTGACAGGATATCTCAGTGCTAGGATGTTTGCCTAGCATACAAAGTCATATTATATAGTTTGGCTGTTTAGTCAGGATTCTCTAGGTTAACCAAACCAAACCAAACTATATATATATATATATATATATATATATATATATATATATATATATATACACACACACACACAAACACACACACACACACACACACACACGTGTGTGTGTATGTGTAATTATCTTTACAAATTCACCCACTGAAGGACATTTTATTGTCATATCTTAGCTATTGTGAACAACACTGAAGTAAACACAAGAGGTTATCTTTTCAATTTACTGATTTCATTCCCATAAGTATGTTTGCTGAATCATTTAGGAGTTCCATTTTTAATTTCTGAGGTATTTCCATGATGTTTTCTACATGACTATATTAATTATATCTCTCTAATTGTATTTAAGGAATCCATTATTTTATATCAACTTCAACACTTGCTATCATCTTTTTGATAATAGTCATTTGAAAGGCATGCCATGATATCATATTCCTGTCTTATTGTTTCATTTGTGACATTGAGCATTTTTCATACACATCTTGACCATTCGTATAACTTCTTCGAACAGATCTGATCAGATATTTTGGGTTGAAATTAATTTATTTATAATAACATATCACTATAGAAAGTGATGGGTTTCATGACACTTACTTCCAATTATTTTATATTCTTTACTATTTCTTATCCTTCCTTCCCATTCCTGCTTGACTCCCTCCCTCTTCTTCCACAGTCAACCTTCTATTAAACTTTACATATTCAAATATGCATACAAAATCTAGGTTCCACATTTGGGAGAAAATATGATATTTATCCTTCTGAGTCTGAATTATTTAATTACTATGATGATCTCCAATTCTATACACTTTCCTGAAAAATGAATAATTTCTTTCTTTTTAAACATAAATTCGTGTGTACGTATGTGTGTGTGTTTGTGTATGTTTGCCACATGTTTTAGTATACTCATCTGTTCATGGGTAACTAAGCTGATTCCATCACTTAACAATTAAGAATAGTGCTTCATAAGCATGTATAGATATCAGTATAGTACGCTGACTTGTATTTATTTGGGATTATTCCCAGGAGCTGTATGGCAAATTCATGTAGTAGTTTTACTTTCACCTTGGGTTCGTTAACTTACATTTCTAACAAAAAATATTTTCTCTCACATCCTTTTCAGCATTAGCTTTTGCTTATTTTCTTAATGTTACTTTTTATGATTGAGGTGAGATTGAATCTCAGTGTATTTTTTATTTGCATTCTCCAGGTGACTTTAGGGTGTTTAACAATGTTTTCACATATTTTTGGCCATTTGTATTTCATCTTTTGAACAATGTCAGTTAATTTTATCTTACATTTTGTTGTGTGATTTTTTGTTTTATTTTTGTTTAGTATTTTGATCATATATATATATATATATATATATATATTCTAAATATTCATCCTCAGTCAGATTTAGAGCTGACAAAGATTTTTTTCTCTCTCTCTTCACTCTGTTGGTTCTCTTTGATGTGAAAAATCTTTTTAGGTTGATGTTATTTTACTCATCACTTCTTTCTGTTGTTTCCTGTGCTATTGGGTCTTTTGCAGACTGTCCTATCTATGCCAATACTTTGAATTTTCACTATGCTTTATTCCACCACGTTCAGAGTTTCAGAAGTCATATTATAGGGCCTAGGCTAGATACCAGTCCCCTTTTCCTTGTCAGTATTGAGATCAAGTTCTCCCCACTTAATCCTGCTGGTTTGTTAAATACCCGACCAGGAATCCACCTAACCCACAGAAAATCTGACCCACCTGGAGATATCCCAAATAGATGGCAGGAGCCTGTGTCGTCTTCTTACAGTTCCTTTCTCTGGGAAGATGTGGCTGCCTATCATGTAGACATGATCCATTCCCACTTCATGCTCTTAAACTCAGAAAACAAAACTTTTCTTTCCTTTGTATTCTGTACAAAGTCTAAACATGTCCCAAAGCTCAAACATGTTTGTTTTAACATTGAAACTCTTACCTTATTTCTCACAACCAACTACTTCCTCTGTGGTTGTTAGATTACCTCTAAGGGAGACACCTCCTCCTGATGGCTGTCAGATTCCCTTCTTGGATCCTTAGAGTCCATATGGGTATTATTGGTTTCTCTTAAAAAGTAATATTCTTAATACACCTCACAATTCATTATCTGGTGAAGAAAATTAACTCATAACTTCAGACTGAATAAGTATGAAGGCCTTAGTATATCTACTTTGAAATGATTTTTATACAGGAAAGTTGGTAGAAATCAAGTTTTATTCTCATACATGTTGATATCCACTTTTCTGATTATGACTTGATAAAGAAGCTGCCTTTGAACCTACATCATAAATCAAGTGGCTGTAACTCCCTTAGATTACTTCTGTGTCTTTTTTGCCTCTGCTTTGCATGTCTGCTTTGTGCCAGTTCCATGTTGTTTCTGCTACTGTGTCTGTAGTTTACACTGAATTATTGAATTGAATTGTGACATTTCCAACACTGATCTTTCTTTGTGAAACTTTCATGAAAGAATTTTTCTTTTATGGAAACAAAATGAGTGGTTTTCCCGACCCCCTGATCCCTCCTCTCCTACCCGCCCCTTCCTTCACCAGTCCATGCCCCCCTCCCACCCTTGATTGCTGATCTCCATGTGTGGGCCACAGGGCTCCCTTCATGCTGTTTGCACTAGTAGGGGACCAGGCTGCTATGGCTGTATAAGTGGTCCTTCCATGGGTGAACCCACAGGTGAGGATACTCCCCTTCACCTGTCTAGCACCTGCCCCTATGGTTTCCAATAACACTGATCTTAAATTGAGTTACTTCACTTCTTGCTTAATTGTTTGTGCTCCTAATGTGTATTGGATATTAACACCATATCAAGTGTGTGATTTTGAAATATTTTCTCCCAATCGAGGATTTTTCTTCTTTCCTGTTTTCTTATCTGTATAGAGGCTCCTTATTGATGTAATCTCATGACTAGTCCATATCAGAAGTGAGAATCAAACTCAAACTTTTTGATTTCTCATAAACGAGATATCTGAGAATCAGTATGTATAAAACCAAGTGTTTTGTCAACATTTTTACACTGAAAAAAATATATGTCAATTGAAAAATCCACAAAGCAAAATGTCTTATATTAGTTCAAGAGATTTTCAAAGAATTTATGCATTATCATCTTTTAAATTAAACCTCCCACTGATAATGATGCTCAATTATATTCCAAGGTTGAAGAAGCTGTGAAACACACTTAATATGTATCTGCTCTCCAGATAGAGATCTACGTTCTATCATAATTTCTTCATCTGATAAATACAGTGGTCAATAATTTCTTTGAAGAAAATTTTGAAGACAAATTGAAATAATGCAAATTTAATTCAATAAATACATCAAAAATTGTTGTTCTGCACAGGCATATCATATGAAGGCCCTTGATTGTACATAATTCCAAGCGCATAGTTGACATTTAAAATTTAGTAGATTTTAGGTCATGTGTTTTCAACTTAGCAGACTTATTGTCTTTTTCTTAAGTGTTTTAAATTTAAATTTGAGTCTCTTTTTTAAATTTTTTATTATGTATTATTTATTCAATTGTGCACATGTATGTATGTGTGTATATGTATGTGTGTGTATGTGTGTGTGTGTGTGTGTGTGTGTAGAACCACGAACAAATTCGGGAACCACCATGGACTGCCTCCACCTCTTCCTCTTTGTTTACTCTGCCCTGGGATTCACAGGCTCCGCCCTACCAGGACCAGAAACGCAGGCCATCCTGGCTTCCACCTGGCATCTATACGTGGAGTCTAGGATCCGAACTTGGGACCTTCTGCCTGCAAGGCAGAGGCTTAACCCCTGAGCCACCTCTCCAGCCCCTACATTTGAGTCTCTTAAATTTAACTTTGAATCATATATTTCAAAATATGGAAAAATACTAGCCTTTATTCAATAGCTTTTGTTTTCTTATTAAACATTTGAATACAATATTGAATTGTGGGAGAGCTAAAAATAAAAAACAATGTAGTATGAAATAGAGGATTTAGATAGTCCTATCACCTTGCTAGCAATACAGAACATGTGTTAAAAATCTATAGCTTCCCAGAAATTTTAAAGCCTATGAAATATTAGCATCAATATCTTTCCCTATAATAAAGTGGCTTCGGTACAACAGATGATCATTTCTCTCTCCAGTAAGTCTTCCTAGTTCATGCCAATTGGGCAGCTCTGCTCTGAAGGATTGTTCAAGTAATCAGGCTCAAGCATGTAGAAACCTTTTGTGGGCTATTGAAAGCTGATTGCTCTCTATCTGAAGTTCATGTTCAGCAAGTTCAAGCAAATCTAGTACAAAGGACTTGTAACAATAGATGCAGAAGTTGCATTCTTGACCCCATCTGAGAGCAAGTACAGGACACATAAAAACATATAGATAGCTATATTCATTATCAGAGAATGGTCCCAACATGAAAAGCTTTTACCTTATAGAGAATGTCTTTTGAACCCTAGTAGTAGATATTCTAAATATGTATAAACTGTCACTCTTTAAGCTAATGGATTCTCTACATATGAACATATGTGGAAATATATTAATGATAAATAGTAATATTTTATTAAGATTTGTTTAAAAATCCACATTTCTTGGAGATATGAAGATAGCAATAATTACATTTGGAATAGCCTATCTGCAAATAAAATAAATGTGTAAAATATTTGTGAGTTTCTATGTGTTGAGAATATTCTAAAACATTGATAAATATGATACCATCAGAAATAAACTAAACTATATCCTGCAATCTGAAAAAACTTAATAAATAAATATGACTTTTCACATTATTATTAGTGTTGCTCTATAAAAGATTTTTATCTAACTGCAATATATAGGATTCTTTATGCAGAAAATATTACCTGGGAATTTCTATGTTGTCTCCTCAGAATAAGTTCTGTGAATACTACTTGCATTTGCAACTCTTTTTAAAATAAGTCAGTTTCATTATTAATTTTTACAAGTTTTTTACCTCTAGGCACTATTCTTAAAGGATCTTCAACTATGAGCCCAGTTATGAGAGCTTTGTCAAAGACTAGAGCTTTAGTCTTTCTTGTTAGCAGGTTGATCCATAAATATTCATAAAGAAGACTCATGGTGTCATTTGCAGCAGGCATTTTATAAAATCATCCTCCAAATATAGTTTTCATCCAAGATATTTATTCTTGAGTGCCAGTCAAATGGTCCAACAGTTCCACTGGCTGTCGACATGCCACATGTTTAAAACATCCTTTACTTCCTTCATATCATCTCATTACTGATTAAGGCATAGTAATTCCTCCTTTGTTTCATGTATGTGTGTATGTGAAACTTTCATGAGTGTGTATTCAGATGCATATGGTATGCTGAATATAAATATATTATTTTAAAGATAATAGATTATTGCTTGAATACTAATTTAAACATTTTACAATAAATGTATTTGTAATCATAGATGCCATGTCACTCTAGGCCATTTATTTAAATAGGAAAACCCTATGTACAGTATTTTTAAAGATTACATAATTCCATGAGATGGCTCAGTGGGTAAGGTACCATCTGCTCACAAACTTGGAAATCTGAGTTCGTTCCCAGGGTGCCCACATGGTACATGTATCTCACTCTAAGGTTCAGGAAATCTTGCAGAAGTGTTCTCCAATAGCCTACAATTGTTAACCTGGCACCTGAATCTTACCATAACAAGTAGGCTAATGACAAGTGGCAAGTATGTTTCAGGGAAAATATAATTTTTGCTTCCTAAACAGACTATTGACTTTTGTTGCCTATTTCTTAAATATGGACTTGTTCTTTTAGCATATAATACAGTCTATGTCATGATAATAATTTCTTAATTTGTCCATTTTGCATTCCTTTGTTTGTTTCCCTTATTTTTCTCTGACTGATTTCTCTACAATATCTATGGTATTAATTTAAAATATGGTTCCTAGAAGAACAGAAATTGACTTTATCCTTAATGATCTGGTCATTAGCTTTTTGAGAGCAGATTTATATCTACCATTATAACATCTGGTTCAAATTTTTAAGTTATTTAAAGCCTAGCATTTATATATATTGTCAAAGGTGAGAACATATGCTTGTGAGTTTTACCAATTTGCCAAAAGTATTTAACATATAAAATCACTTCACAATGTATGAACAGGATTGCCAGAATGTGAAAAAACTTTAAAAGTCATTTAATATTTTTTGAGGCAGCTAGCCTCACCTACTGTGTTCCCATATTGCCTATTAAATATGCCAACCATCTGGAACCCTAGTTTCTGTCAAGAATTCACTTCAATAAATTCCACAATTTAGTTGGGTAATATTAAATATATTAAGAACTAGTTTTCAAAGAAATAATTTGATTGGCCTAGTTTTTAAAGAAATAAACACATAAAAATTATTATTAGTCACCTAGGCCTTAGTCATCTTAAAAATATGACTGCATAATTACATAGATCTATATTTCTTATTAGAAGGAACTATCTTAGAGATAAAAATACAGCATGCAAAAAGAGCAATTAAAATATACAAATCAGTCACTTAAATCAATCATTCAAAAATCTTAAGGATGCTGGGGGCTGGAGAAGTGGCTCAGGGTTTAAGCCTCTGGCCTTGCAGGCGGAAGGTCCTGAGTTCGGATCCTAGATTCCACAGATAGACACCCGGGGGAAGCGGCGGCAGCCTGCGCTTCTGGTCCTGGTGGGCGGAGCCTGTGAATCCCGGGCAGAGTAAACAATAAGGAGGTGGAGGCGTCCATGGTGGTTCCCGAATTCGTCCGTGGTTCTACACACACACACACACACACACACACACACACACCCACACACACACAATTGAATAAATAATAATAATAAAAAATTTTAAAAAGAAATATATAAATTATTTTAAGCATATTAAAATACCTTACTTTTTGCTTATAAATCATACTTTAATTGAATGTGTTAGTAGAATTGAGTTTTAATGTAGTTTCTTTTTTTTTCTGTTTTTCATGTCACTTTACATTTTTTTATTTTCTTTCTTTTTTTGAAATCATTCTTAAATTAGTATTTAGTCTTCCTAATTACAAAATAATAGGTAGTTGTCCCTTATCCCCTCCCTCCCTTCACCTCAACATGTGTTTTTAATTTTTTTTATTTTTACTCATTTGCAATCTCATACATGTAGACAATGCATTTTGATCATAGATACCCCTATCTCCCTCCTGCTTCCACTGAACATTTCTCTAGTCTTTATGTCCTAATTTTTAAATTGGACAATTTAAAATAATATGTAGGTAATAAAAGAAAATATATTAAGAATGTAGATAGTTATGGTTGAGCTCCCAGTTCCAATATGGTTAAGATCATATGATGAAGAAGAGCAGTTTTGTCCATTTTCTGTAAGACTAAGTTCATGATGTGAGCACATGAGCAACAGCCCATGGGAGGCCATTCACATTGTGTGCACATGGAGCCTACTCCATAAGAGGCCTTCATGTTGTGAACCCATAGATATGGAATTCAGGGTTTTGGCAAGCAGTGAGGTACAACAGCTGTCCACCAAATATAGAAATAGTCTCATCTCCTGTCTGCCATTGTCTGATGAACATGGGATGCAGCAGTCACATGTGCAGTGCCTCTAGGAGCGGGGAGTTTTCAATTTTTTAAAAAGTCAGTTTTCACTTGGATCACAATTCTTTTTTTTTCTTATTAATTAATTAATTAATTAATTAATTAATTATTCTGCTCATACAAATGTAATAGGAACCCCTGTCCCCTCCCTCTCTCCACAGACCTCCCTGTTACCTCCCCCCTTTGCCCCTTCCTTTCCTCCCTCCCTCCCTTTCTCCCAGTACCCCTCCCCCATCTCTGAAGCATCCTTTAATGTGTATATCAAACTTTCCTCTGGGTCCTCTTCTCTGATGAGGTGTAAGGACTCAGTGGCAATTCCTCGAACTCTTTCTTGTGTTCCCCTTAAGTCTAGGAATACTATTGTGACTGTTAATCCCTTGCTTCTAAGGATTCTAGTCCCTTTAGTCCATGCTAGAATTTGAGGGGGTCAATGATATGTTGGTCATTGCGCAGATCATGCAGAGTACTGTTATAATTGCTTCGGCCCTAACTTGCATATCATGACTCCTCCCATGTGCTATAAGGCTGCATGATATATACAGGTCTCTATCTCTTGTCTTCCAACATCCAAATGTCTCTGTATTCAGTAACTATGTGTTTCTGTTGACTTGCCACAGGTGAGGAATTCTGAAGTTTCCAAGTTTGCTTGATTTAGCTCTACAATTTCACTGGCCCTTTTCTAAGCTGGAAATTAAAAATTTAAATGTCATGTATTCTTCAATATGATCAAGTAAACAGTACTGCTATGAACATGGTCATGCTTCTGCTATCAAGGTGATTTTTTGCTGCATGGGGGATTATTCCCAATAGTGGAATAGCAGGGTCATATGGCATTTCAATCTTTAACTTTTTAAGAATCACCTGATGGCTTGCCAGAGTGATTATATAAGCCTTCATTTCAGCCAACAATGTAGGAGAGTTCCCTTTTCTCTACATCCCCTCCAGCATTTGGTGATGTTTGTTTTGTGGATTTTTGCCATCCTGACTGGGGTGAGATGATATCTCAAGGAGGTTTTGATTTTCATTTCCCTGATGGCTAAGGATCCGGAGCATTTTTTAAGATATTTGTTAGACATGGAATCAACCCAAATGCCCAACAGTGGATGAGTGGATAAGGAAAATGTGGTACATTTTTACAATGGAATAGTACACAGCCATCGAAAATGATGAATTAATGAAATTTGCTGGGAAATGGATGGAATTAGAAAAAAATTACGTTGAGTGAAGTATCCCAGACACAGAAAATTAAGCGCTGTATGCACTCCCTAAGAGATGGATCCTGATACCAAACCCACTTAGTGACACACTCAAAGATAAATGTCTGTAATACCTACAGTAATTGCAAAGATTATAAGCAGGGAGGGAAGGGGAAGGAGGGCCCTGCCAGAAACAAGGAGAGAGGGGATCACGCTAGAACAGAGAAAATAGGCCACCATCAAGGACTGCAAATAAGTAATGAGACATCTGGTTGGGCTCGCAGACTATTCTTACTGGCCACTTGTATCTGATGGGGTATGAGCTCACCAGAAAGGGAAGGCATAGAGTCTGGCAGATAGAAGGTAACCATCCTGCAAATGGGAGACTGACCCCTCCCCCCACAGCAGTCTCCTACTCTTATTCCATCTACCTTTGAATCTACGCTTATAATAAGACTCTATTTTTACAGCATTTTATCTCTGGCCAGGGAGTGATATCCAATACCCATCAGGATAGAGCCAAAGGAGGTGCAGGAGCAGCAAAACTGAAAAAAAAAATCAACAAATCATAATTCGGAAAATCAGATACTCTACATTAACCACCTGGAACCAGGCCAGCCTAATCTCTCCCCATCCTAAAGCTCAGGGAAATTTGCTGGAAGAGAGGGCGGTAAGATTGTAAGAGCTAAAGATGGGGAGGAGCAACGATATGCAAGATACTCCATACAAGTTAAAGCTGAAGGAATCATAATAGGACTTTGCATGACCTGTGCAATTACCAACATGTCATTGAACCCACAAAGTCTAGCATGGATCACAGGCACTGTGATCCTTAAAGGCAAGGGATTAATAGCCACAATAGTGTTCCTATACTAAAGGGGACACAAAAAAGAGCTCAGGGCAATCCCACTGAGTCTTTACACCTCATCAGTGAGGAGGACCCAGAAGGAAGTTTGACATGCACACTAAAGGATGCTCCAGGAATGGGGGTGGGGAGCAATAGGAAAAAAGGAGGGAAGGGGGAAAGGAAAGGGAAAAGGGAGGGGGCAAAGGGATCCAGGGAGGGGTGGAGGGAGGGAGGGAAATGGGGTACTTATCAACTTTATATGAGTATAAGAAATAAATTGCCTAGGCCACCCGAGTGGACCCAGCTCCTCCCGCCATCCAGCCGGAGCCTGGGAGGAGGAGGAGAGGGCACCCCCTCTGCGCCCGGCCCCGCCCTCGGGTGGCCGGGGTTTAAATAGCGCCCCGCCGACGCCCCATCCCCCCTTCCCCTCCACTCCGCCGCCCGGGTACGCACACAGGCGATCCAGCCAGGCCTCACCACACCGCGACCCAAGTAAGATCGGTCCCCGCCCACCCCCAGAGCCCCAGGCCAAATAATTCAGTTTAATGAAAAACGCACAGAAATTGAAAGATCTTAAGAGTTAAACCAACAATGCCAAAGTCTAAGTGCAAATCCATGAGACACAACACTCAAGTAAACAAATCTCCCACTGAAGGAATTAATCCCATAATGTTAGACTCCAACCAGAATAAACCCATGGAAAATGGCCAAGAAAGTCTGACCCAGGATAACGACCTTCAAAATATGATCATTACCATGGTCAATACTATGAAAGAGGAAATCCGGGAGGAATTAAATAATCGAATCAATCCCTTTGAAGAGGAACACAACAGACACATGCAGGAGTTGAGAAAAACAGTGCAAGAATCAAAAACTGGCATAGAGCAGTTAAAGCAGAATCAAGCAGAGTTTAAAACTGAGCTAAAAGACAAGTTATCTTCAACCCAGAACTCCACAGAGAGTCTTATCAGCAGAACTAAGGAAGCAGAAAACAGAATTTCAGATCTTGAAGATAAAGTGGGAGTATTAACCAGCTCAATGGAAGAGATTGTTAAAGCCAAAAAGATGCTTGAGAGAAATATCCAGGAGATATGGGACACCCTGAAGAAGCCCAACATGCATATTCATGGAATACCAGAGCAAGAATCTCAAAATACCACCCCTGAGGAAATTTTCCAAACGATCATCAAGGAAAACTTTCCTCAACTAAAAAAAGACAGGCCCATCCACATACAAGAGGCATTCCGCACCCCAAACAGATATGACCAAAACAGAAGCTCACGACAGCAAATAATAGTTAAAACACTCCACATTCAAGATAAAGAACTGGTGCTGAGAGCTTCAAGGGAGAAAAAACAAGTTACTTTTAAAGGTAAACCTATTAAAATAACAAATGACTTCTCAATGGAAACACTAAAAGCAAGAAGAGCTTGGAGAGACATACTTCAAGTATTGAATGAGCAAAAATGTCAACCTAGGCTGATTTACATTGCAAAACCAGCACAAAGACAACTTGAAGGGATACATGTCCACCAAACCAGGACTTCAAAAAATGCTAGAAATGATACTCAAGCTTGAATAAAAAACAGGCATATCCAGGAGAGCAGAAGGCAAGTATAACACCATTAAAAGCGAAGCAATATACTTATAAAAACTACTAAACATAATAAATGTCTGGAATCAAAAATAGTTTCACCATTATAACACTAAATGTTAATGGAATCAACTCACCGATCAAGAGACACAGATTACAAACTTGGATTAAAAATCACAATCCATCAATCTGCTGCCTGCAGGAAACCCATCTCACCACAAAAGATAGGCGCGCTCTAAAAATAAAAGGCTGGTCAATAATTCTACAAGCTAATGGAAGCAGAAAACAGGCAGGGGTAGCCATTATGATATCAGACAAAGTGGACTTCAAACCAAAGAAAATTATAAGAGACACGGATGGATACTACATTTTAGTCACAGGTACAATTCACCAGGAAGACTTCACAATACTGAACATATATGCACCCAATACGGGTCCCTCCACATTCATTAAGAAAACTCTACAGCGTCTAAAGCAAGAAATCAACCCCCAAACGATAATTCTTGGGGACTTCAACACTGCCCTCTCAACATGGGATAGATCAACAGGTCAAAAGCTTAATAGAGACACTTTGGACCTTAATCAAACACTTAAAGAAATGGACCTTACAGATCTCTATCGAACTTTTCACCCACGCACAAAAGAATACACATTTTTCTCAGCAGCACACGGAACTTTCTCCAAAATAGATCACATACTGGGCCACAAAACGAATCTACACATGTACAAGAACGTTGAAATTCTAACCTGTGCCCTGTCAGACCACCATGGCCTAAAGCTGGATATCCACAACACAACAAACAAGAGAAAATACACTAACTCCTGGAAACTTAACAATATGATGCTGAATGAGAACTGGATTCAGGAAGAAATTAAAAAGGAAATTCAAGATTTCCAGAAAGTGAATGATAATGAAAATACAACTTACCAAAATCTCTGGGACACAATGAAAGCTGTTCTAAGAGGTAAGTTCATAGCTCTTAATGCCTACATCAAAAAATGTAAACATCAGAAATAAATAACTTAACAATGCAGCTTAGAGCTTTAGAGAAACTAGGGCAATCTGATCCCAAAAGTAGTAGAAGAGAGGAGATTAGCAAAATAAGGGGAGAAATATCTGAAATCGAGATTAAGAAAACGATAGAAAAAATCAACCAGTCAAAAAGCTGGTTCTTTGAAAAAATCAATAAGATTGATACACCCCTAGCTACATTAACCAAAAGCAGGAGAGAGAAAACCCAAATTAACAAAATCAGAAATGAACATGGAGTTATCACTACTGATACCCAAGTAATCCAGAGAATTGTAACATCATATTTCAAAAACTTATACTCTGTGAAGTTTACCAACACAAAAGAGATGGATGAATTTCTAAGTAAACACAACTTACCTAAATTGAATCAAGAAGTTGTGAATTATTTAAATAGTCCTATAACATATAAGGAAATTGAAGAAGTGATCTCAAATCTTCCCACCAAAAAATGTCCTGGACCAGATGGATTCAGCACAGAGTTCTAACAGACATTTAAGGAGTTAATAACACCAACACTCCTTAAACTGTTCCATCAAATAGCAAAGGAAGGAACACTACCAAATTCCTTCTATGAGCTAATATCGTCTTAATCCCAAAACCTAATAAAGACTCACTTAAAAAAGAAAACTATAGGCCGATCTCTCTGATGAACACAGACGCAAAGATTCTCAACAAAGTCTTAGCAAATCGGATTCAAAAATATATTAAAAAGATCATTCACGGGGACCAAGTAGGCTTCATCCCTGGCACACAAGGTTGGTTCAACATACGCAAATCAATAAATGTAATTCATCATGTAAACCAGTCCAAAATCCAAGACCACATGATACTCTCGATAGATGCAGAAAAAGTTTTTGACAAGATCCAACAACCTTTTATGATCAAAACGCTGGAGACAGTAGGAATGGAAGGAACCTTTATCAATATAATAAAAGCTGTATACAACAAGCCCACAGCAAGGATTATGCTCAATGGGGAACAATTGGAAGTATTCCCACTTTGATCAGGAACTAGACATGGCTGTCCACTCTCACCACTTCTATTCAATATTGTACTTGAAGTCTTAGCTGAAGCCATAAGTCAAGAAAGGGACATAAGAGGGATTCAAATCAGCAAGGAAGAAGTCAAACTATCCATATTTGCAGATGACATGATCTTATACCTGAGTGATCCCAAAAATTCCACCAGGAAGCTTCTGGAACTAATTGAGAAGTTCAGCAGGGTGGCAGGATACAAAATAAATGTGCAAAAATCAGAGGCCTTCCTATATGCCCAAAATGAAAGAAATGAAAAAGCCTTGAGAGAAACAATCCCATTTACTATAGCCCCTAAAAAAATGAAATACCTTGGTATAAACCTAACCAAGGAGGTAGAAGACCTTTACAACGAAAACTATAAAACCCTAAAGAAAGAAATAGCAGAAGACACCAGAAGGTGGAAAGACCTCCCTTGTTCCTGCATTGGCAGAATCAACATCGTAAAAATGACCATCCTACCAAAGGCAATATACAGATTCAATGCTATACCAATCAAAATCTCAAAGCAATTCGTCAAAGAAGTTGACCAAGCAATCTCAAAGTTCATATGGAGGCACAAAAGACCCAGGATAGCAAAGACAATCCTGAGTAACAAAAACACTGCTGGAGGTATTACCATACCAAATCTAAGTCTATACTACAAATCCATAGTTATAAAGACAGCCTGGTACTGGCTTCAAAATAGACACACAAAACAATGGGTAAGGATTGAAGACCCAGATATAAGCCCACAAAATTACAGCCATTTGGTCTTTGACAAAAGAGCCCAAGGAATCCAATGGAAAAAGAACAGCATCTTCAACAAATGGTGCTGGCAAAACTGGATCTCCACATGCAGAAGATTAAAGCTGGACCCGTACTTGTCACCATGTACAAGACTTAATTCCAAATGGATCAAGGACCTTGATATCAGGCCAGAGACTATAAAAACCATAGTTGAAAGGCTAGGGAACTCCCTCGAGCTGATTGGGCTAGGCCAACATTTCCTAAACAGACATCCAATGGCACAGTCACTGCTACCAACTCTCAACAGTTGGGATTTTGTGAAATTAAAGAGCTTCTGTTCAGATAGAGATTGTAACACGAGCTCAAAGGCAACCCACAGAATGGGAGAAAATCTTCACTAATCACACATCTGATAGAACTCTGCTGTCCAGAGTGCACAAAGAACTTAGAAAACTAAACACCAAGGAAACCAATGGCCCAATTAAAAAATAGGCCCTGGAACTTAAAAGAAACTTTACCAGGGATGAAATTAAAATACCTGAAAAAATGCTCCACTTCCTTAGCCATCAGGGAAATGCAAATCAAAACTTCCCTGAGATATCATCTCACCACAGTCAGGATGGCAAAAATCCACAATACAAACAACAACAAATGCTGGAGAGGATGTGGAGAGAGGGGAACTCTCCTACATTGCTGGTGGGAATGCAGGCTCATACAGCCACTCTGGCAAGCTGTCTGGAGATTCTTAAAGAAATTAAAGATTGAAATGCCAAATGACCCTGCTATTCCACTTTTGGGAATAACCCCCCATACAGCAGAGGTTCACCTCGATAGCACAAGCACGACCATGTTCATAGCACCACTGTTTACAATAGCAAAGTCATGGAATCAACCCAAATGTCCAACAGTTGACGAGTGGATAGGGAAACTGTGGTATATCTATACAATGGAGTACTACTCAGCCATCAAAAATGATGAATTACTGGAATTTGCCGGGAAATGGATGTCATTAGAAACAATTATATTAAGTGAAGTATGCCAGTTCCAGAAAATTAAGTGCCGTATGTACTCTCTAATAGGTGGCTCCTAGTACCAAACCCACCCAGCCCACCTAGAGACAGTAATTGCAAGGATTATGAACAGGAGGGATGGGGTAGGAGGGCCACACCAGAAACTAGGAGAGAAGGGACCATGTTACATCAGAGAATATAGGGCTCCATCAAGGACTCAAATAAGTAATGAGATATCTGATTAAGTTCACAGACTTTTGTTCCTGGTATGATCTCACCAGAAGAGGAGGGCATATAGTCTGGCAGATAAAAAGTAACCGTTGTGCAAATTGGTGATAGACCCCTCCCTCACTGTGGTTTCCCACTTTTATTACATCTACCTTTGAATGTGCTTTTATCACAAGACTCTAGTTTAACAGCTTTTTGTCTCTGCCCAGAGGGTAACATACAATGCCCACCAAGATGTAGTGAAGGGCATTGCAGGAGCAGCAAAACTGCAAAAGAAAACCAACAAACCACAATCCAGAACTTCAGAGACTCTATGTCAATGACCTAGAACTAGGCCAGCTTAATCTCTCCCCATCCTGAAGCTCAGGGAAATTTGCGGAAGAGGGGGCGGTAAGAGTGTAAGAGCAAAAGGATGGGAGAAGCAATGATTTGCAAGATACTCCACACAAGTTAGGGCCTAAGCAATCATAATTAGACTCTACATGCCCTGCGCATTGTCCAACACACTATTGACCCCACAAAGTCCAGCATCTGCTAAAGGCACCAAGATCTTTGGAGGCAAGGGATTGGCAGACACAGCAGTGTTCCTATACCTAAGGGGAACATGGGAAAGGGTTTAGGGAAAGGCCACTGGGTCCTTGTACGTCATCGGAGAGGAGGGCCCAGAGGAAAATCAGGCATGCACAAGAAAGGACTCTCTGGGAATTGGGGCGGGAGGCACTGGGGGATGAGAAGAGAGGGGTGTGGGGAGGAGGAGCAGGGGGTACGTGGGGAGGAGGAGGGAGGGAGGGAACTGGTGTACCCATTAAGTTTGTATGAGCTGAAATAATAATAAAAAATGTATTAAAAAAAGAAATTAATTAATTAATTAATTTAAAAAATGATCAAATAAGATACATCATGATACCTAGGTGGGAAAAAGATTCTTTTAAATGAGTCTGCTGCAGTTACTTACCTTTTTTGCTGTGAGACAGTAGACGAGCACAACTTATGAGAGAAAAGGAAGTTTATTGAACTTAGAGATCCAGAGGGAATATAGCACATTACTATGGGAATCGCATAGCAGAAAGTATGGCTAGAAGCAGAAGCAGGAGGCAGATTCAGTACTCCATAGCATCATCAAGACAGAAAGTAAGAGCAAAATTATAGGCAGTGGGGCCATGCCATCAAATCTTCAAAGCCATTCCCCTGTGACATCCCTTCCTTCAGCAAGTCTCTGTCTCCTAAAACTACTACAGCCTTTCAAATGTAAATACTCAGCAGGTGTGAAGTTCTACCCACACACATACCATTGACAGGGTTCTGTCTCTATTACTGAGGTTATAAATCGGTTAACTGTACCCTGCATGGTAGTAGCTGTCCCTGTGACTGTCTGTAACAGGCATTGATTGTACAGGAAAACTACTACCAATATAACTGCCTCATTATAAAAAATGTCTCTTTAATTCAAAATAATCAATGCCCTCAAAGATCAGTAGAATATTAATAGAGAGGTGGAGAACTTTCAACACATGATTCTCTCATTAACAGTTCATCCTTGATACCATTTACAGACATATATTGTCTTGATTTGGTGACTTTGCAGATGTTTCAAGGGGATGCCATCAGCAGAGTTGTCCTTTTGATATACAATCGTTCCAGGTGGTCTTGAATGTATTATCACATGACTTAATCAGAGTCTGTGAATTCAGTAGTGAGGATTAAATTTGTATTGTGACTTTGGTGTCACTTTGATAAATATTACTTGTTCTGACAATTATTCAGTTCTTCAGGGACTAAGTGCAGGTGCTCTGATTTGGGAATCTAATTAATATCCTCATTATCAATCATTGCAAGTCACCCATAATTTATTCTGACCCACTAAGTTATGTAAGTTGCTTTTTAGAATAAAAGCTCTGAGCATATTTTGAGCATATGTTTAATTCCTAGATCACCTGTGGAAGTAAATTGTGAAAAGGTTTCTGAGACCTGGTTTATTATATTCTGTGGTTATAACAGCCTAAGCACATTTAAAATCTTATATGCTAGTGAAGGTGTAAAGTACAACTTAGTCATCATAAAGATCCAATAAAACTGTCACTCAAAGTTCTCTCTGTTATTAAAGGGTCCACTATCACCTGAAATTCTCTGCTTAAAAAGTAGCTCTGCTGTACACTGAATTTTCTGTTTATAACGGATACCACATTTTGCAAAACTTTCTTATTTACTGTGTAAGACTACATAGTAAAGTGGAATATCATTACTGTTTTATAACAAAATATTGAACAAAATATTCAGAAGGAACAAAAGACTCAACCATGAGCACACTTCTAAGAAAAAGTGCAACTCTGTCTGGATTTCTGCCTTAACAATCCTTCTGCCCTATCTCCACTAGCCAAGGGTGCCAGTTAAATACAGGTGTGAACATTACAATTGAAGACTGACACTTAAGGCATATTTGTGAAATATTAGTAGTTAAGACATGCCATGTGCGAGCTTGTATGAGATGACGTAATTGATGTGGGATGACTTAGCCCATGTTGTGTGGGAAGATTCTCTGGGCAGGTGGATAAGATGGAGAGACCTGGTACAATATTTGACAGCATACAATTATTCTTACAAGCAAGAAAGTATTCTTCTTTCTCGGAATTTACTATGGATATCATGAGACCTATTCACTCGATTTTGATTGTACAAACTTTCTGTCATACTAATGAACTCCAACAGGAAACGGAAAGCAAGAATAAACCTTGTGTTCCCCTCAGTTGTTTGGCCATGCAGTCATTCAGCAACTTGAAGAGTAACTACAATATTAAACAAGTCAATGAACCCCTCACATAACATCAAGTGCAGGTAGAGTGGCTCTCAAAGTCAGCCTGCCCCACAGGGCTTATTTAAAGTGCATCATTAGAACCTCAGCCCCTAATGATAATGATTTACTCAGTGTTTGCTAGGTATTCTAATTGACATTTTTAGCAAACACTTCTGCATATGCTACAGCAAGTGGACAGAGAAGCTCACTATGTAAAACCTTAATTTAGAAAAGTGTACTATAAATCTTCAGTAATCTACAAATAGACCAAAAACTATGCCAATATTTGAGCAGACAAAAAGACACTTAAATTGGGTAAGCTTTATGCTTATGTTTAGTCTGGAATTTCATGAGTAAATTAGACTAGTTGAGATAACACTTCCTGTTATCTCTTGATTGCATTATTTCAGGACTTCAAGTACTAGAGGCAGCTATTCTTGAGTTTCTGAAAAGAAGGAGAATGCATTTAAATAAGACTTTTTGTTCTCTTTCTGTCCTTTCTCCTTACTTTTTCTCCATCCCACTGTGTGCAAGCAGATGGCATGAAGGAGTTTTCTAGTAGGATCTGAAATGAAAAACAATTAGAAAAGTAATTAAAATTGGAGCTGTCAACAAGTCTTGATATCTCTGTATAAAATAAAAATATATCAGGAAAATTTTGCTTTATTTCCTAAAAAATTATTGAAAAAAGAATTGCTTATATAGTTGGTTTTAATTAACCCCTTCAATATCATTGCTTTATAAGCTACATCTATAGGTAGATCCAAGTGGAAAGCATATATATAATAAATAATAAATATATAACATTTTTAATTTATAAAATAAAAATTAAATTATTAAATATATTATATATTATGCACATGTAAGTAAGTATATATTATACATAATCAATATATACATATAAAATAAGGGTTTTTAGGGAAATAACTGGAGATAACAGGAACTATTTTTTGTTATTTATAATATTGAATATTTAATTCCCTGTCGATGAGCCCTGCACTCCTTGTCAGTGTTCTGTATGCAGATGGAATGTGACCAGTTGCCTTTCACCCCTATTTCCTTGCTTTCCGTGCCCTTGGACAGTGCATCAAAATAAACCCTTCCTGTCTTGAGTTGCTTTTATGAAAGTATTTTACTTTGTCACACAAATAAGAAAAGTAACAAATTATCCCATTCTTTTTTGAAGAAAGAGAGAGAGAGAGAGATCTGTGTTTGACTTTTCTTTAGCTATTCCTCTATTAATGCATATCTTGGTCACTTGTATGACTTCTCCTTTGTGAATAGTACCACAAGAAACACAAACAATTCTCCACAGTAAATAGATTCAATTCTTTCTTTCTTTCTTTCTTTCTTTCTTTCTTTCTTTCTTTCTTTCTTTCTTTCTTTCTTTCTCTCTCTCTCTCTCTTTCTTTCTCTCTTTCTTTCTTTCTTTCTCTCTCTCTCTCTCTTTCTTTCTCTCTTTCTTTCTTTCTTTCTCTCTTTCTATCTCTTTCTTTCTTTCTTTCCTTCCTCTTTCTTTCTTTCTTTCTTTCTTTCTTTCTTTCTTTCTTTCTTTCTTTCTTTCTTTCTCTCTCTTTCTTTCTTTCTCTTTTTCTCTTTCTTTTCTTTCTTTTTTCTCTCTCTCTCTCTTTCTCTCTTTCTCTTTCTTTCACTCATACAAAGTTGATAAGTACCCCATTCCCCTCCCTCCTTCCACTCTTCCCCGGATCCCCCTGCTCCCTTCCCCCTTTTCCCCTTCCTTTTCCCCCTCCCCCCTTCCTCCCAATGCTCCCTCCCCCCCATTCCTGGAGCATCCTCTAGTGTGTATGTCAAACTTCCCTCTGGGTCCTTCCTTGATGAGGTGTAAGGACTCAGTAGCATTGCCTAGAGCTCTTTTTTGTGTTCCCCTTTAGTATAAGAACACTATTATGGCTGTTAATCCCTTGCTTCTAAGGATCGTAGTGCCTGTGATCAATGCTAGACTTTGGGGGTTGAATGATATGTTGGTCATTGCGCAGGTCATGCGAAGTCCTATTTAGATTCAATTCTTTTGATGTACACAAATAAGTGATATAACTTCATCATATGGTAGTTTTTGTTTTTTTAATTTTTAATAGTTTATTTAGTGTGTGTGTGTGTGTGTGTGTGTGTGTATCAGAGGTCACTGTGTGTCCTTGTGGAGAACCAAAAGTGATCTTGGGAATATTCCTAGATTGCTTCTACCTCCTTCTTGTTTGCTCTGGGATTTCCCAGCTCCACACAACAATGTCGAAGTGCAGGACATCTTGGTTTCTGCCTGGCATTTTTATGTGGGACCTGGGATTCGAACTCAGGACCTTCTGCTTGTGAGGAGGAGAGTCATAATCCCTGAATCATCTCTCCAGCCCAGTTTTTATTTATTTAATAAGCTCCATTCTGATTGCAACAGTGTGTGTATTATTTTACATTTCACCATCATTGTAGAAAGGTCTTCCCCTATACTTTGGCCGACATTTATTGTTTGTTTCCTTAATAATAACTTACTTGCCTTCTTTCTTAAAGTTTTTTATTTTTCAAGTGTTTTTGTTTATGGGGTGCATTTGTATATGCACACTTGCATATGTGAGGGCTCCTGTGTTTATGCAGGTGCATGAGTGTATGTGGGGACCCAAGGAGTTTCATCCTATTTAACCTTTTAGTGGAAAAGTTTATTTTTTTTCTCTAATCAACTCTTTTTGCTGTAGATCTGTGGGGATCCCAGAGGATCGCTGCTCGGTCCTGTAGGCCGGTCCTGCAGGTATGACAGATTTGTCATACCTTAAAGGTTAAGTATGACAGATCTATGTGGGGGCCTCTGTCTAGGTGACCTCAATAATCTGGCAAGGTTAGCCAAAGATGATTTGATGGAGGAAAGGTGAGTGGGATGGGGAAAGGTGAGTGAGCTATCCGGCTGCTCCCAGCCCTCCATCCGGAGGACAATCAGACGCGATAGGGAGTCTAGTCGAGCAGGAATTCCTTTTTTGCAAGTCTTATAATTGCAAGTCTTATATATCTTATAAAGGTAGAAACAGTAAGGGGAATTCCAGGGTGGGAAACGAGCAACCAATCATCTTAAAGGTCAAGCCAGCACTCAGGCTGTATGTTGCAAAATTTCGTCAGAACATCCTGAGCTACTCCCTCCTGACTTCCTCCATCCTGAGCCGTTCAGCACATCCTGCGCTGTCCTCAGACTTCCTCCATCAAATCATCTTTGGCTTACCTTGCCAGATTATTGAGGTCACCTAGACAAAGGCCCCCACATAGATCTATCATACTTAACCTTTAAGGTATGACAAATCTGTATCATGTTTAATTGTGCTTTATTTGTCATGAAGTTTTCTTGGATGTTGTGAAAGGATATTTTGGAATCTAATGACTAAATCATGTGAGTTTTTCTTGATGTATATCTGATGTGAATTATCTACCTTGTATTCACCTCACATAACCAGGAACATAACCAGCACATAACCATTGTGCATGATCATTTTAATGTCCTGTTAAGTTTAGATTGAAAATATTTCGCTGAAGAATTTGTGCATTTTTGTTATAAGGAGACTGGCAGTTTTCTCCTTCCCTTCTCCTCTTTGTCTTTCCTCCTCTACCACATGTGACCTCATCTTTTATATTTCCTTATGCCATGGTAATAATTTTGTAAAAATTATTTTGCTAGAGTGTAATACATGAATATAATGGATTTATGACATTAGGACCTTAATCCTTATCCCTCTCCTCCTTTTCACATTGCAATCTTTCTTCCATGCCACTGTGTCTTATATTCATGTCTTTTTGTATGTGTGAATCACTGAGTTTCAACTGGACTGTTTTGTATAGCATGTGCCTGAGTACTTTCTCAAGCAGGAATCAAATATTAGTGGGTATACCACCATATCACTGAGAAAACCATCCTCACTATCAATATTAGCTCTCATCAGCCTCTCAAAGAGATGTGGATCCTTTTAAGATTTTTTACCTTCCATGGTGAAATGTCGATAGAACAAATCTTATTCAGGTCTTGTGGAAACATACTTAACTGCAGTGAATTCATGGATGCAATTGAGTCTGTCATGTTCAGAAGATACTGTCTGGCTGAATCCCTCTTCCTTTTGGTTCTTACAATCTTAGTATTCCCTTTTTTTTCCATGTGCCTTGAGCTGTAGGATAGGGAAGTCATTTATATGTCCAATTTAAAATTGAGCAGCCCTCATCCAATTACGATTTTCTGTAATCCTTCTTTTGTGAAAAGAAGGTTTTGAGTGTTGAATGCTCCTCCTGCCTATGGGTATGTTAACATTTGTTTAAGAGGTTGTTTAATATGTTGTCATTATAGCTTAACCTTCATGACTTTGCAACTTCCTGTGTCATATATTCTCTCGTTTAATATTTACTTTTCTTGGTTTATAGTTCAAGGAGTATGATCACTGTTTAAAAGTTGACCTCAAATTCAACCCAAAAGCTGTTTGTTGTCCTTTTGACTTTCATGCCACTATTACAATGATGGTGCCTCTTTGCCATATGTTCTTTCTTATATGCCTATGTTAGTGTTGGACTTATGATTTTTGTATTTCATTTGGAATCCGTATAACATCAGGAAGACCATTAAGCAGGGACAGCAGGGAACCATAAGTTCAAGACCCTAAAGAATGATATATAAAAGGCTATGGGCAGTAAGGTAGACAGGGAATAATGTAAGGATAATTAAAGAAGGGACTGAGGAAAGTCTGATGGAATAACAAATGATGCAAGGTTGCAATGTACAACCATACATAAATCTCCTGTATTATAAGTATATGAAAATACATTTTCATGAAAAAAACTGAGAAGAGACACATACTATACAGGGGAACACAGAAAAAGGAAAATGAAAAATACCTTATAATGCTCCAACCCCATAGGCCATGCCAGAACTTATGTGCAATTATACAATATTCCAAGCACCAGATATTGGATATCTTCTTATAATTTGTTGGTCAAAGAGGTCTCAAAGATCCCAAACACATTATGTGCTTTTATTATTTGTCTTGTTTACCCTCCAGAAACTGACAGTTTTACAGAAAATGGAATACATGTTGGCCACAAGTTACACTAATAAAATCACCACCAGGAACTTGACTGCACATTCCAGCTTTACCAGAAAGTACATGCAAACTGCTGGAGGAGAAATGCACAATCTGCGGTTTCATCAATTTGTGAAAACATTTATTGGTTTTGTTATGCTTGACTATTTATCATTCTTACTTGCTTATCTACATCTCTAGCAAGATTTATTTTTTCTGATATCTTGTGGTCCTGCATGTATTACTCCATTGGGTTTAGGATTCTGATAGTGTTCTCTGCAGTTCTTGCTAAGTGACCAAGTTTTTTTTGGTTTGCTCTTATGTTAAAATGTTATTATTTCTCCCTTCAGTTCTGAAGATACAGTGATTTATGTTAATAGTTGTCTTTAAGGAAATGATGTACATTATTGGGTCCTTCCCTGGCTTTCAGCATTTCTTCTGAGAAATCTGCTGAGTGTTTTGAGTGACTACTGATGCTTCTCCATCACAGTTTCTGATGTGCTCACTTTGCTTTGTATATTTGATACTTGAGCTAAAACATGTAGCAGTGTGGCTCTTTGCTGGTAAGTTTTGCTTGAGGCCCTCAAATATTATGTTTATGGATATCTATTTCTCAAGATTTGGGGAGTTTTCTATTAGTTCTTAGCATGTTTTCAATATCTTTTGCTCCTACCTCTTCTTTCAAGCTAGAGTTTGGTCTTTAGATGACATTATAGAAGTCTTACTATGATTTTTATTATCCCTATTTCTGTCTAAATGTGGTCAATATTCTCCATGTTTTCAATCATAGTATTGTATCTTCCACTCAATCGACTCTATCGAGATTTTCAACGGAAATTTTTACTTGATTTATTGACCTTTATCTTCCCAAGATTTCTATTGATCTCTTTCAAGATCAGTCTATTGAGTTGATCTTTCATTTCCTATATCACATTCCATGTTTTGTTCAATGTATATTTCTAACCTGTTTGTGTTCATTTAGAATTTATTCATATTTTCTTTGAATTTGTGATCATTTCAACAATTATTTTGAATTATTCATCTAAAAGTTCATCTATCTTGCTGTCTTTGGAATTCATTACTATGACATTGTATGAAGTTTTAGAAGACTCATGTTGCCTTAGTTTTTCTTTTTTCATATTTTTGTTCATATGTATATCTTTAGTTTCATTCTTTCATTTCATTTCATTTTTCTAGTTTTTTTTTTTAATTCAACTGTGCATGTGGGCGCATGTGTGTGTGTGTGTAGAACCATGGGCGAATTCGGGAACCACCATGGACGCCTCCACCTCCTCGTTTACTCTGCCTCCGGGATTCACAGGCTCTGCCCTACTAGGACCAGAAACGCAGGCTGCCCCCACTTCCGCCCAGCATCTGTATTTGGGTTCTAGGATCCAAACTCAGGACCTTCTGCTTGCAAGGCAGAGGCTTAACCCCTGAGCCATCTCTCCAGTCCTCTCATTTCATTTTAATTATTATTTTGTTTAGTATAACACTGAAAGATATTTTAATGCTTTATATATTGTACTTGTTTACACTCACTGATCCTTCCCTATTTCTATTCCTCACTCCAACTGATCCTCCTTCCAAATAGTCCCCTCTGGTTTCATACAGAGGGAATGGAGTGCTTACCCATCTTCACTGCTAGTAGTTTTTTATTAAGATAAATGAGTGGATGTGGTTACATTGAGAAGAGTGAATAAAAGGTTCCAGGGACATGCAAGTCTATCTTTGGTGCTAGAAACTGAAGTTTATGTTTAAACACTGCATTGAAGTATACGTAATTAAGCAGTCCTGGTCAAGTTGTAGTTCATCATTGTCTCTGCTCTGGTCTGTCCTGCTGCTTGTTAACCACGAAGTGTGCAGACTTTCTTCAGGGACAACTGTCTTCAGTTAAGGTGATGGCCTGCCCTATGGAGTTTTTCTCTTTTGGAGAATACAATGCAACTTCAGGTTTGGTATGATGATTTATCTCTGTGTGTTTTTAACCAATATAAAGAGGCAAGCAAACCTAATTTGAAGGCTGATTTTCATCTTACTTCTAGTACCCTGTAGTTCCAAGTGAGGATAAGTGGTTTCCAAGTGGCTATTTCAATATTAAGCTATGTAGATTTCAAGTCTTCTCTTTGATTTGACTGTACTTCTCTACATTGTTATAATCTATGCTAGCTGTGCATTAATTTTAAAAACATTACTACTGAAATGTCGGAGCTTTCTTAATATCTTCCACTTGAAAAGTGTACTAGTTTCCTGCTTTTTTTGCTTCCATCCCTAGGAAAGTTCCCAGTTGATGGGTGCCAGTTATGCACTATCATGGACTGCCTGATAAACTTGAGTATAACTTTCAGAACAGGTAGAAAAAGTGATTTGAGACCCCCAAACGTTTCAGTCTTGTTCACTCCCCCCCCCAGTCACAGTTTGAATCAATACTTCATATTGTTTCTCCACTACAAGTCACTGTTTGAATCAATAGCTTGTACTCTTCCTTCTGGGACTATGTTCTGCAGGAACTACTATAAACATCTCTTACATTACTTTTTAGGTTTACTTTTTTTACTGACACCTACATTACTTTTTAGTTTTCATTTTTTTATTGACATCTTTTCTTTTAAGTTACAAAGTATTACTATAGTAACTTTACACTCATATATGAAAACTATAGATATGTATATAACACAAATATCTATATTTTTACTCCCACATTTTATTTTTTTCTAATCACACAAACTCAATAGGTACCCTGTCCTTTCCCTCCTTCCTTCCCTCCCCAATTGTCCCCCTTTGCACTCTCCACCCTTCCTCCTTCCTTTAACCCTCCTCCCTCCTTCCCCTTCTCCCATTACCTCCCCCTTCATCTCTCCCATCCCCTGGATAATACACATATAGTTTTGTGAATTAAAAAAACTACATTAATTTAATCTTAATATAAGAGAGCTTTAGAGCAGAAGAAATAGCTTGGAGTCAGAGAGGATAGGAAAGAGCTGCTATGGACAGCATGAGAGAGAGAGAGAGAGAGAGAGAGAGAGAGAGAGAGAGAGAGAGAGAGAGAGAGAGAGATGATTTCTTAAAAAGATATTCCAGATTAAGTTAATCATGTTTATCTCCAGAGTTTATCACAGAGGAGCCAGAAAACCTTTTGAAGTTTCACTCCCCACTTCTTATCTTCTGTGATATTTTATTTAGTGTGTTCAGTTTTTGTTTGCTTTTTTCACAATTTAAATTGACAGGAAAGGTTTGGATGTCCTGACTGAGGTTGAGTGCTCCACAGTAACCTATTCTCTACCAACTCCCATTTATTGCTAAGAGCAGCTTCTGAGCTGGAGGGCACAAGCTATAATAATTTGAATGTCCAATGCTAATATCTACATATAACAAAACATGTGGTGTTTATCTTTCTAAGTCTGACTTGCCTCATTTAGTATAATTTTTTCCACTTCAACCAATTTGTTTATTCTAGTTCCACCCATGAATAATTTCATGATTTCACCTTTCTTAAAAGCCGGATAATATTCCATTGTGTATGTGTAGGATATTTTCATTATCCATTTATCAGTTGGTGGACCATAGGCTAATTCCATTTTCTTGCTATTGTGAATAAAGTCTCAGTGAATATATGTACATATGTATCTTTCTTCATGATGAAGTTTCATTTCCTTTGAAAATATGTTCAGGCGTGGTATGGCTAGGTCATATGGTAATTCTAGTTTTTTGAGGAATTTCCACACTGATTTCCAGAGTGGCTACACTAGTCTACATTCCCACCAACAGTGTCTTGCATTTATTGTTATTTATTAAATATTTTTTTTGAGAGGAGAAAGAGAGAGAAATGTTCCTGCACCAGTTCCAGTCATACACACCAGATGTACATAAGGACAATCACTTCTGACAACTGCTCACTGCTGTCCCACACCCCAGGGAAAGCAAAAGGAAGGAAGAGAAACAGGAAGGGATGGGAGGAGGGGGATTCTGAGGAGAGAGGCATCCTGCCTTGTGTAACCAGATAAGAAGAAAGTTTTAAGAAATTAGACACACGGATCTTACCTCCCAAATGGCTTGCCAAGTGTAACTGGCAGATACAGGAATTCAATGAAGGCTGGCTGGGATTGTTAGGTTCTTATGGCCCAGAAAAAGGAAACAGAAAAGGATATGTGAATAATAGCAGAAATAGATACAACTTCTTAGAAAATAATACACTTCCAAGAAGAGGAAAGCATGTCAGAGCTGAGAAAAAGGTTAGAATCTCAATGGTTCTCCTGCTTTATAGATAGGAATCTGTATAAGTTTGCATAGTGCTATAGTTAACTTTTCTTTCTTCTGTTGTGTGAAAATGTTCTGATCAACCTAAGGGGAGAAAGAGAGATCTGTTTGGTTTATGGTTCTGGAGGGGATATACTTTAGAATAGTGGGAATCTCATAAAAGGCATGGCTGCAGGCAGAAGCAGGAACGCTGGTTCGTATCGCCACAGCCATCATGGAAGCAGAGAGAGCAAAAGCAAAAGTAATCGGAAAAAGTAGGGACAGTCCATCAAATCTCAAAGTCTGCTCCTGCCATACCCCTTCCTCCAGCAAGGCTCCACCTCCTAAATTCACCATGAACATTCCCAAACATTAACAATATGGAAGACAGTTCACATTCAAAATATTACATATAGCATAGTATTTTTCTTTTGTACCTGCTTTATCTGTTATGCCAACCTTAGTGGATTGACCCAATGTTCTTATGTGTCAACTGCTTTATTTACTATTTTTTTATTTTACGCTCTCCTCACTTTCTTGTTACAATAGCACTAAAGAGGCCTAGGTGGACCTGAGTGCAAAATCAAGAGCTTATCTCAAAAACATGCAAGCTTATTAAAAAGCATTCACATACTTCAGAAATATCCCTGACCATAACAGCATTGCACATGTATGTAGCTGCTGTGTCTCCAATGGTGGCAGAGAAGAGAGAGACCATGTCTACACTCAGTGTTCTGTGCTTTGAATATATAATTAGTAGCCTGATATGAACATGTTGGCCTCCTATGTGTCAGACACCATGTGTTCCCATGAGGATAGCATTCCTGAGCCAGGACTCAGTGCTTATACGTGGAACCTGATTTTGTGTGCTCATAACATGGATGGTCTTCCTGGGCTGTGCTCTGTGTGCCCACAGAGTTGTTGACCTCTCTCGAACAAACGTGTTCACATTGTGGAAGAACTACTGCTGAATGCACTCCAAGTGTCCACACTATGAACTTGGTTTCACAGTTAGCCCAACAAAACTGGTGTTCTTTAGTTTTGTCCTGGTTCCTTAGCCACATGGAGATGGAAACTCAGTCACAACAATTATCTAATACTAAATGCATTTTTCTCTTATTGCTGTTACATTATTTTATATTAATATATTATAGTTCAGTTTTTTTTTAAGAAAGAAGACATAAAGATGGGAGGTGGATATGTTAAGGGCATGTCCAAGAGGAGTGAGAGGGAGAAGAAGATAATTATGATTAAAATGCAATGTATATATGTATGAAATTGTCAAAGAGAAAGAAGTAGAGATGGATGCATTCATAACTGCATAAAGTAGCGCAACAGTAATAGCCAGGAATTATACATAAACGTGGATCTAACAGAACTAAAAACAGGTGAATAAGAAAATCAGACAGGTCATGGCGCAAGAAATAAGAATGGTTGTTATTTTATGAACTTTTTAAAGACATTTTCTGCAATAGCCTGTCAATGAACATCATGGAAAAAGTCTTCATGCTGACTGTGATTTCTTGAGAGCCAATATGGAAATAGTCAATTTGAATATAATCTAAGAGTCCAAGAAAAAGCCATTTTTTGAAATTCGCAGATGACATTCAGACTAGTAGGACTCCAAATATTTCTAAGTGTCATTCTGTGATTCAGACTCTCAGATGATCCCCTTTTCTGGTCACATTGTAATATATATTTTTTCATAAACCAGCATTCTGAAATGCAGATAAATGTGTGAGAAATACTAAAGCAGCACTCAAGAAAAGTCTTAAAATACTTTTAAGAGTTAAAAAGACTTTTAAGACATTTTCAAGACATGATCATCATTCCCAAGCAGAGCTTGGCCACAAATCCAGTTTTTCACTTTTTTTTAACCCCTTTGCTTTATCTTTTTGTTGTTTCTGGAGAACAATGATGAGCTTGCTGGGATTCACTGTGAATCTTTTGTCAGTGATAACAGCTTCCTCAAATCAAAGAACTATGTAAATACAATGCACACAAATCTATGGCTTATACGATAATATTACCCATCAATTTCAATCTCTGAAGGAGCCATCTGAGCACAGTTCCTCCCATAAAGAACAAATCGGTATTCAAAACTTGTTATTTCAAAGCTTGACTCAAACTGATTTTGAAAGTTAAAGTACTAAGTACATATATTTGTTAAAAAATCAGATTAATAAGAGATAGAGCTTTATTCTTTTCTACAATCCAACTTAATTTTATCTGAAATGCTTATCTTTATTTTGCAACAGAAATTTGTTACAAATAAGCTCTTTGCTTAAATAATATGTTTGTAGAGGTGGTGCAAAGGATTCAAGAAGTGTTTTCAAAAATAACACGGTTTCCATGATAATTTGTAAATAACAATTTTCTACTTTCCACAATGGAACAATTCAATGTACGTGGCAATAAAGTAGAACACAACAAATTAGTTTAAATATCTTATTTATTTATTTTGTGTGTGTGCATGTGCGTGTGTATCAGAAGGCATAGTGAATCTCTGTGGAGGTCCAAGGCTGACTTCAGAATCATCCTGGATTGCCTCTACCTCCTTCTTATTTCTGTCTGGGATTTCCCAGGCTCTACCCACCAGGGTCAGAAGTGGGAACTGCAGGCTGGTGTCCTTGTTTCTTCCTGACGTTTTTTTCATGGGACTTGGATTCTGAACTCAGGACCTTCTGCTTCTAGAAACAGAGTTTTAATCCCTGAGCCATTTTTCCAGCCCAGACAAAATACTTTTAAGACTTGAAAAATCTTTGAGTTGATGATGAACTTTATTTCAGAAAGAGACCTTTAAAAAATAAACTTAACAATGTTGGTCACTTATTTCCTTTGACCAACTTTAAGTATGAGTGAATACTTTTGCCTGACTGCCCCAGAGTTCACAAGATGAAAGAGCCTTGGTTTTTTTATTTTGTTTTGTTTTGTTTTCTTAAGTTATTTATTAATTTATTTTTCCTCAATCATACAAGCTCAGTAGGTACCACAGTCCTCTCCCTCCCTCCACCCTTTCCCAGTCCCCCTTACACCCTCCCCCCATTTTCACCTTCCTTTCATCCCCTTCCCTCCCCTTCTCCTAAGGCCTCCCAGTTCCCCCCTCCTATCCCCTGGAGCATCCTTTTGTGTGAATGCGAAACTTCCCTCTAAGTCTTCCACTTTACTGAGGTTTAAGGACTCAGTGGCATAGCCCAGAGCCCTTTCTTGGGCTTCCCTTTAGTGTGGAAACACTATTATAACTGTTAATCCCTTGCCTGTAAGGATCCTACTGCCTATGATCCATGCTAGACTTTGGGGGGTCGTTGACATATCAGTCATTGGGCAGGTCATAAAAAGCCAAATATGGTTACTGTGTCCCTAACTTGTGGGGAATATCTTGCATATCGTTGTCCTCCCCATGTTTAGGCTCTTACAATCTTGCCGCCTCCTCTTCCACTAAGTTTCCCTCATCTTTAAGACGGGGAGAAATTTGGCTGGTCTAGTTCCAGGGGATTAATATAGGAAGAGTTCCTATTTTTTTAATAGAAAACATCACTCACCTTGAAAGTAAAATGTTACATAATAAATTTTCAGAAGTGTAGTGCTTTCAGTTTAGTTTATATATTTTAAAATGATTCTTTCCTGGGTTGGAGAGGTAGCTGAAGTGGTTCTGTCTTACAAGCAGAAGGTCCTGAGTTCAGATCCCAAATCAGCAATTAAAACTCCAGGTGAAGATCCTTGTAAAGTTGTGATGCTGAGCATGGCTAACATGATAAGCCAAACAGCATTTGTATAACAAGTCAACTTTCCATGGGTCATTTTCTGAGTTGTAGACTGCATGCAGGAATGTAAAGGCTGTGCCCAGTGCATCCTGAAAGTAGATATACCTTTCCTGTCTTTTTATGATGCTTAAGCAGCATGGAGAGATTCCTACAGAAAACAAACAGTACATCTCATTTTAAATACTGTACCAGATAGACAAAGGTGTCTACTTGACAGTGGTGGTGGGGGAGGGGGGACTAAGCTTTTAGATACTCCCAAGACAAATTATTTAATTAAGACTTTCCTCAAGAAGGTGGAAGATTATATAATTGATGCTGCAAAACCCAGAACTTGGTGAATGGGACCATTCATAGGCAAGTGGATAAAATGCAGAGATTCGGTTCAGTATTTTGACATATAGGCATGCTAGCAAGTGAAATTACTCTCAGAAATTACTGTGGATATGGTGTGGTCCATTCTCTTGACTCCTTATTTGGTGTGAACCATTCTGAATGTTTTGAAAGTGCAACTGAAAATTATCTGCCAAAATTAAACCTTTTGTCCCCATCAATTTGAGATCTGTTTTTATTCAGCAATGAGAAAATAAAACTAATACAAATACTGGAGGAAATACTGACCAAATTGTAAGGTTCCGATGTTGGTACATCTGCAAACAGTTTCATAACATGGTTATGGTTAGTGATATAGAACTGGCAATTCATTCTGAGCATGATGAAAATGTTAGCAAGGAGTGTTAATAGAAATAAATATTGTATACGATGATAAAAGCTAAGGCAATCATAAAGCGTAAGAACAAAGAACAGAGATATCTACAGGACTTAAGTGCTGACACCAAGGCATCTACAAAACTGAGGTAGAGAAGGTGAGGAATCTTTGAAGGCCAAGTCAAAGCAGAGAGAGTCTAGAAAATACACCCATGGGCAGAGCCTGCTAATGGCCCACCAATTCAATTTAGTGTACAGGGAATGATCTTTTTAGTAATAAGTGGATGATGAAGCAGACTGGCATGTAGAAAAAGCAAATCTTGATTTTCCTCACATTTCACTAAAATTACTTAGAGCAAGTTTGGGAAGGCAAAAAAAATAGTGCTTTTCAAAACATGTGAATATTGTTGTAAGTTAAAGAAAATATTTTTATTAACATGTGTGCATACATGTTTCAACATGCATGAGCAAATGTATGTGTGCAGATGCACCTGTACATGTACACATGAAGGCCCAAAGCTGATGCTGGGTATCTTCCTCAGTCACTGAGCACTTTATTTTACTGAGATGTGATTGCTTCCCAATTCTACTTCTCTGTCTTCTGCCTTTTGGGATTGCAGGTGGCCACCATGCCTGTCTAGTGTTTACATGGGTCTTGGGGACCTGAACTCCTGTCTTTATGCTTGCATGAATGGAGATTCATCTGCTGAGTCATCTCCCAAACTGGATGAGATGATTTTTATGAAAGCAAAAATATTCTGATAAGAAAAATATTGATACACTTGGTTATTTACATAAAATTCTGTTCTCCAAAAGTTAACATTTTCAGTATATAGGCAAGTTATAATAATAAAAGAGACATACTACAGATGTTTGACAACTGATAAATATATATGCAAAAAATTTTCTAGATATTAATGAGGAAATAAAGTTATGCTTTAAACAGGCTTAATTAAAACTTAATTGGTACTTTTCAAATCAAAATGGCCATTAGCTATTAGAAAGTGTCCAACAGCATAATTCATCAGTAAATGCAAATTAAAAAGGCAATGAAATAAAACTAAATTTCAAATAGTATGTGTTAAAATAAAAAACACAGACACTGAGAATTGCTATCAAGGGATGTGGACCAAGTAGAAAGTTACATTGTGATGTAAAATTTTAAAAGCACTTTGGAAAATGGATTGACAGAATTAATTATAAAAATATATATACCATATGATTTAGATATGGGAAATAATGCTCACAAGGAGTTGTTTACATAATAATCCCAAAATAAAACATCTCCTATTGTCACCAATAGTGATGCATAAGATAGACTGAAAGTTAGTCATGCATAAAATAGACTGAAGGTTAGTTATGCAGACTAGCTCATAAAAGTGATTAAATGTTATACATACTACCTTAAGCTAACTTGTGAGACATTATATTGAGAAAAAAGACACTTTTGTAAGACTCATCATCTAGTTCTGTCTCTGTGATAGTCTCAAATGTGCAAATCTGGTCTACGAAGATACAGCTAAAAGTGTGGTTATCTCTGGTGGAGAAGATGAAGAATGTTAAGGTGGTTTAAGCTCAAGGAAGCACAATGTAATGCTGGAAACTATTTTACTGTGGATCTGAATGGAGACTTTGTCATATGTACCTATAGCATTGTTTCATGGTATATCTGAGGGATTACTTACTCTACAAGTATCAGAATAAGAGGATGCTGAGGTCTTTTGTATATAATAGCATAGGGTTTGTATGTGAGGTTCCTTTTCTCATAAAACTCACTGTGAATTCCCAATAATCCTTGTTTAGTGTTTGATTTCTCATATGGCATTAAGTAAATCCTAATTATTATGTGTATGTTCCCATCCTGTCTTTGAGACACCCTTTGATTTTCTGATGGATTTTACATGTGTCATTCTTCTCTACAGTTATAAAAGATTACAAAGTTGTTTAAAAATGTGTTTTCTACCATGTTCTCTGTTTTCTGCCTCTGTGGTGCTTGACTCAGGAGTAAACACAATAGAATCCTGCTATGAATCCCTGCTGCTTTCCCACTAGTTGAATCTTTCTTATCACTCTCTGTTTTTAAACAGCCATTCAGTTTGTACTCTTTAGGTCATAAATTCTTTCCTAGTTAAAGACTCTTTGAAACTCTTCTCCAAATTTTTTATTGATTCTTCCAAGTTTCACATATTAATACAACAAATTTAAGTCGTTTTCAATCCATGTTACCTGATCTTATTCCATCTTTTCTTCCTCTTATAAACTTTCTTCTTCCAAACTAGTCTGCTTACTACTTTCATGTCTGCTTTTGTATGTGGCCCACTGAGTTTCACCAATTTTGCATATATTAACATCCAACCGTGCCCTTGATGGAGCATGGACAATATATCAGTGGTTAACCACTGAAGAAAGTAGTTACCTTTCCCAAAGCCTGTATTAACCAATAATAGTCCTAATAGGAGGTATGGATTTTCTTTCCCCTTCCATGAAGAAATGTTTACAGGCTAAAATGTTGTACAAGTCCACAGCTGCAGTACAGCAGTCTTGTCATACATAGAGACAATATTTGGTAGTATTCTTCCCAAGGCTCTGATTCTTACATTTTTTACCACCCCTTTCTCTATGATGTTTCCTAAGATTTGGGGTGAGATGTGATTTAGACATCCTGTTTAGGGCCCAGAACTCCATAATCACAGATTCTTAGTCTTTTTTATAATACCAGTCATGAGTTACCTATGGAAGAACTAGTTTTGAATCCAACAATTAACAGTCAGTTAACCTGTAATATTTGTACCACCATTACAACAATGGGCATATCTTGCCAAATAGTTGTAATTGTAGTTTGCCCATGCTTAAGTATTAAGTTATCTTGATTTTAACTTAAAGGATTTAAAATTCTAATGGTTTCTTTTATGTTTGTTAATTTTCTAATCGCTCAGCACTTCGCCAAAAAAGAAATAAGTCCGCTTTCTAAATAAGAAAAAAGAGATGAGATATGCATATATATGAGTATTTAATATATTATGCAAATATAAATAAATCCACTGTATCTTTAAAATATACGGTGTAAAATTACTTCATAAAGAAACTTTAATCTTGGATCTTCAAGCTAAATATCACTATGATACTGGGTCAACTAATTTCCAAATTATATTTTTCTCATATAGAATCTCTACATAATATAGTTATATTTATTTATATCTAGATAACTATCTAGTTATTTCCAAGTTTTCCCTGAGTAAAAGTTTGATTCATTTTTAAACTAGCCACATGACTTCGTGTTCCTTGATATGTAAATCAGAAAGCAGAAATGAAAACAAATATCAGGGCAGAACTGTAGATTGAGATCCTACCTTATGATTGAAATAGAGAAATTTCTCTCCATGAAATCATCAACGATATGACTATTAGGCAAGATAAAACTGGGGGGACCATTCAAATGTCTTTTTTTCTTTTTTCCAATTTCCATTTATGTAAATGGTGTGTCATATGTGTCTGTATGCACATTTGAATGAGCATGTACAGTCCCACTGTTGATATCAGGAATCATCCTCTGCTGTTTTTCTCTTATTTAAATTTTAACTATAAGGTTAGTCTGGCTAATCAACTTGCTCTGGGATTTCAGTCTCTGCCTTCCAACATTGAATCACATACAGGCTGACACATACACCTGGCATTTTACATCTGGGGATCCAAACTCTTATCTTCTTTCTTGTGAAACAAGTGAGTGCTTTAAACACTGACATATCACACCAATCCTGATTTTTTACATAGATGGAGTGATGATACAATAAAGTAATAGGATGTTGTAGATTTCTAAATATGACTAAATTTTTATTTGCCTACTGTCTTGTTGTGATTTGAATGTGGATGTCCCTCAGGCTCATGTATTTGAACTCTTCTTCTCTAGCTGGTAGTGCTGTTTGAAATGACTGTGGAGTACACAGATGGTGGAATCTTGTTAGATGAAGTACATCAATGGATCTTGAAGTTCTATAACCTAACCTATTCCTGTTCTTTCTTTGCTTGTGTGTGTGTGTGTGTGTGTGTGTGTGTGTGTGTGTATGTGTGTGTGTGTAAGACAACTGCTCCTGAAGCCATTTTCTCTGCCTTCCCTGCCATGATGGATTATATCCCTCTGGACTGTAAGTAAAAGTAATTTCTGTTTTAAATTACTTGAGTCAGACTATTGTATTATTGCAAGAGAAGAGTGATTAAAATGTATCTCTTTGACATTCAGAATTCAGGGGTGCGTACAGATGTATTTACTATATTATCTTCAGTTAGTAAGTATCTCATATTGTAATGTTCTCAATAAATTCATGATACAAGAGCTTAGGAAATCAAGAGGAGGTATTCTTTATTACCATTCTGGTCATGGGTCTTAGTCCATGATCATACCAACACCAGGAGCAAAGGGAACTGGCCACATTATATCCACAGGATTGTTGAGAGAGGCAAAGCATAATCACCAGAGAGTAAGACTACCAATGTATAACAAAAATTGCCAACTTACTGAACCAGCCTTTCCCATGTTATCCACCTGCCCAGGGGTTGATCCAACCACTATGTGTAGTGTCTTCCCACATCAATCAGACAGTGTTCTGCAGGTTTCCTCAAGGGCTTGTCTTAACTATTAACACTTCATTAATGTGCTCAGAACTAACTCTTTAATTATCAAGTTGACACCTATATGTATCTAACTAACACAGCTACTAAATGTTCATCTAAATTTGGCCCCTTTTGTGGGAAAATTTTCTGATATTCTGAGACTCTCTTTACAAAGGAACTGTTCACTCTCCAGTTAATAGCTAGTGAACAGTGAATGCCTTCCTCTCATATAGTCTGATACACTTCACCTCCAGCTTATCAGGAACAAGATGATCACCAAGGAAGAATGAAGTCCTGTGTTGAAGAGTAACACTGATCAGACATTCTAGCCAGATAGTAATCTCCAGGGTTAATATGAGACCCTGTTTCAACAAAAAAAGTAGAACGCCATCTAAGAAAATGCCTGAATTTGATCTGTAACCTCAACATGTGTAGTCATAACATGCACACATACATACATGAGTACACAAGTGCATGCAACACACACACACACACACACACACACACACACACACACACACACACACATACAGAGGCAGGGAGGGGAATGGCAGGAAAAAGAAAAAAGAGATAGAGAAAGAGAGAGAGAGAGAGCCACTGTGGCATATAGTTTTATAATTTGAGATATATTCTTGATAAGAAAAAAATTCCTCACATCATTACAAATACTGGAAGGACTGATGGCTTTGGTTCACGTAAATGACTGTGCAATGAGGTGGCTTTACTGGAAGGGACCTTCACTCCCTGCATTTTCCCATCACCTTCCTTTTTCAGGATACTTCAAATACAACATTGGACACTTGACTAAGGACAGCTGATCATTCTTTGCTGGGGTGAGTCATTTAAAAAATGTTTTTAGTACTCTCCTCCCAGATCTTCCTGCTACAGTTACAGAGGCCACACAAGAAATAAACTCTGAAGGGCAGAATGTTAGTTAGTCTGGCAAAGGAATAAATAACTCTGATAATTATTGTGATGAAAAATCAATGAAAAGGTATCACTTCTTGATTATTTGCTTAGATCACAATGACATAATAAGTTTATGACTTTTTTTTAACTCCAACATTCTCGTGGTTATGTACAGGTGTCAACTTGATGGTTGAGGGTTTGAGCTCTGGGCACATTTGCAGAGAATTAGTAGTTGAGTTAACCCCAGAACCAACCTGAAGTAGACTGTCTATTTGATGGGGCAGACACAGCCCATGGTGAGTGGGACTAGGCCCTGAACAGATGAAGAAAATACAAAGAGTTGGTTGAGGAAGTTGGCATCCTTGTGTACACTTGGCCAGACATGCTGGTCTGGCAAGTAAAGATCGTCCCTTTCTTGACCATGATGTGGTGGATGGTGTGGCCATTTCCCTCGGCCCTGGTGTTGGTGTGAGCTCTCCTGTCAAGCTGGACTGAGAACTGTAACTGGAAAATCATAAGAGAAAATAAACCCCTTGTTTCCTTAAGCCATTTGATGGTGATTTATCAGAAATCATGCAGACAAACTGCAACAAACACGTTTTAGTTAAGGTGAGCTAGGTTGCTGTCAATAGATCTTTATAGGTCTTTTGTTTCTGAGGAATATTGGAAAACTAGTCTAACTTTTGATGTCTCTCAATAATAGTCTATTTGAAATTTACATCATTCAGATCAAATTTCACATTTTAATTGTCAATCCTTCTTCTTGATTTAATGAAGCACATATCTCCTCTTGAGGGCTGTAAACACTGCTGTAATTTATCACTTGCTCCAGCTGTGAAAACATTCAAATTGCTCAGTTCTTAGGCAGAGAGAGATGAGGAAAAGAATATTTGAAAACGCAGTAATATTTATGAAGGGAAAATTCATACTAACACCTTCATGCATTGAATTTTCTAAAGATGAGTGATGTTGGCAGAATAGCCAGCCAGGTGATGCTTTCTGTAAAAGAGAATAAGAGAAATCAATGAACAATTTCTTTAATTCTCTGTGCTGGATGGGAAGGCGTATCTTCAGCTGTCACACCTATTGTCACTGGATTGAAAGGCAGCAATAAGTGAAGGCATCATGGTGCTTGACCATACTGTATAAATTATTAGCAAAGCTCTTTAAAAGAAATATTTACCGAATTCCTTTAAAAGGATGACAGCTTATTATGACCAACTCCCGTCACAGAATATTTTTCCTCTCTTCTACTCTTTGCAGCTTTTCAGGAACTCATATTCGTAAGATAATGCAAATGGAAATCATCACTCCCTACTGAAGCCTAGAAGTCTCATCACCATCCATCATGGCCACGAGGCAAATGTTCCCAGCAAAAGAGACATTAAACACAATGAGAAGCCTCATGACTTCGGAACTCTTTTTACTAGGTCGTTTTAAAGTTGCTGGGTATATTAACTTGAAATGCATTCCACTGTCAGTACAAAAAAATTCTGTTTTATAATTTACTTATTAAATCAATTCTCTAAATATTAAAATCTAAGTATGCATTATATTTATAATTATAAAAGCATGACAACTAAATAAAATAATGCAAAAGAATGAATTTTTAAATCTATATTCCTATTTTATGATTATTTAATGATTATATCTCCTCTAAAATGATTTTAGTATGGATTACTGCTGTTTAATCTTGAATTGTTATGTAACATAATACATGTTTAAAAAATCTAAAACTTTATCATTGAGTTAGTGTAAATATTTTTATATTAAAACAACCATGTTAGATATAGCTTGATTTTATAGTTAATTTTCCAAAATGATTTGTATGTCATATTCAGATAAGTTTCTGTGTGTATGTGTATACTTATAAATATGTATTTATAGCAATAGAATGTGAGTACAATTTTCCAAAATATCTCTGATACCCATCATGTCATATTCTGATTTTAACTCTGTCACTGTTTTCTAAGCGATAAAAAATCCAAAATTCATGGAATGTAAGATAGATTGTACAATTCAGAATCCAAACATAGGTCTTTAGCAATTAGGATTTTCTAATTCTTAATTAAAGCATTCAACTTGTCAATTAATTTCACAGTTCTCTCCTCTCTCAGTCTTATTCAATATCACTCTGTTTCTGTGGATGAAGCCAAATGCTCATTCATTCCTCTGAGAATCCTTGAATTCATAATTGGTCCTCTTCCTAACCTTCCTCTTCATCATAGCCTTCCTTCCTGCAGTACGTCACTTGTTCGTCACTAAACCCCCAAGCCTTCTTGCTCTTTTTCTTTCTCTAGTTCTTTCTCTCTGTCTTTCTTTCTTTCTTTCTTTCTTTCGTTATTCTTCTTTCTTTCTTTCTCTTTTCTTCTTTCCTTTCTTCGTTTCTTTCTTTCTTATGTTCTTTTATTCTTTCTTCTTCTTTCTTTCCTTCCTTCCTTCCTTCCTTCCTTCCTTCTTTTTTTACTTTCTTTCTTTCTTTTTCTTTCTGCCCGTGTATGTGTGTGTATGTGTGTGTGTGTGCATGTGCGCGCGCACGTGTGTGTGTGTGTGTGTGTGTGTGTGTGTGTGTGTGTTGGCCAGAGTTCTTCATCAGTATTCTTCCTTTTATTATTATATCTTTTGAGATAAGGTTTCTCACTGAACATATGTAGCTCACTGATTCAGCTAGGCTGGTGACAAGTGAGCTCCAGTAATCCTTCTCTTTGCTCCCTAGTATAGGGTTACAAGTGTACTACACCATGCCTGATTTTTTAAGTGGGTGCTAGGGATCTGAAATCAGGTACTGATGTTTGTATGGCAGTCATTACTCTTATTCATATGTTCTCTTCTTGTGCTTTATGATATCATTTAGACTGTAACTAGAATAATCATACTAAACTTCTGTTATCATAGCATTTATAATTATCATTGTACCATGAGTAACATTTGAAAGCAAGAGATTTATGTATGACTATCTGCTAAATAAATGACCAAGAAAGCCTAATTTTAACTTACACCGTGAATCTACTCAGCCCCAGGATCCAATATTGACATATCTAATATCACCAGACATTTCCTTCATGAGGATGATTTTCAGTTCTGAAATCACTGTCTATTATTGCATTTATTTTGTACTTCTCGAAAGGTAAGAAGGAGTGTCAAGGATAGCATCTGAAGTAATTATAGAAGTGATTCAATATTTGTTCACTGCCTTATGATCACATTCTCTACAGTTACTCTACAGTGAATAGGTCAGGTTTGCTGCATTCTTAAACCCCAAACTGCTCATTAAACTGAATTGCAGAAGCTCTTCAGTTCCAAACAGAATCCTATAAGGAAGAATGCTTTCAAGTGATCATGGACATGCAAAAGGAGCAATGTATTCTAAGAACCATAATTTCGGCAGCGGTCCTAGAAACACTTTGACTCTCATATGTCTGGGGATAGGTGAAGAAGCTGGGTCAAGTGGATTGAAAAGGAAGCTTTTCCTTACTCTCTTTTGATCACTATGTAATGAAACTCTTCACATCTCTCTAAAACCTGAAATTGAGTTCTTAGCAGTGGATTTATTGGTACTTACATGCAGGAAAGAAGAAGAAAAGGAGACAAGTAGAGGAAATAAAGACATAAAAAAAGAGGTCAAAGTAAGGTCATTGGTACAGATATAACTAGCACTTTAAAAAAACGTTGATCTAAATTTAGAGTGAACAAAGCTGTACCGGTAATTTCCAAAATATGGTTCTGTTGTCTGGAAGTGGATTTAACTTTAGCTGAATTCAGAAGTACCTTAATAAAATGATACTTTGGTAAATACTTTAAAATACACCAAAGCTACATTAAAGGTATTACCAAGGGCTGGAGACATGGCTCAGGGGTTAAAACTCTTCCTCATAAGTAGAAGTTTCTGATTCTGGATCCTAGTTCCCATGCAAAAACGCCAGGCAACAACCTGCTAAGGCATTGAAATCTTCTACATTTTTTTGTGGAAGTAAACTTCTAAGCTGAAAGTTAAATGTTCTTCCAATATATGGGTGTAATAATAGATATTTACAGAGCAGTTTAACTTACTATCTTCCTACCTTTAGGTTCATTGGCTGTTTTACCTGTTGAACTATATCCTTCCCTTTTTTGGGTTCTTGTTTTAGTTTACAGTAACAGGAATGTGTACCATGCTGACAAGCAGGTCTTAGTTCAGTAAGAAATCTGTTGGTTTTTTCCTTGATACTCAGGCTATACTCACCACTATTACACTGGTGGACACCTGTTCCCATGGTGATTTTTAAGAAAAGCAGTCAGGTGGACAGCAATGGCCACCCATAATGCAGAGTACCAATGACTCAACAGGGCTCACCCAGAATCAGGCCAACCTAACCTCTCCTCACTCTAGGACTTTGGGAACCTCACAGAAGAGGGAGTGGTAAGATTGTAAGAACCTAAAGATGGTAAAGTTCACGATTGGTCAAGATATTCCATTCAAGATATTCCATCAAGGAACTCACTGTAGTGAGACTTGTCCTTACCAGACCTGCGTAATGACTGACATAGCAACATGTCCCAATAGACTACCTAGGGAATCAAAAAAGATAAATACATACAGTAGAAACCTTGGGGTCTAAAATTGGATGAATAAAAGAAAATGTCCCTATCAGTGGGGTGACCCAAAGAGAAGCAACTTGGTATGCCGCAGAGACCTGAACTCCCAAAAGAACAGACAAGCCAGAATGAACCCTGGAGTCCATAGAAACATATAGTCAGGAGGGTGGAAGGGATTAGAAGACACTTGATGAGGAGAAGGAAGGATATGGGAGGCAGAGGAGATGGAAGGAAGCAGGGATGAGTACTCAATATGCTTGTAAAAGTAGAAAAATAAAAAGAATAAATGCCAAAAAAAATCATACCAGGGAGAAACGGTAGTAGCTTACACTTCCAGCTCTTGTGGGCAGAGTCTGGGAAATTGCAGAGCGAAGCAAAAAGGAGGTAGAAGCTATCCAGGATGATTCCCTTGATCCTCCACAAGGATACACAGTGCCCTCTGACATACACACACACACATACACACACACACACACACACACACACACACACACACACACACACAGATAAACTTATGCTACAAAGTGTAGGATTTAAATAAGATAATTTCAAAGACTCATGAGAGACTAGTAAATTTTATACTACAACCAAAGCTCTGTGAATTCCTTTCTTTCAAGTTACTTTTATGTAAGTACTGTTAATTTATTGTTGAGTGACTTAATTATCAAATAGTTGTTTTTTATGGAAAATCACTGCAACTTCTTGAGAGTTGCCATATGTTTAATGTAATCAATATAGGTGTTTCTTATGCTATCATAATAATACCCTCATATCTACTTAATTATAGATTTATTATGCATATTAGATGAGTTAAACTTATAGCAATTGGCACATGGGAAAATATTATGAAAATAGCTTCTTTACAATGATAATCATGACAATGACATTTTATATGTAACCCATTCCTTGATTTGTAACATATTTTTAATGATCAATCTCTGTATGGAATTGTGTAAGAAGCCAGAGTAAAACACATAATGTCATGATTTGTGAGTATATTGATCCATCCTCTGAAGGAAGCATGGCCACATAGTACTCCTTCCCAATTTGTTTAATCCTCATTTGGTATTAAGGTAAGAAATATGGTTAATTTAGCATGACATCCAATACCCATCAGGATGGAACCAAGGGCATTGCAGGAACAGCAAAACTGAAAAAAAATCATCAACAAACCATAATTCAGAACATCAGAGACTCTATAACAACCACCTGGAATCAGGACTGCCTAATCTCTCCCCATTCTGAAGCTCAGGGAAATTTGTGAAAGAGGGGGAAGTAAGATTGTAAGAGCACAAGGATGGGAGGAGTCATGATATGAAAGATACTCCACACAAATTAGGGCTGAAGCAATGATAACAGGACTCTGCATGATCTGCGCAATGACCAACATATCGTTGACCCTTCAAATTCTAGCATGAACTAAAGGCACTAGAATCCTTAGAAGCAAGGGATTAACAGTCACAATAGTGTTCCTATACTTAAGGGGAATACAAGAAAGAGTTCTAGGAAAAGCCACTGAGTCCTCATCAGAGAGGAGGAGCCAGAGGAAAGTTTGATATACTCATTAAAGGATGCTTCAGAGATGGGGGGAGGAGACACTGGGAGAAAGGGAAGGAGGGGGGGAAAGAAGGGATAAAGCGGGCAGGGAACAGGAAGGGGTGGAGGGAGGGAGGGGACAGGGTTTCTTATTATGTTTGTATGAGCTGAAAAAAATTAAAAAAAATTTTTTTTAAAAAATCATTCTTGATGCCGGAGCTATAGCTCAGTAGTAGAGTGTTTTCTGGTTGCATGAGGTCTTGGCTTACTTCCTGTCTTAGTAACACACACACACACACACACACACACACACACACACACACACACACACGCATGCACACATATCATTCCTTAGGTTTTAGAGTTTTGACATGGTGGAAAGTTTTTTAGAATTTTGTTCCACAATCTTAAAAACTTTCATGTGTTCGAAGCAGAAGAACTGTTCCCTAGGATGCATTAATTAAGACTTTTCCTTGTATTCCTGGATAAGAAGCAAATGAAGAGACAGAAAAGACTTTTTCCCTGGGGAATCCAAGAGAAAAGGAAAAATCTGTTCTTATGAGATGTTCTGTGGACAAGAGTTAGTGACTATAATACAAGTAAATACAGCAGTGATGCTCAGCAGTTAAGTATCAGAAAGCTTAACAACAGCTGCAGTGCATACTCTAAGACCTTCCTGGTAATATTGCTCGCATACTTTGGACTTGTAGCAGCTTTCCTTTTAGACTTACATTCTATATCAGATATCTGACTGAATCTCAGCCTTTTCTGATGATGTTAGATTCAGAAATATTTCAGGAAACCTCTAAAATTTGAAAAATGGGTAAAATATTATAAGCTGCAGGGTAACTGATAATGAAAATGTGGTATATAATGGAATACTATTCAGTTATCAAGAAAAATGAATTAATGAAATTTGTTGGTAAATAAAGTTAGAAGAAGTTATACTTAGTGAAGTATCTCAAACACAGAAATACAGATGTTACATATTCCTAGTACTAAGCCCTCACAAAGATACACTCAAGGAGCAAATTTCTGTAATATTCATTAAAACCAAACAGTAACATAACTTAGGGGGTAGGGAGAAGAAGACCTCAAGAGAGTGGAGACAATGGAACATAGATAATGAAGTCATTTTGGAAGAAAATCCATAAGGAAAAGGAAGTAAGATGATGGGTCTTAATAAGGGTTAAAGGAGATTATAAAAAATAAAGACGTAAGTGGCCCAGGGGAAAGGGCATAAAAATGAACTCTATGAACAACTACAATTCCTGTAAGAAGAATTTATAGGAGCAACAGAGGCATGTAAGACTCATGGAAAGCAATTACTCTCTGAATAGGTTCTTATCCTTTTAATGTCAGGGAAATCATACCTAATACTATAAACCCATCCAAATAACAATAGAAGGGAAGTAACTGGACAGGAAAAGGTACCCTAGTGCTAACTATAAAAGATTGATAATGAAACACCTTCTAAACACTCTTTTTTCAAAGCCCTTAGATAAGAAAAGCTCTCAGAGTTCAACCAAGTTGCATCCTATTACATGAAAGGCTAGTGAGGCAGAAAACCATATTAGGCCACAATATAGACAATCAGGGAACCTGGAATACTCAACCCTAATCAGCCTATCAAAATCTTACCCCATGTCAAGGCTCAAGGAATCACAAGGAAAAGGGACAGTAAAATTTTAACAGCCTAAAGGCAGGATGAGGTACTCTTGACGAACATATTCCAGACAGTGGCTGCTATACCCAAAAAGCCAAAGTGGTGATTATTTCTGCCACCAGATCTGCACAGTGGCTGACTTATCAACATTCCCCCAAGGACTAAGATTCCCCCAAGAATCTTAGAAGAAACAACTGCTCTGACAGTGTGTCTCAGGGCAGGCTCTGGACAAAGGAAGAGGAATCTCCCCACTTACGACTCTACCTACTGAATAGCCACCTAAGTTCAACAGAAATTTGACTCCCTTACCAATACAGGCACTTGGAAGGGAGTACTATGGTATTCACAAGCAGAGGGACAGGAAGGAGAGATGGGACAGAGCAGGATGGATGAAGGGAGGGTCAGAAGGGAAAAGAGAATGAGGATGGATGGGGAGGGTGGAAAAAGAGGAAAAGGGGTGAGGACGGGGGTTAGGCAAAGACATAGATCCTGTTTGTATGTAAATACGTAAATTTTAATAAAAAAGGCACATAAAATGTAAGCTGCATGAAACTGGGATATTGAGTGAGAGATGAATTCCTGATACAGAATAAAGTCAAAATGCCATAGCAAAGACATCAACCTGGGACACTTGAGACAAGGGAGCAGAATGTTTTGGCTCAATGGTCAAATGCTTGTCACAAAAGTAGGAAGGCTAGGTTTAGAACCCCAGCACCCAGGTGAATATTGGTGAACCTAGGTACTTATCTGTAATTATGTCACTTGGAGAAAGGAAAGAGGGGATTTCCTAAACAAGCTGAATAGATAAAGTTGTCTATGGATGAATTGAGTTGAAGTGAGACCCTATCCCCACCTCTCATTTAGAGTGATTGAAAAGGACTCTTAAAATAAACCTTGGGCTTTCACACACATAAACATCACTGTACACACACACATGAAAACACACATGCACACATGAACACATACATACACATATACATGCACATGCATCCACATTTATTGCACCTACACACATATAAATACATACATTGATGTAAACCACACACACATACAAGAAAGAAAAAAATAAGAAGAAATGACCTTGCAACAGAGGGGACAGTAAGACTATAAGAGCCTAAAGATGGGGAGCTCCACCACTGGAAAAAAACACTCCACTCAAGACAAGGATACTGCGGCCAGGAACTCACAGTGATGAGATAATGACTTTACCATACATACACAAAGACTGACATATCAACATGTCCCCCCAGACCAGCATGAGACTAAGGGTGAGAACGTCATTCAACTAAAGGTACATCTGCTGCATCGAGAAGCTTACTGCAATAAGACTTATCCTCACCAAACTTGCACTATGACAGACATATGAACTATGATTTTGCAAAGCACAATGGAAGGACCGATACAACCTGTAGCCTGATGAGTCAACAGTTCCTAACCTTGGTGAAGGCAAGTGCAGAAAGAGAAAGTAAACTTTGATATATGATCACTGTATTCTGACATTTCTACACATATAAACTCACTTATATTATCAAATGGGACATCTGATATTTTTCAGGAATTTTTCACCTCTTAATGTATAAGTTTCATTATTGAATCTTTGTGATAAAGTGTTATATCTGTTCATAACAGGATGGGAGGTTTGAAAGAAAAAAAGAGGAAAAAAAACAGGGGCTGGAGAGGTGGCTCAGGGGTTAAGCCTCCACCTTGCAGGCGGAAGGTCCTGAGTTTGGATCCCAGATTCCACGTATAGACGCCAGGCAGAAGCGGGGTCAACCTGCGCTTGTGATCCTGGTAGGGCGGAGCCTGTGATTCCCGGGGCAGAAGGAGGTGGAGGCATCCATGGTGGTTCGCAAGTTCGTCCGTGGTTCTACACATACACAGACACACACACACACAGACACACACACGCGCGGGCACATACACATGCACATGCGCACAGTTGAATAAATAATAATAAAAAAAAGAGGAAAAAAAAAACACACATGCAAACAAACATGTTTGATAGCCAAACCACTACTACAGAAAGTGAAATGATTGCATTGTGAGCTTTCATAAATATAGACTGTAAATGGAACAGTTGTGGAAGATGCAAGACTGTTTAGTCCCCCTGACCTGAAAAACTTAAAAAATACCCCATTTTATTTTAGATGGGACTGAAATCCATCTAGACTTATTTTCTGAACCTGGAAAATCTGTTCACGTCTACCCATTTCCAGAATTCTCTGAAGTACCAGCCAAGAGCTTTTAAATTAAGTTTACATATATCTGGACTGGAACATAGTGCAATCTTTCAATGCAAGTGTGCATACATGGAGCAGTGATCAAATGGTCAAATGAAAGTGATTGTCATATCTGTCAGACATTCACTTTTTTGCATAGGGTATATTCAGAATCCTCTGTACTATCTATTTTGCAATATTCAATTTCTTTTTCTCAGGTAAAGTAATTTGTAATGCTGTAAAGCATTGGGAATTATATTTTGTATTTTCTCTATGTATGTCTTTCTTTATCTTTCCAGACCTTGGCAACCATATGCTACTCCCTAGTTGGTTGTGATTAGTTTTTTTTTTTTAATTTCTTCTAGATTGAATGAAAATATGTGGTATCTATCTTCCTGTACCTAATTTATTTCCCTATTATACCTTTTAATTTACTTTTACTATACTATGTCTTCTTAGAAACTCAAACTAAACATATTCCTTTATATTTAAAAACAACTCTAATCACAAATGATTCTTGATAGCATTCTTTAAAGGTATTTGAGGTTCTCAAGTTTACCATGTTCTGACTGCTGTAACATTGAGTCATGTACTAGCCAACACCAGGGGAAGATGGTTACGTTCTTTGGACTTCTTAGCTATTCTAAGAGCAATCTTCAGGACCAACATAAACATCATTTGGGAGCTTGTTAGAAATTCTGACTCTCGTGTACATTCCAAACTTATTGAATCAGAACTTGTGCCTTCAAAACATCCCCTGGTAATTCTTATGCATGCTAGTATTTCAGAAACACTACTCTGTGTGACTGCAACCATCCAGAATAGTGAATTTTACAGCTTGCATGACTATACCACACATCTGATGTTACAGGAAAGTTCTGCAACATTACCTTTGTCATTTGCTCTCATGGTGATGAAAGTTTTGTTTTCCCTAAGAAACTTGAAGTGAATTGAGGTCAGTAACAAAACTACAAAAAACCTGTCATGCTTTCCATTATCTCAAAACTTCAGCAAATGAAAACAAGGTATTATAATGGTAATATTTGGATACCTAAGAAAAGCAATGGTCTATTAGAACACAACTCAAACCCTTTGGAATGACCTGTAGAAAGAATGTGCATAGTAGGGCTGGAGAATTAGCACAGTGATTTAAGCCTTTGTCTCGTAAGCAATCGAAACTGAACTGGATCCCCAGATCTCACATAAAGATTTTGGGAGGAAATGGAGGCAGACTAAAATTCTGGTCCTAGAAGGTAGAATCTGGGATTTTGTCTGAAGACTCAAGTGAGAAAGAATATGCTTGCAAACTCTCTCTCATTATTGACAGAATTAATTTCCTTGCAGTTGTGTGATTCACGGTAACTTGCTTCTTCAAATTCTGTAATGAATACAGAGTCTAGCCAAATAGGGGTAATACTTGTGTATAATCAGACACTACTACATTTGTTGCATTTTGCAAATGTTATAAACAAATCAAAGATTTTGCTTTGACACAAGGGATGATAAATACATGGGATATGGTAACACATATGAATATTTTCACTATTAATTTTGTTAATTTTAACTGCAACATAAGTATTTTTAAAATGAACTTAATGATACATTTGATTATTTATTTTATGACAAAAATGAACATTATTAAGGTGATCAACTGTAAAATTTTAGAGAAAATATGAAGAGCGAACTTGTATTTGTTATTTCCTCCCCCCAAGGAAATAATCTTCATTTTGCACATGAAAAAATCGAAGTTTAAGGCTGAACAGTTAAGTCTCTGGCTACAAAGCTCTCAACCATAGTCTGATTTATTATTTATAATTCTTGAAATTGTCCCATGAATTCTGTATCCATGACTTTAAATAAATATACTTCTATAAAAGAGAAGGAAATTTTCTATAGATTATTTAATTATGTAACCAATGAATTTATGTATTTTCATCATCTTCTCCCTATCACTCCACCATTGCATCTCACTAAACATGTTCTCCCTTCCAGCTAATTTTCCTTCTTCTTTCACATCCCCTTTCATGAGTGATCCATTGGGTTCCATCTATGATGCAGACACAAGTTAGTGACCGGCAAACCACATGCTGTAAATGGCACACACTAGGGTAACTGTGGGATATAGATACTCCCTCAATGTCTTGTTTAGCACCAGTTTCACACAGGCCCCTAGGGTAGCAGTGTATCTTATGGGATCGTTCATCCTCCATAGTGAAATGTTGATGGGCCAGCTACTGTGGAGGTCTAGTGGAAGAGGATATTGTTGTATTGGGTCTGGCAACCCTAATATGAACAGATATTACTACCTGACATTACTCTTGCTCTTAAATTCTTACCACTCCCGCTTCTGTAAGGCTCCCTGAACTTTGAGATAGGGGTGATTTAGATGTCCCCTGAAGGCCCATCCATCCCCATTCACTTTTTTTTCATGCTTCGGCTAGTTGTGGCTTTTAACATTATGTATTGTTTATTGCACAGGGATACTTCTTTACTAATGAGTGCTCCTATGAGTTATAGGCATTAAAATTGCTTATATGGTAGATTTCTATTAAGAATTTCTAATTAACACGAAGAAATTTGTTCCTACGTAAGGTCAATAGTTCCCTACCTAGGAGTACTTGTCTGTTCAGCAAAAGCTATTGCTAATTGAATAAAAAGACAACCCATGGAACAGGAGAAAATCTTCACTAACTACACATTTGATAGAGGATTAACATGCAGAGTCCACAAAGAACTCAAAAAAATAAACATAAACAGCCCAATTAGAAAGTGGGCCATGGAACTTAAAGGAAATTTTTCCCAGGGCAAAATTAAAATGTCCAACAAATACCTTAAAGTATGTTCTACCTCCATAGCCATTAGGGAAATGCAAATCAAAACCACTCTGAAGTATTATTTCATTCTTGTCAGAATAACTAGAATCCAAAACACAAGTGCGCAAGTGCTAGAGAAGATGTAGAGAAAAGAGAACCTCATACATTCCTAGTGCAAATTCACACTTATACAACAATTCTGGATATCAGTATGGCAGTTCTTAAGTTAAAAGTTGAAATGTCATATGAACAGCTCTACCACTACTAGGAATAGTCCCAAAAATGCTTCATCTTGCTATGGAGACATGTGTACCTCCATGTTTATTGCAGCACTCTTCACAATAGCAAAGTTATAGAATAAACATAAATTCTCATCAGTTGTTGAATGCATAATGAAAATGAGAAACATAAATACATGGAATACTACACAAATATCAAAAAATGAATTAATGAAATTTTCTAGTAAATGGATGTAGCTGGAAGAAATTATAATGAGTGAAGTACCCCAAACACAGAAAGTCAGATGTTACATGTTCTTCCTTATAAGTGAAATCCAGTACTAAGCCCTCATAATGATATTTTGAAGTAAAATCTCTATAATATCCATTATAACAGGAAAGGAACATAACTTGGGGATAGAGGAAAGAAGACCTCAAGAGAATGGAGACAAAGGAACACAGTTAAATAGATAAATAAGGCCACTGCTAATATCAGCCCTTAAGGGTAAGGAAATAAAGTGGGAGATATTAATAAGGGTAAGGGAAGGGAAAAAGAGAGGCAAGTGGCTCAAGGAAAATAGAAAGATTAAGGACCTATTCTAACAGTGAACCCTGTACTCCACTACAACTCTGATGAGAATCTACAGCAGCAAAAAAGGTTATGTAAAACACATGAGAAAGCAATTAATCTCTAAATTGGTTCCAATCCTCTTAATGGCAGGAAAACCATGTCTGATACTGAAAATACTGAAAACCTAACCAAATAATGGTAGAAATAAATAATGTACAGGAATAGATATACTAGTATTTAGTATAAAAGATTGATAATATAATACCACCTAAATATGCCTCTTTTTAATCCTTAGACAAGAAAAACTCTCAGAGCTCAGCCAAGTTGCTCTTCATTACTTTGGAAGACATATGAGGCAGAAAACTACATCAGTCCAGAATAGAGAATCAACAATCCTGGAATACTCAGCCCCATTAAGCCCATCAAAATCTTTATTCCACACCAAGACTTAGGGAACCTTGCAGAAGAAAGGGTGGTAATTATATAAAAGCCTAAAGGAGATACTACTACTGACCAACACATTCCATCCAAGACAGGGTTGATATACCCAGAAAATTATTGCATTGAGAACTTCTACCACAAGATGTCTCGTTTATCAACATTCCTCCAAGGACTATCTAGGATCTTAGAAGAAACAGCTGCTCTCAGAGAGTGTCTCAGGGGCAGGTTCTGGACAAAGGAGGAGGAACCTCCCAACTTACAACTTTACCAATTGAAGGGACACATAAAATTAAAAAAAAAATCTTACTTCCTTATCCAAAGGGAGTCCTGTGATACACACAGGCAAAGGGATGAGGGGGGGTGGAAGGTATAACAGGGAAAGACTAATGAAGGGAGGGGAAGATCTAAGAAATGAATGTGGATGGGGATGGTGGAAGAGGAAGGAAGTCGGTGGGGTGGAGATCAGGACAAAACTGTAAACCCAATTTGTTCGGAAATAGAAAAATGGAAAAAATAATATTTTAAAAAATTCCAAAGATCATTTTTAAAAAATCCAAAAATTCCAAATCATTGTTAAAAACAGGCCAAAATTTTAGTGATACAGCATGCACTACTAGGACTTTTCTCTTTTTTTTAATACATTTTTTATTATTATTTCAGCTCATACAAACTTAATAGGTACACCAGTTCCCTCCCTCCCTCCTCCTCCCCCCGAACCTCCTGCTCCCCCACCCCTCACCCATCCCCCTGTGCCTCCCGCCCCAATTCCCAGAGTCCTTTCTTGTGCATGCCTGACTCTCCTCTGGGCCCTCCTCTCTGATGACGTACAAAGACCCAGTGGCATTTCCCTGAACCCTTTCCTGTGTTCCCCTTAAGCATAGGAACACTACTGTGGCTGTCAATCCCTTGCCTCCAAGGATCTTGGTGCCTTTGGCAGATGCTAGACTTTGTGAGGTCAATAGTGTGTTGTACATTGTGCAGGGCATGCAATGTCCAATTATGATTGCTTCGGCCCTAACTTGTGTGGAGTATCTTGCAAATCATTGCTCCCCCCATCCTTTTCATTGTGGGCTTGTTCTTGTCAAAACTAGGAGAGCCATTTCATCAGCTCTTTTCTGAGTTTCACAGTTCTTACACATTAACATTAATGAGCTCAATGGGTGTGAGCACTGCATTCCTCATACTTTGTTCTCAGTTTGTTCCTTGAAATATTACAATTGAAATTATAGCAGATTATTTCAAGGAAACAGTAAAAGTTGGTTTTAAAATATATATGGAACATAATTGTGACTGTTAATCCCTTGCCTCTAAGGATCATCGTGCCTGTGAGTGTTCCCATACTAAATGGGAGCACAAGAAAGGGCTCTGGGCAATGTCACTGAGTCCTTACAACTCATTAGAGTGGAAGATACAGAGGGAAGTTTGACTAAAGCAACTACAGGATGCTTCAGGGAATGGGGGCGGGGAAGAGCACAGGGAGAAAGGGAGGGAGGGTAGTGAAAGGAAGGGGAATTGGGGGTGGGTGCAAGGGGACTAGGGAGGGGTGGAGGTACCTATTAAGTTTGTTTGATTGGAAAAAATAAACATAATAGAAAAAATATGGAACATGTAAGGAATATTGATTGGATAAAACCCTTTTTGAAAAAGAACAAGTTTATGTCTAAAAATTTACTATGAAACTATAGTGATAATATGAGTAGCTTTGACAACAAAGAAATTGACAAAAATTACCAATTTTAGAATTAACCTCAAATGTTCGAAATGTAGTAGATGGAACTATTTTTACTAATTTCAAGAAAATGTTTTCCATGAAACATGCTAGATAAACTAGTCATAAGTTTTCAAGTGATATTCTGCCATTATATATCACTTTAAATAAAACCAATGGTAGCAGCTGATAGATGCAAATGTAGAGTCCGCAACTATAAAATTCTACAAGAAAGTGAAATCTTGCATCACTGGAATAGGCAAAAATTTATTAGACAAAATCAATACCACAATATTGGTAAATATTTTTAATAAAAATTACTTTGTTCTCAAAGGAACAGCTTTATTAAGTGATAAGGACATCAATAGTGTAAATGAAAATATTTTCAATTCATATAGATGACAAGGGCATATCAAAGAACTTTTACAATTAATGACCAACAATCAAATTTTTAAAATGGATTAAACATTTGAAAGAAACCTGAAAATAAAAGGACCACAAACGGGCATGAAACATATGGAAAGACATTTTGCATACTTGTGCGATCTTCATCTCACTGGGTAATTTAATTAGTGTAATAGTGAGGAATGATTTCACAACTAATAGAATATAAATATTAAATATGTTGGGTAAAACAACTGTTGATAAAGATTTCGAGAACCACATTACTCATGTCCTAAAAGTTTAATAATCTCACAGATAGTGTAGAAAAAACTTTGACACTTATGATGCAGAGAATGTTTACATCTTTGACAGAACTATACTAAACCTATGCATTACTCAAAAGTAAGAGAAATCTGGAGATATCACATTATTGTTAGAGGAGTTATCATCTGTGCATAAAACTGTAGGTTTAGGGGGCTGGAGGGGGCTCGGGGGTTAAGCCTCCACCTTGAAGGCGGAAGGTCCTGAGTTCGGATCCTAGACCCCACGTATAGTCGCCGGGCGGAAGCGGGGGCGGCCTGCATTTCCGGTCCTGGTAGGGCGGAGCCTGTGAATCCCGGGGCAGAGTAAACAAGGAGGCGGTCCATGGTGGTTCCCGAATTCGTCCGTGGTTCTACACACACATACATACACGCACACACACACATACACTTGCACAATTGAATAAATAATAAAAAAAATTTTTAAAAAATATAAAAAAAAACCAAACAAACTGTAGGTTTAATCTCCAGCATTGTATAAACTAGGCATAGTGGTACAAACCTGCACTTCCTAAACTAGGGATATAGAGATAAAAGAATCAGAAATTCAAGGCCATCCTTAGTTATATAGTGAATTCAAAGACTCCCTCATATATCTGAGATTCTTTCTCAAAAAAAAAAAATGGGAAAATTCACAAAAGTACTCACTGAAGTTTTATGCATGAGATCCAAAAGTTAGAAACAGCATGAATGAATGTCAATGAGTAGAATAAAGATCACATGAAATTGTAAATTAATGAAATAGTGAACTGCTGGTACATTAAATTGCATGGATGTATTTCAAAAAGCTCAATGTTAAATGAAGCAAATAAGAAGCAAAAGTTATTTACATAACTTGTATGAAACTTTAGGCAAAACAAATCTAATCAATTTTGAAGAAAAAAAGAAACTTTCCCTAGGGCCAGGTATCTAGTAGGATGGGATGATCAGCAAAAAGGGATGATGGGCTTTGGGCACTGTGATAGAACTGGTCCATGTGTTATTATAATCATGATTTCTAAGATAAATATCTTTATCAAAACTCATTGCATTATGCATTAACATAGGAGTATTTTATTATAAACCAAATAAAATGGTTTTAAGTATTAGTTCTTGATCAAAGTCATATTTTTGCCCCAGATAAGGTGGTGCACATATCTCATTCTGGCACTGGGGAGGCAGAGGCAAGAGGCAAGTTCAGTACTACATAGAGATGTTGGAGTTCTAACTCCGTGTGGACTAAGGAGAGCATGTGTCAAAACAAAGCAAAACAAAACAAAAATATCAGAATTTGATCTGCAATTTATACATAAAAGAATTCAACCCAGAGATGGATAAAGATTCAATGCTTTGTTCTAGACCTGAAATATTCTCAAAAGCTCATGTATTACATACTTGATCCTCAATAAAGCAATGTTCCTAGATCAGACCTTGGGGATGCTATGGGAGATTGAGAGCTCTGACCTTGTCAACAGATTACTCCCATTTGTTATGGTGATAAAAGTTTAATGGCAAATGTTCATGAATTTCATATAGTGTGAGGCATTTGAGGAGGGAAAGGCAACTTCATATACATATTCAGAACTTTACATAGACATATAAAAACTGAATTAAAATGATACCAAGTTAAGTACATATGATTTGACAAATGCAGCAAACATTTGAATTTTATCATGCAGTCACCAAAGGGACCACGAGTATATTAGGAAGACATTTCTTGTTGAAGAGAAGCTTATTATTTTCATGCTCAAAATGCATTTATTGCCCAAAGGATGTAGCATCATGACTTCAACTTGACAGATGGAGCTGAGCTCTTAAGTGAGTATTAATAATGAAAGAAAGTGACTGTCATATAGTATAAAATTTCAGTAAAGGCATTAAGATTGCTTTATGACCATATTTAATCCTTTAGATTGAAATGATTGAAAATAGATCATTTCAATTATCAATTATATTTAATTTAATATTATAGAGAAATAAATTCAAGTTAAATTTATTGACATAAATTCATGAATGTTTTGAGACATAGTACATGCAAATACAATGTATGGTCTGTTGCATCCTGGAATTGAGCCTGTTTGACTGAAAAATAGCAAATAATTTATCCAAGCAATATTGCTTTTAAAATTGACAATTTAAGATTAATATATGAAAAGTAGTTCTTCTTCAGTCATTATTAATTCTTATTGACATACCATTAAAATGAATTTTGTTTTTTAAATTCCCTTAATAAGACAAACATTTTCTATTAAGGCTTCGCATGAGTCATATTTTATATGATGAATGATTATTTTAATGTTGGAATCCAAATTCCATTGCCAGACAAGAAGCCAAGTTAATGTTCAAATTGGGAATAATACCAAGTTAATGTTCAAATTGGGAATAATACCAAGAAGTTTATAATGCAAATTTAGATTGTTGAGAATTTCATATATGAACTATGAACTCGTCTATACTCCCTGAAAATTAAGACCAGATTTATCAAGGAAATAACATACAGAGGCTTATTCCATCTCAAGACTGATGAAAATTCTTCTCACACTTATCTTATGAAATGCTGTTTTACTTTTAAGCTTTTATTTTCATGGACTCACATTTATAACTTTTTTAGATTATTACAGAAATCCTGTATTTTTCAAACTGGAAAAATAAGTAATATTGAATTTAGTGATATAATTAACTTGTTCAATTGCATATATCCATATGCTTTCTTTTTTCATTTATTTATACCTTATATTAACATGCTACATTTCATATAAGCAATGAACCAATATGTATACATATTATAGATAATCAAATTCCTTCATTTTCATGTGATGTCATTTTTCTTTTATAAGACACCATCTAAGATGTCATATTACATTTAGACTACCTCTGGTAGGTAACACCTTCTCAGACTTTGGTTTTGGTGATATGACAGTTTTGAGTTGTGGTTGTGTATTTAAATAATGCTAGCTATGGGGTTTTGTTGGTGCTTTCTTTGTGCTTGGATGGAATTGTGTGTTTGGGGAAGAAGATCACCAAGATAAAACGGCATTTTCATCCCATTTAATCAAGGGAATATGCTATCACTGTGACATAGCTTGATGGTTTTAACCTTGATTACTTACATAGGGCACCATTGAAAGCTTATTCTCCTTTGCCTCTCTGCACTGAACTCTTTGGAAAAAGCAACTATGCACAACCTACATTTAAAATGTGTGGTTACAGTCTCCCTCCTTTATGACAATGTAACCACATAGATTAATTGTAGTCTACTTGCATAAATAAGCATGCATAGATTATTAGTTTTTTACTCTGGATTACTATTAATATTGTTTTGTTTCACAGGTTGATTCACTGTGTTTATTGTAGGAACTTTATTGCTTCATGTGCCTCTTTGTCATAAAGGACGTTTTTAAGCAACAGCAACAATAACAACAATGACAAATAAAGAACAGGCCTCCCCAACTTCTTTACATTTCCTCATTGAACAAGTTTTCCATTCTCGTCATGTTTTTCTCAGCTTCTGTCATAGAATTAGTCTCTGCTCCAAAGAGCAGCAGTTATTTATTTTTTGGAGAATAATTTTAGAAATCAAAACTGTCATGTTAGCCATATTGTAATTCAGGATTTCAGTGTATTTTGTTCCATCTTCATGAAATTAATTTAGCAAAATTAGTACATTATCAAGCTAATAAACAGTGGTTTTGTATGCATTTTTGTATTGCCCTTTTTAATTTTCACAACTGACAGCTGATGCTATTTTATGTTCTGTGCTACCTTGATACCAAAACCAACATAGTGAATGTCCAGTGATTCATTCCACTTGTTCTATCTGAGTATACTTTTGTTGATTTGAGTTACTCATGCTGTGCTGTCTCTTTCAGGTCCCCATAGTTGATCAGCAGAATGTATGGAGAGATCAATAATCTCTTAGGGTAGGTCCTTATTTGAATATACCACTTCATTAAGGCAGACCAACAGTCTTCATCTACGATCTTCTCTCATAGACATCCTAGAATACATTCAGTTGAAAAATGCCTTCCCAGACTTAGTGAATAGATCATTTTTTCAGAAAATTTAAAAAAATACAATGAACCTTTCAACAAGAAGAGAAAGATCAGAAACATTGCACTACTTTCTGAATTATGTGGAAAGGGGAATTATTCCAAAATTGTAACAGTATTCATTTCTGCTTTAAGATGACAGCTATAGAATACTTCTCTACAGTGCTAGATCATGGATTTTCTTCAAGAACATGTCTTATTTGGAGAAAAAATAAAAGATATTTAAACAAGGCTTAATACTGACTCACAATATAGGAATTGCAAATGTTTTCAGTCTTACTGAAAAATGGTATTCAATGTTAAAATATTTGCTCCTTTTTGTTTGTGTGAAATTATACGGGTTGATAACTTACTCAATATAATGCATTACTCTGGCCTTTTGTGTCTCTTGTACACGATAAATCTGTGTCAAAGCTTAAATCAAAGGATAGTTACTTAAAATAAAAACAGTAGCAATGCAGAGACATTTATTTTTTTAAGCCAAAGGCTTGTTAGGAAGACACTAATGAGAAGTTTTATTTTTAATTTAAAAAATTTACATTTGACATTTTTATTTTTAGATGGTATTTTCTAAATGCCAATTTAAGTACTGTAAGTTATTTAAATATAGAAGAACACTAACTTAATTTTCAAGTAGTTTAATTCCTCCAGCATTATAATTCACCTAATTATTTGTATGTGCATATGAATATGCATAAATCTACTCTTATTAATTATATATTATAAAATACATGCATTCCAAATTGAACAGATTTTTAAGCATCTCTTCCAAATAGAGTTGATGTATATTTCATATTTCTTCTAATATAGTCCGGGTTGCAGTTACTATAGTGTACATGATGTTAGTAATTGTTTTGTGCTACTTTGATTCACTGAAAAATTGGCTCTGGAAGTGGGGATGACCCTACCCACTTCAAACCCAAGCATGTTTTTTCTTTTAACACCTCTTGTTCAGGGGGCATAATATCTATCATCCTTTGTGAAGGAGGAAGGAGGATAGTAAAATAGCCCATGTCCTTGAGAACAAAAGAACAAATTGTTGAGGTAAATTTTTTATGTTTTTAAATACAGCTGGTAAGTCAAGCCTTATTCTCATGCATGTTCCTAAGATTAGAGGTTCAGTTATTTTAATTCCCATCTGTAACACTGCCTATAAATGGGAATGACTAGGTAGATTTGGGCACATGAAGAGAATGTCTCTGCTCTGCTTGTATGTTTCTAGTTGAAATCTGCCTCCTTGTAGCTCCCAAATCATTTCTGTTGAATGTTAGTTGAAAATCTTGGTTGATTTCTGTATTTATCCTTTTACTTGGATGCCTCATCCAAGGGTACACTCTGCTCTGCCCGGGACCTCTCAATGGGAAGCTCCAGCTTAATGCCTCCCTGAGGCTTCCACAACTGTACCTGCTGGGTGATTTTAAGTCTACAGCTTGTTTTGCTGTCTATATGCTGTTTCCGTCTTCCACTTGCAATTGTTCTCACACTTTTTCTTGCTATATATTTAATACAGTCACTGATAACTAAAGGCATGACAATTATAAATAATTCTTCAGAACATACGGAACAATTGCTCAATAGTGGAAACTATTTTCCCCAAAATAAATATTGAGATAAATTGCAGCCTACTCTTGACTTGGTCACTTAACTGTTTGTTCTTGGTAGTAATTGACTATAATTATACCTTAGTATTCTTGCTTGTATCTGATAGCAGAGTAATGACCTAAGCAGTCACTCTTACAGCAATAACTGGACAGGTTGGATTGTGGTAATTCTTTGCATTGTATAATGAATGAGCAAGAAATGTGATTTTGCAGTAAATAATTTCTTTCAAAACTTCCCCCATGTGTCATATAATTCATGGTTTTCTTTATAAATGGTCACCAATAACAGTGCCAAGAACAAGAGACAGCAGAAAAATTACATCATTTTGCTGAAAGATTTAGGGTTTACCCTCAGTACATGCACCAACTTCTGAAACAGAGATCATCTATGCCAGGAAAAATGTGATTCTATCCTTTGCCCAACTATATTCCAATCATGTGTTCTGGGAAAAGGGTTCCTTAATATTTCAGAACCAATCAATAGCAGATGAGACCTCTTAGCTACTCTACTCAAGAGAACCAACTTTATCTTCATTTTATTCAGAGTCAAAGTTCTATTTAACTCTAAATTATGTATGATGAGCTATTTGTGATGCATAAGAAGCTATATACTAGAAAATGAAGGCTATATAAAGTTAATTAAAGCTGATAATTCAGTTATGCTAAACGTAGACCTTGAGTGTGTGTGTGTGAGAGGACACTGTGTGTTCCTGTGGGGGACCAAGGGTGACTTTGGGAATCATCCTGGATTGCTTCTACCTCCATCTTGCTTTGCTCTGGGTTTCCCAGGCTTCTGGGTTTCCCAAAACTTCTTTGGATTATCAGTGGGCAGAAAAAATAAGATCCTCATACTTCTCTAAACAGAACGTTTCTGAAGCTAAGAAACAAAGTTGTGAGCTGGAGAGATGGCTCAGAGATTAAGACTCTGCCTTGCAAGCAGAAGGTACTGAGTTCAGATACCAGATTCCATGTAAAAACACCAGGCAGAAGCCTGGGAAACCCAGAGCAAAGCAAGATGGTGGTAGAAGCAATCCAGGATGATTTCACCCTTGGTCCCCACAGGAACACACAGTGTCCTCTCTCTCTCTCTCTCACATACACACACACACATTAAATAAATTATATATATATATATATATATATATATATATAGAAACAAAGTTGTAATCATTTTACCATGTGTTGCTTATAGATGTACTATCTAATCTCAGAGTAATTTAATGCTTAATTGAAGTGGAATAGATTGATATTGTTATATTTGTAATCACTAGAATCAAGTGCAGCCCCAAGAACATAGCACTTAATATGATTTTGTTGAGTGAATATGAATAAATCATTGACTAACTTTATCCACTCTTTTCTGTAAACTAAATTGTAGTATTATTAGTCTTGACAAATTTGAAAGGGCTTGCAGAGTCTATGAAACTCAAAAGTTCATGATACTTATGATCATTATGTTTCTTAGTAGGGATTTTAACTACATTGTCAATGTTCTTTGAACTTTGACACATACTCATACATCTTAATTATGAGCCCCAACTGTTCAGCAAAATGAACCTGATTATTTTTAAAATTTTCAGCAACTGCTTTTACAAAACTCCCAAAATTTTTTGTGAGTTTATAAATACCTAAATATATAGAAATAAAGTATGCCAGAAGAAGTCAGAAGTTCTGAATTCACATTACTAATGAAACTAACCCTGTTATCCAAAGCATTACTTTATTTTCAGGCATAGATTACTCATGGTTTAAAAAAAAATCCTCATTAAACTTTCCTAATGATAACATCTTACCAATCTTGCCATATATTTCACAATAAAAAAACACAAAACAGAGGCTGGAGAGGTGACTCAGGGGTTAAGCCTCTGTCTTGCAGGCGGAAGGTCCCGAGTTCGGATCTTAGACCCCACGTGTAGACGCCGGGCAGAAGCGGGAGCGGCCTGCGTTTCTGATCCTGGTAGGGCAGAGCCTGTGAATCCAGGGGCGGAGTAAACAAAGGGGAGGTGGAGGCGTCCATGGTGGTTCCCGAATTCGTCCGTGGTTCTACACACACACATATGCATACACACACATACATACACACATATACATACACACACGCACACACTCATACATGCACAGTTGAATAAATAATAAAATAATTTAAAAAAACAAAACAAAATACTATTTTATAAAAATGATATATTTTCATTTTCATTATTTTCCATGATCCAATCCAAAACTTACTTGCATTTAGAAGAATGAAATAAGATGCTTGTCTTTCAGCTTGCAGAGAAAGGTCCAAGTAGATCAAAGATTTTAATGTTATACTAGGAACTCTGAAACTGCTACAGGGAAAAGTAAATGAATTGTTTCAAAATAAAGTAAGGACTTTCTGAATAAGATTATATCTGTTTACAGAATAAGCCCAAAAATTAATAAATAGGACCTCAGGAAATCAAAAAGTTTCTGCAGAACAAACCAGGCAGTTAAAAAGAAGAGACAGCCTACAGAATGTGAGAATTGTCAGTTATACATCTGAGAGAATATATATATATATATATATATATATATATATATATATATATATATATATATATTATACAAAGATCTTAAAAAACTAAACAGCTAGATAATAGTGTGATCAAAAATAGGCAAGGGTCTCAATAAAGTGTTCTTAAAGATAGAACTTGCAAAAGCTAATAAATATCTTTAAAAATATTCTTGGCTATAAATAATGCTTAACTGGTGAAGCACTTGCCATGAAAGCTTGCTGAACTGAGTTTGATCCCTGAAACCCAAAAGATGAAAGAAAAAGACTGATCAAAAGTTGTCCTTGGTCCTTTACACACATGGCATGATGTCCACAGTCACACACATACAGGTATGAGCATTAAATTGATTTAAAAAGTGTTCATTCTGCTTAGGAATACACAAATTAAAACTACTTTGAAATTCCACCTCACCCCACCTATATTACAATCATCTATAAGTAAATAAGTCACAATAAATTTGGGTATTGGGTTTTATCAAAGGTTGTCTTATTAACGGTTGCTGGTGGGAACATTACTAGACAAGCTCTATAGAAGTCCCTGTGAAGATTTTGAACTTAAAATAGGACTACAATAGACACATCTTCACCACTCGTGGGCACATGCCAAAAGAACTATACTGTACCACTGAGATGCTTGCATATCTGTGTTCACTGGTACTCTAGTCTTAATAACAAGAAAATGGAACCAGTCAATGTCAATCAACCACTGAACAGATAATGAAAACATAGTATTTATTCACAATGGAATTTTATTCAGCCCTAAAGAAAGGAGAAATAATGAAAATTTCTGGAAAGATGGAGTGAACTGGTGAATATTATGTTAAACCAGACTCAGAAAGTCAAAGACCACATTTTCTCTTGTAAATATAGATTCTAATTTCTATTTTTCACATGTGTGTTTATGTTTGAGTGAGTGTGTGTAGGGTTCAGTAAACTAGAGAGGGGTCCATTAAAGGAGGAAAAAAAATAAGGCTTTATGCACTTGAAGAGCAGGATAGTGAAACAGGAGCATATGGGATATAGAAATAGAAGGAAGATTACTAGGAATGGATAGGTTTTGTGGAATTTACATTCAAGAAGTTGGGAGAGAGGATGGCCTGGGGAAGGGTCATATCAACCTGAAGAAGGTGTAAAAAATATCTATATGCAATGCTGATACTTCAAAAGCTAATTTTAAAAAAATCAAAAACTTTAAAGAGTTTAAACAGAAGCATACCATGTGAATAAATATAGCTGACCCCAATAACAACAGTGGGAATGGGCTGCCTCCTAATGAGTTATTGGTCAGGGAATAAGCTGAGCACCCCCCCCAAAAAAAAACCTGTAGAAGCTACTGCTGCTGCCCTTGATTTGACATTGAAACTAGATGATTACACCATATTGATGAAGTCATCATATGCTGTGGCTTGAACTAGAAGTTTTCTCTCACTGACCAAATGACACTGCTGGATGAGGCCTGCCAATAACACTATTTCTTAACTTGGATGGTGGAACTTGCATGCTATTCTACCAAATGGCCAGGAAATATGTGCCCACTGGTGCAATATTGGTAAGTCTGTCATGGGATAACCAGATGAATTCTGATTGGAATCAGACATACTCTTCAGAGAGAAATTTTCACATTTTATTAAAAAAATAAACTGCAAAACATCTATGATAAGGAAGTCCTAGTTGAGAGGTTACTTCTGTCATTTTGCTAACTGAACATGATTTGAGCATGATATTGCCAATAAATATTTTATTGAAGTCCAAAGATCAGTACTGTTGTTATATTTTCTCTGTGAGACTTCTTTTGGAAATGAATAATGTTTTCTGCAGAAATTCATAACTGAACAAAGTGCTGAGACGAACTATTGAAGATTTAGCCCTAAACAAGATATTCTTATCACCCACTGCAAGACTCAGGAACATCACAAAAAAAGTCATAAAAAATAGAGCCAAGGAAAAGGTAGGGTGTTACAGAACATCTTCTTCCAGTCATGACTTGGATGAGGACTCTTGCACTCCACATAGCTATTTTCAATTCACTATCTGCACAAAAATGGGCCTCTCTACAATCTCTCATGGAGTGGGGAGAAGACACTGAGTCCCCATCCTGCCAGAGGATACAAAGGCAGATAATGATTCAAAGTATAGTCACAAGTGAAGCATCCATGCTCCACTTAAAAACCCTCTTTCCATGTCCCTGTATGAAGCTACAATTAAGCACACACAGACACACAGACACACACACACAAATACACATACACACACACACAAAACATGACAATGGAAAGGGGCTGACTGGGAAGAAGGTGGTAAATAATGGAATTAGGGATAGCAGGAATAGAGGGTTAGTAAGTTATAGTTGCATTATAACAATGTTTCCATACACATAAGGAAAACAATTGTTCTATAATTAATATATACTAGTAAAAAACTAAAACTTTAGATCCAATCATGTTGCATTTTGTCATGTTTTCATAGGCTTCAGCAATCTGTTAGAATTTCTTGGTCTTTCCTGGTTTAAAAACATTACCATTTTGAAGGGTTATTTATGTTGTACAGTCTTCAATGTCAATGCATCTGATATCTTCTTGTACATTGAAGTCTAGAGCTCTGGGGACATTATTAAAGGATTAGTGCTTGAGCTGGGTCCTGAACAAGCCTGCAGAATATTGACAGGGAAGGCCCAGTGCATGGTGGCTGACACTAGTGTCTTGGCCGGTGAATAAGATGGAAGGAATTTGTTTAGAAAGTTGTCATCCTCTGGTATACTTGGAAGGACAAGCTGGCCTGGGAAGTAAAGACTGTCCCTCTCTCATCAGTCTTATGTGTCTATAATGATATATGTCTATAATGATATATATGTCATACAATGATATATGGGGTGGCCAGTTCCCTTAGTCCTTTGTGTTGGATGGGCTCCCCTTCCAGGATGGAATAAGAATTGTAAATGGATGTTTGTGAGAACTTCCCCCCAAAAAACTTTTTTCTCTATAAATCATGGGGTTGTGTATTTATCATTAACAAATCAGGCAAACTGTGTTATCATCTCACTTAGATATAGTAGACGTAGACATGAGAATACCATCAGATGTCATATGTTGGTCTCAATATCTCAGAGGGTGTTTGACACCATATGGCCTCACTAGAGAACTATTCAAGGTAATAACACATGAGAATTCTCCCACAGTTAAGTTCCATATGTTAAGTTCCCTTTACTCTTATTTTTTCTTTGAAGATAGTTGCTAAGTCTAGCAATTGTTCAAGTACAAGGGAATTCATCTACTACTCTTGGAATAAGGAGCATTTACTATACAATTATAATATTTGGAATTCTTGTAAAAGGAAGACATGTCCACTCTCACTTATTTGTTATTTAATTATTTCAAGATATATTTGCCTGTGCTTACTTTGTTTTTTGTAAAACAAAAGTTTGGTTTTTTGTACAAAAAGTTTATTACTTCAGTTAGACCTGCTTCCTTTAATTGGAGAATGTCTTACAGAAACATACTGGCTATTCATATGTTTAAAATAGTAATATAAACAGTGATAACAACAGAAAATTAATTTTATATATTAAAAATGATATTAATAGCAATATTAATAAATTTACAAATTAATTCAGTAACAACCAGCGTAAAAACACAGCTTAAATTTTGCATTCTTTTTTTTATTGGTCTCATTTTTCCTTTTATTTATTTTTAACATGCAGATGATATATACATCTGTAGACTTTCTCTTGTACTAAGAAGCCTGACTTAACTATAAGGAAATTTTCTAATACAATCATCTTTATCCTCTCTTTTTATTTCAAAATTGATTTGTTTAAAGATTAATTTTGCAATAATTCCCCCTTCCTATTGTGACTACAGCAGTCCAAATACATCAAAGTGTAATGGTGGCATTCCTCTGCTATAATTCTTTTATAGATTCCTATCAAAATAAGCAAACAAAAGTCTTTTAATCACCAATGTAGCCATTTTTTTCTAATCAGAAGCCTTCCATACTGTTCTTCATTCCTTATATTATCATATAATTTTGTGTTTTTTCAAGAGCATCATCTATTTTATGCTCAGATACATTAGTTAATGCAAAAAAATCTTTCATAGTCTCTTTTTATGGAAAAATGCTTATAATTGAACTTATTTCCAGTGTTATTTTTCCTTAGAAACTCTCTTCAAGTTCTTCCTGCTGGGCCAATGCTTAGGCCATGTGTCTGTCATAGCAATCACCATATTTTACTATAATATTATTGTTAATGAGTTGGCCTTCCTACTAGATTGTGAGTTCCTCTGGAACAGAGTATATGCCCCTATTCTTCATTTATATAACCTTAGCACTTGGCACAGACTTTGTCCATTGCAAGCATTTAACAAGTGCTGACACAAGAGAGGAAGGAAAAGTGTGGTTTCAAATAAACTATCTGACCTTGAAACACACTACTTTATTATGTCATTTTATCACCTGTCATTAAGTTGCACTGTATGATTTGTCAAATGACAAAAAAATTACTGTTGGCATTATCAGAGAAATTGTATGTTTCATTGCTTGTCAAATTTCATGCATTCCATCTGTTTCTAAGCAGCAGTCACTCATTTTGTCTGACAGAAAACTTACATCTAATATCTAAACAAGTAAAAGTTGAGTTTTCATGCTTTCAACTTGCATTATTTCAGACAATCACTTATTCGTTGTTTGTGCTTAAAAAAATTAAGAGCCATACTCAGTATCAAATTATGTCAGTCATGTGAAAACTTAACAGAAACTATAGAGTTTTCATGTGTAAAGGGCATTGTGGGTTGGAGATGTGTCTCAGCAGTAGAGTGTTTGTCAAGCATATGTAAGACCTAGGTTTAATCCCCAGTATCGTTAGGTATTTTAGAGGTCAATAAACTTTTGTAGTTCTTGTGTTACTCATTAGTTGATATCCATAATGGAACATTTCAGTGAATAGTACAAGATTGCTGAATAGTATGTTGTCTTCTTAAGAAAATCAACAATATGCAAATGAGTTTTCTGGAGAAATTCATTGACCTTTAAAGCACCATGAGTTTCCATGTTTTTTTCTGATTTTTGCATTGTTTTGTTTTGGTTTTCATTATTTGGGTGAGATTTTAGTTTCCCCAAGTGAAATCCCCAATAATTATGTATCCTGGTCATTTAAGTATCACAAACGCCTAGAACTTTGGCATAGTTTTGTATATATACCTTGTCATAGGTAGGCACAGGTGTCAACATTTGTAGAGAATTAGTTGAATCAGGCCGAGTAGACCTGCAGGAAATTGTCTAGCTGATGGGAAAGGCCCAGCCCATGGTGGGTAGGATTAGGCCCTGTAATAAAATACAGACAGCTGGTTGAGAGAGTTGGCATCCTTGTGAACACTTGGCTATACACGCTGACCTGGCAAATGAGGATCATCCCTCTCTCAGCCATGATGTGATGATGGTGTGGCCAGTTCCGTTGGCACTGGTATTGGTGTGAGCTCTCCTGTCAAGTTGGACTGAGAAGTGTAACCAGAAAATCATAAGAGAATATAAGGCACTTGTTCCCTTAAGCCATTTGTTGGTGATTTATCAGCAACCATGCTGACAAACTGCAACAAACCTCATGGTCTCAGCTGCATTGCCTGAACGGACAAGAGAAATAACAATATGTTGCCATAGTTACATGTCCCATGTGAATATAAATTTGAGTCTTGTGTCATCTTGTAGTTTTATTATGAGAAAATTTCTCTGTCTTAGGAATTTAAATACACATCTTTGATATATCATCATGAAAAAGAGAGTCACATGTTGATCAATTCCATGGTGTTAAGGTTGATTTATAGCTGAAATGTGCAGAAAGTCTATGTGAAGATATTGTGGTTATGTACTAAAGTATCAATCAATATAGTGACTAATTCCACCCCAAACAAACAGTGAAAGAAGATGTAAACATTAAAAATATTAAGGATATATTAGGAAAACTAAAAACATATGCAAATGTGGCTTCTGCTTCATAAGGAATTCAGAATAAATTGTGTGCATATTAGAAATTGAATTACATATCACACTTAATGAAAATAATGTAAATAAAAATTTATCTTTTATTATTTCCAGAATGATAACTAGTAATCCTTAAAGTAACACATGTTTGCACACTTCATAGCAATATTATTTTACAAAGGAAATAATAAAATATAAATAAGAAACTATAAATTAAGGATAACTATACATTGGAGAGTAGTATTAATTATGATTTAATAAAGTTCAACTTTTAAATACTAAAGTTTAATTTATTTACAAGGGGATCAAATTTATTTAGGTGAATGTAGGCTAGCATACTGTTGCTAGAAGTATTGCCTTTTCTGTTGCAGAGTTAGCCTTTTCATGGTTTTTGGATAAAGGCTAAGTCTAAAATAATGCCTTAGCTGTGACACAATCCAGCACAAAGCAAAGATGATCTTGAACTCAGACTAGAAAGAATGGAGTTAACAATCTTAAGAACAAAAGCAAAGTCAAATAGCAATTCTTTCATTCAGTGTAATTTGACCAGGTAGACAAGATGAGTATAGATAAATCTGCTAACATCTATGGTTATAGTAATTACCTTGATAATTTCTAATTATGCTAAATGCATGAGAAAAACCAAATATATAACTCAGTTCTGTAGATATGCATCCTACTTTATATATAAAGAAGTCTCTTCTATAAGTCAACACAATGGATTCATGGCTTTATGAGTACAAAAATCAAGAAAAAGTACAGTCAGAAAATGAGTGGAAAATGATTTGTTACCTGGAGCAGGTGAAAAGAGAGTAAATATTCTTCCAGAGCAATGCCCTCTCTGAGCAAGCAAAGCTTTTTGGGTTGGCACATTCCTAAGTATGTACCACTAGTTTATATCATACCTATACAGAGAAAGAAGGCAGACACTTATTTTGACTATGTTTAATTTAAGATCATGAAACACATGTTTAGGATGGTATTCAGGAATATGTCTGGGTATGCTCAACTTGTGTCATAAATACGGTGACAGACATAACTTTAGGCATGCTTTTCTCTTAAAAAAAGCTTTAACTCAAACCAAAAAAGCAACCACTGAAGGAACATTAATAAATTAGTTTCTTTAAATCTATTTTTAAATGTAAGTTTCAGGCAGAATATTTACTTATTTATTTGTTATTTATGTAAGGTCTCATTTTAGAGCCAGCTTGACCTCCAGTCTAGGTCTCAAAGTGTTGGGTTTACAGTTATTTACCATGATGTCTGGTTTCACTTACCTTTTTAAAGTTAGGCTGTCTAAAGACTTAGCTGCCATGTCTTCACTTAATCTTCTGTAAGTGTGTCGTTCTCAAGTATGCCCTTGCATTTGTTTTTCACTCTTTGAAAGTATTTGTAATAAGGGTGAAGAAGTCAGAATTTCATTTCCTCCTAATTAACTTTGTGGCCATTGGTAAACTATTTCATAACTTGATGCTCCAGTCTACTTTTTCTGAAATAATGTATAAAGAAGGCTCAGATGACAATTAAGGTCATTACTGAGACTTAAAAATTTCACTGCATCTATATTAAATGATGATCTTCAGATGTCCTGCTTGAAATACTGATCAAGTGCAATGTACCAACATTTTCATTATGTTAAATGTATTTTCTAATAAATATTAAGGTTAAGTAACACCAAATATTAAATAACAAAGATAAAACAATAATTCATCTAAATTCTTAAAGATATAAAATATGATGTTATTATAAATAATTTTCTATATTTTCATATGATCAAGAAAAATAAAAAAAAACTTTTGTACTATTATTTAACATGAAAAACAATGAACAAACTTGTGGCTTTCTTTCTACTCTTTTCAATTCTCAAGCACCAGCTGGATATTTTATCATTCAGTTCCTATGCTTGTTTGTTGGTTGGTTGGTTGACTTTTTTGAAAATGGGCTCATGTAGCATGAAACTTCTTATGGAGCCACAATTACCCTTGTTTTTTACCCTTCTACTTCCACTCCTTCTTCACGTTCCATGACAAGCTGTGTAGGTGTGAACGATCTCTCCCTCTCTTGCTCTTTCTCTCTCTCTGTATGTGTATATATATATTTACCATTATCTATTTATTTTTCATCTAGTTATCTATCATCTGTTATCTCTGAGCTATTTATCTGTTGATCTATTGATGATCTGTTGATCACCTATCTATCATATATCTATTGAATGCCTAATCTCTATCTATCTATCTATCTATCTGTCTGTCTGTCTGTCTGTCTGTCTGTCTATCTATCTATTTATCTATGATCTATATTTGAGCACTTGCACTTTATACTCTTTTGACTGGAGAACACAGTGAATATAGCCAAAATAGACAGTTATGCTGTATATTGTATGATAATTTTAAGAAAAATGGGTAAGAATGACTTTTAAAAATATATTGGCCTTAAAATGATTTTATGATATTTCCACTTTTTTTTTTTAAAAAATTGCATTCTTTTTTTTAATTTTTTTTTTATTTATTGAGTTGTGTGTGTGTGCGTATGTATGTGTGCGTGCGCGTGTGTCTGTGTGTGTGTAGAACCATGGACGAATTCGGGAACCACCATGGACGCCTCCACTTCCTCTGCCCCGGGATTCACAGGCTCCGCCTTACCAGCACCAGAAATGCAGGCCGCCTCCGCTTCCACCTGGCATCTATACATGGGATCTGGGATCCGAACTCGGGACATTCCGCCTGCAAAGCAGAGGCTTAACCCCTGAGCCACCTCTCCAGCCCCGATATTTCCACTTTTTATACCATACAATTGTTAAAATTTTAAAACTTTACTTTAAAATTAATAGCTTCTTATTTGTGAGATGTGCTCTTGTTTAAAGTACTTTAATTATTAATATTTCTACCAAATTGATATAAATATTTTATTTTCATTTTAACATTAATTTAACTAGATCCTTAGAATGTGAAAATGGGTAAGAGTGAGTAAATTACTTCTTGTTATTTTTAATAACCACTCACAATTTTTGAATAATATTCTGGAAATGAACTATAGGATCCCAGAGCATGTGAGATATGAACGTATAGTATCTGCATTACCAGCTAACGTTCAGGAAATCAGAAACTAATGAAATAAAACTTTAATTTGTAGGTAACAAATTATAAAATCTTTTTCACAATCCCCTAAAGTCTAGCACGTAGTAATCTATATACACATACCAAGTTTAACCAAAGTAAACATTTGCTACATTTGTTTCAAAAACGTTTCTAATAAACATATTTGTAGCTTTTATGGCTTGAATAAGTGTTTCAAAAAGATGTTGAATAAAGTGTTCAGTCACTAGTCTTTGTTGCTATTGACAGACTGTACAATCTTTAGGAGTTGTATCTGAAAGAGGATTTTGGAGTCCAGTTTGCTTTATGTCTTTCATTTCCAATGCAATGCATGGATTGAAACTTCAGAAACCATAGACAGAATGTCTTTCCTCTTTGTAAGTTGAGAATTTTCTACAGAAACTGAAAATTAGACAACACAGCAGTCTTAGATAGCACAGAAAAACGAAATAATACCATCCTCACATCCTGCTCAACAGATTTTTCTTGACATGGTTGTTGTTCATTATCTTGTGACACTGAAAACTAATATGGATGTGTCTAAGTAAAGCCCACAGGCTAAAACTATTCCTGATGTTTTTAGTGTACTTTCTACTCAAGTATCCTGCTAGGACATCCTATGCAATTCCTTTTTTCTTAGGCCCCTTCGACATTTTGCGATGTGTTTATTATTTTTCCTAAACTCTGATAAACTTAGCAATTTTACAAATCCTGTTCAAGTATAAAATTGGGTCTCTCTCTTTTGAAATTAGTCTGATTTTTTTGTGTGTGCATGTGAAATGAGACTGGGGAATTAGCTTTTAGGGAATAAGATTACAAAAATAAGCTGCCATCATTACATGTGAAACACACATGCAATCAAGATTTATTTAACTGTTGATGTTGACATTGTTCATTTGGCAGAGGAAATGGTCTTTATAATTCTCTATTGTAAAAATTCTCATTTTACCTCCCATGCTTTTGCATTTTCTTTGGAAGTCATCATGCAATGCAGATATTGCTATCTCCCTCTCTGTGTGAGCTAAGTGCAATAATAAGTTATTTTGAATTATTCTGCACAGGACATTGTTTCTTCTTCCTGATTATTTCCTCAGTATGAGCCCATAGATATTTACATTATGCTTTTAGTAATTATTGAATGTTGCTTCATTTTGTGATGATTTTGTTAGACATGTTGGTTTTATAGGATTTTCTTAATTACTGGCCCCAAAAAAGCTCCAGGTTCATATGATTTCTATCTCAAAATTAGAATCAGACATTTATACAAGAAACCTTTAAAAGTTATATTTTCTATAAGCAGTCATTATTTATGTTTGTCCCAGTTTTGTTTCACTATTCTTCTCCTTCCTTCTCTCTCTCTCACTCTTTCTCTCTTAGCACCTTCTTTTTTTCCTTCCTTCCACTAAAAGTAGGTTGTTGAGGTTTATCGACATCACTTTAGCTTTATTTTTCATATTTTATTAATATATTTATAAGAGAGAGATAAAGACAGAAAAATATTCTTACCATGGTAGACAGGTAGAAGTTAGAGGCAATTTCTCTACTTCCACCCTGTGGGCTCTGGGAATCCAACAAGGTTCCAGGTTTGCAAGCAGAAGTTAGTTTTATACACTGAGATATCTACAGGCCCTCTTTTTAGTGTATATTTCATTATCTTTAAATTTCCAATCCTTTCTTCATTACAATCCTTCTTACTTTCCATTCTCTCCCTAAATTCACTCTTTTCGCATGTGTGGCCCACTGAGTTTCATATGTGTTGCCTTTGATGGCACGTGCCTGAATACATTCTGAAGCATAGATAGACATAGGAAAAAGAAGCTGAACACTTACATGACCATCAAGCCAGTTCTGAAGAAGATATTATAAAAAAAACTCATGATTGAAGAAAATGATTAACATACTCAAGAGAATGTAAAAGGAAAATAAAGCAAACACAATTTCTAAAGAAAGAATCACTAAATATAAAAAATCACAAAATTAGTAAAATAATAGGAATCAACAAACACTTTTCAATTATAACCTTAAATATCAATTAAATCAACACATCAACTAGGAAACAAAAGCCACGAGTATAGATTAAAAATCACAATCCATTAATTTTCTGGCTTTGAGAAACATACCCCACCATGAAAGATAAGCATTATCTCAGGATGAAAGGCTGGTCAAAGGTATTCCAAGTATAATGGACTAAAAAACAGGCAGGAGTAGCTATTCTAATATCTGAAAATATAGACTTCTTTCAAAACAAAACAAATCATAAGAGACACAGAAAAATGTTACATACTACTTAAAGGAAAAGCCCATCAAGAAGATTTCACCGCGGTCTCCTACTTTTATTCCATCTACCTTTGAATTTACTCTTATAACAAGACTCTAATTTAACAGGTTTTTATCTCTGGCCAGGGGGTGAAATCCAATACCTATCAGGATGGAGCCAAGGGCATTGCAGGAGCAGCAAAACCGAAAAAAAAAATTAACAAACCATAATTCAGAATATCAGAGACTCTATATCAACCACATGGAACTGGGCCAGCCTAATCTCTCCCCATACTGAAGCTCAGGGAAATTTGTAAGATTGTAAGAGCACAAGAATGGAAAGAGTAGTGATATGCAAGATACTCCACACAAGTTAGGGCCGAAGCAACCATAATAGGACTTTGCATGACCTGCACTATGTCCACATTATTGACCCCACAAAGTCTAGCATGGACTAAAGGCACTAAGATCCTTGGAGGCTAGGAATGACAGTCACAGTAGTGTTCCTAAGCTTAAAGGGAACACAGGAAAGAGTTCTGGGAAATGCCCTTGGGTCCTTGCACTTCATCGGAGAGGAGGACCCAGAGGAGAGTTTGGCATGCACAGTAAAGAATGCTCTGGGGATGGTGGCGGGGGAGGCACTGGGGGATGGGGAGACAGGGGAGAGGAGAGGGGAGAGCAGGGGGTTTGGGGGGAGGTGGAGAGAGGGAGAGGACTGGTGTACCTGTTAAATTTGTACGAGCGGAAATAATAATAAAAAAAGTTCTAAAAAAAGATTTCACAATTCTAAACATAGGCAGCAAATAGAAATTCATACACATCATTAAAGAAACACTGTCATACATTGTTGCAGTCAACCTGCATAGTTGCTGATAAATGACCATCACACAGCTTTCAACAGTCTGGTTACAATTCTCAGTCCAGCTTGAAGGGAGAGCATGCACTAACACCAGGGCTGAGGGAACTGACCACCATTACCACATAACAGCTGAGAGATGGACAATCCTTACTTGGCAGACCAGCATGTCTGGCAAAGTATACAGAAAGATGCCAACTCTCTCAACCAGCTGTCTGTGATTTATCCAGGGCCTAATCCCACCCACCATGGGCTGGGTCTTTCCCATCAGCGAGACAATCTCCTTCAGGTTGCTCTGGCCTTAACCATCAACTCTCTACAACTGTGCCCAGAGCTCAAACCCTCAACAGTCAAGTTGACACCTGTGCTTAACTATGATATTCATGAAATAACAAATCAATCCAAACATGATAATATTAGGGTATTTCAACACCCACTCTCACCAATAGACAGATCAAAAGGCCAAAAACTGAATGGAGATGCACTGAAACTAAATCAGCCCATAAATCAAAGGGTCCTGACTAACATCTGCTTAACTTATCATTCTAATACCAAGGAATGCAAATTCTTTTCAGTAGCTCATGGAACTTCCTCCAAATTAGACAACAAAACAAGCTTCCACAAACACAGGAAAATTGATGTTGTATCCTGTAGTGTATCTGTTCAGCATGGTATAAAGTTATGCATCCATAACAACATAAACAACAGAAAGTACACAAATCTTTGGAAACTAAATAACATGTGAGAAATGGGTCCTGGAAAATATAAAAATGGAATTCTAAAATTTAATAATAACACAACAAGCCTAAATCTGTAGAGCACAATAAAGGCAGTTGTAAGGGGAAAGATCACAGCACTCAATGGCTACTATAACAATTCTAGAAACATCACAAGTAAATAACTTATCAATGCAGCTTAAAGTCAGAGAAGCAAGAACAAACCAACCCCCAAAGCAGTAGACAGGCAAAGGTTAGTGTGATCAGGGGAGAATTAACTGAAATTGAAATAAAGAAAAATACAAAAAATCAATAAAACTAAGAGTTGGTTCTTTGGAAAAAATAAGATTGATAAAAACTATGTCAAATTAACTAAAACCAAAAAGAAAAAAGATCCATATTAATAAGATTAGAGATGAAAATGGAGCTATTGCAACTGATAAAAAGAAAATTCAAATATTCATAAAGACAATCTTCAAAATATATATTCCACCAAATTTAACAATAAGCAAGAAATGGATGAATTTCTAAGACATGCAACTAACCAAAGTTGAAATGAAATGAATTGATTTATTTAAAAATCTTATAACAAAAATTACAGAACCAAATGTCTTCAGTGCAGATTCTATGTCACTTAAAGAACAATTAACAGCACTACTCCTTATTTTGTTTTACAAATTAGAAAATGAAGCAACAGCTCCCAACTCTTTCTGTGAAGCCAATTTTAAACACTTTTCTAAAGTGAAATAAAGACACATTAAAAAAAAAAGAAAACTGTAGGGAAACATCATTGATGAACACAGGTGCAAAAATCCTCAACAAAATACTAACAAACAGAATACAAAGACATATCAAAACCATCATTTACTATGACCACATTGGGTTTATTCTAAAAACACAAGTGACTCAGTATATACAAATCAATAAATGTTATTCACCATGCAAAGATAAAAATCACATGCTTTTCTCAAAAGACATAGCAACTCTTTCCACAAAACTCATAGCCCTCTTATGATAAAAGTCTTGAGACAACAGAGATGGAAAGGACACATATCAACATGATGAGGGGCATATACAGCAAAAATCATTTTAAATGTGAAATACGTGAAGCATTCCCATTGAGAACAGGACCTAGACAAGGCTGCTCACTCTACCACTTCTGTTTAATGTTGTACTTGAAGTATTAGCTAGAACTATAAGACAAAAGTGTGAGGTAAATGGTATACAAATAAAAAGAAAGAAGACAGAAGACATCAGACAGTGGAAAATCTCCCACATTCTTGGATGGGCAGAATTAATTTTATAAATATGACCATCCTACAAAAAGCAATATACAGGTTCAAAGTAAGAACAATCAAAATTCCAACACAATATTTCACAGAAATTGATAAAACCATTTCAGAATTTGTATGGAAACACAAAAGACCCAGGATACGGGTCTAATCAGTTTGAGAGAATTCCCTTCTCTTTCTCTTGGGGTTTTTTATAATCTCTGATCTAATATTAAGATACTTGGTCCATTTGGAGTTCATTTTTGTGCATGGTGACAAGAAGAGGCCCAGTTTCAATCTTCTGCATATAGATATCCATTTTGCCAGCACCATTTGTTAAAGATGCTGTCTGTTTTCCAATTGTTTTTCTGATCACCTCTGTCACAAATCAGATGGCTATAGGTATATGGAGCTTAAGTCTGGGTCTTCAACTCTTATCCACTGATCCATGTATTTCCTCTGGTGCCAGTACTATGCTGTCTTTATTACTATGGATTTGTAGTGTAGATTAAGGTCTAGAATTATGGTTCTTCCACCAGAAATTTTATTACTCTGAACTGTTTTTGCTATCCTGGGCCTTTTGTGCTTTTATATGAATTTTGATATGGTTTTGATTCTGTAAAGAATTGCCTTGGAATTTTGATTAGTGTCGCATTGAATCTGTGTATTGCTTTTGTTAGTATATACATTTTATGATGTTAATTCTACGGATCCAGGAGCATAGGTGGTCTTTTTACCTTCTGGTGTCCTCTGAAATTTCATTCTTCAGGTTTTAAAGTTTTTATTATACAGGTCTCTCACTTCTTTGTTTAGATTTATATCAAGGCATTTCATTTTTTAGGGGCTATGTTAAGTGGGATTTTTCTTAGGGATTTTCTCACTGTTTCCATCCTTGGTGTATAAGAAAACCACTGATATTTGAGATTAATTTTGTAACCTGCCTTAGTATTAGTTCCAGGCATTTTCTGGTAGAGTTTTAGGGATTTCTCAAGTATATGATCTCAAGTATGTGATATCCTGACTTCATTTTCAATTTTCATCCCTTTTATCTCTCTCTCTTGTCTTATGCCTCTAGCTAAGACTTCAGGTACAATATTGAGTAGAAATGGAGAGTTTTGACAGCCTTGCCTAGTTCCTGATTAAACTGGAAATGCTTCAAGTTTTTCAGCTTTTAGGATGATCCTTGCTATAGGATTTTTCTATGTAGACTTAATTATGTTGATATAAGTTCCTTCCATTTCTATCGTCTACTGGACTTTTATCATAAAGAGATGTTGAATAGCCTCAAAATCTTTTTCTGCATTTATTGAGAGAATCATGTGGTTTTGGTCCTTGGATTTGTTTTTATGATGGATTATATTTATTGATGTGCATATCTTGACCAACTTGTGTGCCTGAAATAAATCCTACTTGAGCATAGTGAATGATCTTTTTGATTTTTTTGAATCTGATTTACTAAAATTTCATTGAGTATCTTTGCATCTGTGTTCATCAGTGAGACTGGCCTATAGTTTTATTATTATTATATCTTTACTTTGTTTTGGGATCAATATAATATTAGCTTCACAGAAAGAATTTGGAAGTGTTCCTTCCTTTGCTATTTTATGGACTAGTTTAAAGAGTACTAGAATAGTAGTGTTAGTTGTTCTTTAAATATCTGGTAGAATTCTAAACCGAATCTATCCTGTGTTGTTCTTTTTTTTTGGTGTGAAGATTTATAATTATATTTTTATTTTCCTCGTTTATTATAGGACTACTTAAACACAATTGAATTCATCCTGATTTAATTTTTGGTAAGTTGTGTGTACTTAGAAAATCATCCATTTCTTTCTGATTATCAATTTTTTGTGGTATAAGTTTTTGAAATATGACCTTATGATTCTCTGAATTTCCTAAGTATCAGTTGTAATAGTACCATTTTTGTTTATAATTTTATTAACTTGGAATTTCTCTCTTTTGGTTTTGGTTAATTTGGCTAAGGATTTATCAATCTTATTGATTATTTTCAAAGAACCAGTTCTTTATTTGGTTGATTCTTTGTATCATTTTCCTTATCTCAATTTTTTATATTTCTCCCCTGATTTTTACTAATTTCTAACCATCTACTTTTTGGGAATGGATTATTTTTGTTTCTCTAAAGTTTTAAGTTGCATTGTTAAGTTATTTACTTGTGATGTTTCCATTTATATGTAGACATTAAGTTCTACAAACTTTCCTCTTGGGATAGCATAAGAGGAAATTTCATGCACCAGAGTTTTTGATATGTTGTGCTTTCAATATCATTTACTTCTAGGAATTTTTGAATTTTCATTTTTACTTTTATCTGATCCCATTCTTCATTCATTATCATGGTATTTCTTTTCCAAGAATTTATGTAACTTCTGTCATTTGCCTTGTTGTGGACTTCTATTTTTATTCCATAATGGTATGATAAAATACAAGATATAATTTCTGCTTTCCTGTATGTATGGAGGCTTGCTTTGTGGCCCAATATGTGTTCTGTTTTGGAGAAAGTTACATGAGTTGCTGAAAAGAATGTGTATCACTTGGTATTGGGATGGAAGCTTTGTTAAAAGTTGCTCAGGTCAATTTTGGTTATGATTTGATTCAGCTCCACCAGGTCTCTGTTCATTTTTTCTGGTTGACATATCCAATGGTGAGAGTGGGATGATGAAGTCCCTGACTATTGTCATGATTGCATCAATTGTATTGCTGTTTTACATGTTGTAGTGTTTGTTTAATGAATGTGAGTGAGCCTATGTTGAATGTATTTTCAGTATTGTAAAGTCTTCTTTATGAACTGTTCCTTTGATTAACATGTAGTATCTTTCTGTGTCTCTTATAATTTCTTTGACTTGAAATATATTTGTAAGACACTAGAATTTCTTCTCCTGCTTATTTCCTATTTCCATTAGGTTGGAATATCTTTGACCAGCCTTTTGCTCTGGTAATGTGTCTTTCTTTCATGATGAGATGTGTTTCTTTAAAGACAGTACATTGATAGATTGTGATTTTTAATCTATGTTGGAGCCTATGTCTCTTGACTGGAAAGTTAATTCCATTGATATTTAAGATTATAATTGAGAAATGTTTTTGATTCCTGTGTTTTTCTGAGTTTTGTGGCTTTTATAAAGTTTTTTTTTACTTAGTTGTGTTGGTATTATTTTTCCTTCTGCCTTCTTGCATATGTTAGTCCTTTTCTTCTAGCCTGGGTATTTTTCCTAATATTTTCTGTAGGATTGGCATGGTGATCATGTAGGCCTTCAGCTTGTCCTTATCATGAAAAGTTTTTCGTTCACCTTCAATCATGACTGATTGTAATGATGAGTATATCATCCTGTGTTGGCATTTGTGTTCATTCATGACTGGAAGTGCACCTGTCCAAGCTCTCTGATTTTTACTGCTTCCATTGAAAAATCAGCTTTTATTTTAATATGCTTGCCTGTAAATGTGATTTAGTTCGTCTCTTTTTAAACTCTCAACATGTTCTGTTTGTGCCGAATCTGTAGTACTTTGGTGTGCAACATTCCTCCTGTACTTGGATACGGATCTCTTTGCTTAGATATGGAAAATTATCATTAATGATAGTTTGAAAAATCTCTTCCAGTGTGGCTTTTTGGGTTTTTTGTCCTGGTATTCCATGAATGTGCAGTTTGGGCTTCTTCATGGTGTCCTATAGCTCTTGAGTATCCCTACAAGTATTTTTTTAAGATTTTCAACCTCTTTAATTGAGATCATTTATTCTGCCATCTTGTCTTCTAGTTCTGATATTCTATTTTTTCTGTTTTGTTAGTTCTGTTTGGTGACACTGGTCACTTTTGGATTGCAATTGAGGGGATGTATGGAAAAATACACCTGCAAAACAAGAAGGAAGTTAGTCTAAACCAGAACCTACAACATGAGAACAAACTAAATTTCACAAAGCAAAGCAACTGTTTCCTGCTATGTTCTAACAAGGTATTCTTTCCTAAAGTCATGGTTTGTTAAACAAACTATTAATCATTCCCCAGGAGTTCTGACTCAACTGTTATGCTATGTAATTTCTGCAGTTTTCATGAATAAATACTGTTCTGACACCTCATTAGTCACTGTTCTCTATGATCCTGAAATTGGAGGGTGGAAGCATCTTGTAATAAAAAATTTTAAACTTCACCTGAATTGAGTTTGTGGTCTGAATTGTGTGAATACCAGATCCCTCAACAGCAACTAGCATGCCTTGAATTTCAGGTTTAATATACTCATGGGATTTTTTTCCAACTGCTCTATGCTTAGTTTTGTTTCTTCTACTGCCTATTTATCTCATCAAGGTGCCTATTAATTTCCTGTTCATATTTGCTTATTTGATTATTTAACTCCTCTCAGATTTCCTCTTTCATTGTTTTCATCATATTGATAACCAAGCTTTCAAAATCATTGCCTTGAATGTTGATTTCTTGAATAATAACAAGTTTTTCTGATTGGAATCCATCACCATGGGGTCATTGTCATCATTTTGTTAATTTTTTTCTCATGGTTTTCATTGTATCTTGTGGGTTTATCATGTGACTTGGGCATTTTGATTTGATCTCAAGAATCTTTCTTAGGTATGTGTTTTTCACTCTTGAATCAGAATTACTACACTTGGACTATTTTCCTGGGAGTTAAAGGTGTCAGTCTAGGGCTGTTTGGTACTGTTTTATGAATAAGATTGTTATAGTTCAGAAGGAATGTGTAAATCCCTCTCTGGTTAAGAGGATGGCAGAATTTTGGTCTAGTCTTATTTGAGAGACTTAAGATTAGGTACCAAGGTTTGTTGGGTAAGATTGGGATTAAGTATCAAAGAACCTTTAAGATTATAAAATAGGGTGGGTTTAGTAGCCAAGGGTTAGAGATAGGTATGGCAAGGCAGTTGAGGGGTGGGTGTATGGGGTTTTGGGTTTGCTGTTTAGAAATCTTAAACTGTGGTGACTCTCAAGTGAGATTAAAAAAATAAAATGGGTTACTTATATGAGAGTTAGATGTGAAGATTTATCTTCTGCTGGATAGAAAAAATTTGGAGGTCTTTAGTTGTATGATATTTGAACCATTAGTACATAGACTGTGTTTTCTGTGAACAATTAAACTCTGAGGGATTTTTAATGAATAGTGGGAAGGAGGTGCACAGATTGAGGCTACTGGTACACAAGCTGTGGGGTAAAACCTGGCACACAAGAGGGATTCCAAACCACAAAATGCTCCTTAAGTGAGTTCAGGCTTAGGGATAGAGCCTCAGTCACACACCCATGCATGAGATGAGATCCTGAGCCCAAGTTTGGATGGCACTCTCCTTCCTTGGGGCAAATCCCATCAAGCAGGAAGAAACATTTTACACTAACAATTTTTGGTTTATTTTTTTAAAAATTTTTTGTTCTTTCACATTTTATTTTTTCTTAATCATACAAGCTCAACAGGTACCCTGTCTTTTCCCTCCCCCTCCTCACCCCAGTCATCAGCCATTGCACTCTCCCTCCCTACATACTTCTTCTCACCCCCCCTCCCTCATCCTCTGCCAGTGCCTCCCCTTCCTCCCTCCCATCCCCTGGAACATCTATTTACTCCAAACCTCCCTCTGAATCCTTGACCCTAGCGATGGATAAGGACACAGTGGCATAGCCCACAACCTGTTCTTGGGCTCCCCATTAGTATGGGAACTCTATTATGATAGTTTAACCCCTTGCCTCAAAGAATCCTACTGCCTGGAGTCTTCTCCCCCTGTGATCCTTGCTAGACTTTGGGGAGTTGTTAACATGTTAGCCATTGTGTAGGTCAAGCACTCAAATCCTGACTGCTGCAACCATAACTTGTGTGGAGTATCTTGCATATCATTGATCTTCCCCATCTTTAGGCTCTTACAATCTTCTGAAAGGTTCCCTGAGTTTTAGGATGGAGAGAGATTTGGTTGGTCTGGTTCCAGGTGATTAATATAGGGTCTTTGGTATTCTGAATTATGGTTTGTTTTTGTTTTCAGTTTTGCTTTTCCTGCACTGACCTTGGCTGCATTCTTATTTGTATCAAAGGTCTTCTAACCGAAGACAAAAGACTTTAAATGAAGATCTTAATATAAGTGGAGACTCAAACATAGGTATAAGAATAGGAGTAGGACACAGCAGTGTTCTGGGAAGGTCAGTATCCCATTGGCCAGATGGTTACCATCTATCTGCCAGTCTCTATATCCAGGAAGGGAAGTGAGAGTGAGCTGCACAAGATGGTTCCCTACATACTTGTAATATTTGACCTTGGCCTATTTTCTCTACTGAACTGTAATCCACTATTTCCTCCTTTCTTTTGAGGTCCTCCTTCCCCTTTTCTCCTGTTTATAATCATTTATGATTACAGTGGGCATTAAAGAGATTTACCTTTGAATATGTCATTAAGTAGGTTCAGAATTAGAATCCACTTATTAGGGAGTACATATGGTGTCTAACTTTCGGTATCTGGGATACTTCACTCAATATATTTTTTTTTCTGATTCCATCCATTTCCCAGCAAATTTCATTAATTCATCTTTTTTTATGGCTGAGTAGTACTCCATTGTATAAATGTACCACATTTTTCTTATTCATTCGTCAACTATTGGGCGTTTGGGTTGATTCAATGACTTTGCTACTGAAAATAGTGCTGTAATGAATAAGGTTGTGCTTGGGTCACTTTAGAGAATTTCTCCATTATGGGGATTTATTCCCATTAGTGGTATAGCAGGGTCATATGCCATTTCAATCTTTAACTTTTTTAGAAATCACCATATTGATGGCCAGAGTAGTTGTATAAGCCTGCATTCCCACCAGCAATGTAGGAGAGTTCCCTTCTCTCTACATCCTCTCCAGCTTTTGGTGGTTTTTGTATTGTGGATTTTTCCATCCTCTCCGGAGTGAGATGATATCTCCGGGAAGTTTTGATTTTCATTTCCCTGATGGCTAAGGATGTGGAGCATTTTTTAAGATTTTTTTTTTAGAGATTTCAATTTCATCCCTGGAAAAGTTTCTTTTGAGTTCCCAGGTCTATTTTTTAATTGGGCCATTTATCTCCTTTGTGTTTAGTTTTCTAAGTTCTTTGAGCACTCTGGATAAAAGAGCTCTATCAGATATGTGGTTAGTGAAGATTTTCTCCTGTTCTGTGGATTGCCTTTTTGCTTGGTTTACAATCTCTTATCTGAACAGAAGCTCTTTAATTTCATAAGATTCATTTGTTGAATGTTAGTTCCAGTGCCTATGCTACTGGATTTCTGTTTAAGAACTGTTGACTTAGCCCAGTCAGCTTGAAGAAGTTTCTACCCTTTCAACTATAGTTTTTATAGTCCCTGGCCTCATATTAAGGTCTTTGATGCATTTGGAGTTCATTTTTGTGCATGGCGACAAGTACAGATCCAGTTTTAATTTTATGCATGTGGATATCCAGTTTTGCCAGCACTATTTGCTCTTTTTCCATTGACTCTTTTTGGGCCCCTTTGTCAAAGATCAAATGGCTGTAATTATGTGGGCCTATATCTGGGTCTTCAACCCTTATCCATTGATCTATGTGTATATTTTGGAGCCAGTACCAGGCTGTTTTTATTGCTATGGATTTGTAGTAAGGTTTGGTATGGTGATTCTTCCAGCAATGTTTTTGTTACTCAGGATTGTTTTTGCTATCCTGGATCTTTTGTGTTTCCACATGAATTTTGAGACTGTTTGGCCAATTTCTTTAAAGAATTACTTTGAGATTTTGAATACTTTGAGAATTCAATATTTTGAGATTGGAATAGTGTGGAATGCATATATTGATTTTGTAGGATGGTCATGTTGATTCTGCTGATCCAGGAATATGGGAAGTCTTTCCACCTTCTGGTGTCTTCTGTAATTTCTTTCTTTAGGGTTTTAAAATTTTCATTATAAAGACCTCTCACTTCCTTGGTTAGATTTATACCAAGGTATTTCATTTTTTAGAGGCTATAGTAAATGGGATTGTTTCTCTTAGGACTTTTTTACTTGCTTTATCCTTGGAATAAATCCTACTTGATCACAGTGAATGATCTTATTGACATGTTTTTGAATCCAATTTGCTGAGATTTTGTCAAGAATCTTTGCACCTGTGTTCATCAATGAGATTGGCCTATAGTTTTGTTTTTTAAGTGTATTTTTATTAGATTTTGGGGTTAGGTTCATAGAAAGAATTTGGAAGTGTCCCTTACTTCGCTATTGTATGGAATACTTCAAAGGATAATGATTTTAGTTGTTCTTTAAATGTTTGAATGTGCTGAATCCATCTGGTGCAAGACATTTTTTTTGGTGGGAACATTTGAGATTCCTTCATCAATTTACTCATTTGTTATAGGACTATTTAAAGAATTCAAAACTTCCTGACTCAATTTAAGTAAGTTGTGCTTACTCAGAAATTCATCCATTTCTTTTGAGTTATCAAATTTCATGGAATATAAATTTTTGAAATAGGACCTTATAAATTCTCTGAATTTCTTGGGTATCAATTATGATAATTCCATTTTCATTTCCAACTATGTTAATTTGGGTTTTCTTTCATTTGATTTTGGTTAATTTAGCTAGGAGTATATCAATTTTATTGATGTTTTTAGTGAACCAGATTTCCAATGGTTGATTCTTTGTATTGTTTTCCTTTTCTCAATTCTTGATATTTCTCGCCTGATTTTGATAATCTCCTCTCTTCTACTGCTTTTGGTTTGGATTGCTCTTGTGTCTCTAAAGCTTTATATTGCATTTCTAAGTTATTTACTTATGACATTTCCATTTTTTGATATAGGCATCCATTTTGATATAAGCTATAATCTTAATTGTTAGGACAGCATCATTGCATTCAATGCATTCATTGCATTGTTTTGATTTGTATTTTCATTAGAGTTCACTTCTAGGAAATCTTGGATTTCCTTTATGATTTCTTCCTTAATCCATTTCTCATTCAGCATCACAGTGTTTAATTGTCAAGAGTTAGTATATTTTCTGTTATTTGTTGTGTTGTGGATATCAAGGTTTAGACCATAGTGGTGCGATTTCAGTATATTTGCATATACTACATATGTTAAGATTTGTTTTGTGGTCCCATATGTGGTCTACTTTTAGAAAGTCCATGGACTGTTGAGAAGAATGTATATTCTTTGGTGCTTGGATGGAAGGTATGACAGAGATCTGTTAGGTCTATTTCATTAAGTGTTTGATTTAGTTCCAATGTGTCTCTGTTGAGTTTTTGGTCTGTTCTATCCCATGTTGAGAGTTGGGTATTGAAATCCCGAGCTATTATCCTTTTGTGATTGATTTCTTGTTTTACACATTATAGTGTTTGCTTAATGACTGGAAGAGCCCATATTATGTGTGTATATGTTCAGTATTGTGAATTCTTCCTGGTGAATTGTTCCTGTGACTAAAATGTAGTATCCTTCTGTATTTCTTATGATTTTATTTGGTTTGAAGTCCATTTTATCAGATACCATAGTTGCCTTTTTCTTTGTTCCATTGGCGTGGAGAATTTTTGATCAGCCTTTTACTTTTAGAATGTGCCCTATCTTTTTTGTTTAGATGTGTTTCCTGAAAGCAGCAGATGGATGGGTTGTGATTTCTAATCCATGTTTGTAATCTGTGTCTTTTGATAGGTGAGTTAATTCCATGGATATTTAGGGTTATAATGGAGAAATTATTTTTGATTCCTGACATTTTTTGTGTTTAGTGGCTTTCATAAGTATTATTTAGCTTGTAGGTTGTGATGGTTTTAAACTTTCATTCCATCTTCCTGGATATGCTTGTTCTTTTCTTCAAGCTTGAATATCTTTTCTAGCATTTTTTGAAGATCTGGTTTGGTAGTCATGTAAGCCTTCAAGTTATGGTGGAAAATTTTTCTTTCATGTTCGATCATGACTGATTGTTTTGGTGGGTATATCAGCCTGGGTTGACATTTGTGCTCATCCAATACTTGAAGTATGTCTCTGCAAGCTCTTCTGGCTTGTACTATTTACATTTAACTTTAAAAGTGATTTTTTTTCTCTTGAAGCTCTCAGCATATTCTCTTTGTCTTGCATGTGTTGTATTTTGACTATTATTTGCCATGGCAAGTTTCTATTTTGCTCCTATCTGTTTAAGTGTGGAATGCCTGCTGTATTTAGGATAGCCATCTCTTTCTTTTGATGTGAAAGTTTTCCTTTATGATAATTTAAAGAATTTCCTCAGATGTGGTATTTTGGGATTCTTGTTCTGGTATTCCGTGAATGCGCATGTTAGACTTCTTCAGTGTGACCCATAACTCTTGAATATTCCTCTCAAGTATTTAGCAACCTTTTCAATTGAAATTGTTTGTTCTTCTATTTTGTTTTCAAGATCTCATATTCTATTTTCTGCTTCATTTGTTCTGTTGCTAAGACTTTCTATTAAGTTCTGGGTTGAAGATAAGTTGTCTTTTAGTTTGAGTTTAAGCTCTGCTTGAGATTTTTTTAACTGCTCTATGCCTATTTTTGCATCTTCAACCGCCTTTCTCAACTCCTCCAAGTGCCTGCTGTGTTCTTATTCAAACTGGTTGTTGTGCTTATTTAACTCCTCACAGATTTCCTCTTTCATTGTTTTGATCATTGTAAAGATCAGGCCTTGAAAATCATTATTTTGGGTATGGCTTTATTGGCTATTTTCTGTAAGTTTGTTCCGGTTGGATTCCATCATTATGGGGTTGATTCTTTTTGTAGGAGATTTGATGTCTAAGTTTTTATTTGTCATGGATTGTGTTGTCACTGGGCATTTTTGTTTTATCTTTTATGTCTTTCTTTTTGTTTTTGTGTGTTTTTGGTTGAACTTAATTAGACAGTATTACTACACTTGAGCTGTTATTGCTAATGTTTGCCTTGGAATTGGATATGCCTGTCTGGTGTTGGTGTTATTTCCTAGATAAAGCTATTAGACTGTTAGTACATCTATTAAGGCAGGTTCAGTAGACAGGAACTGAAGATTAATATGATAGTACACTTTTTAGGTTTACCTCCTTGACAATATGTGAGGGGGAATAGCATAGTCCATAAAGTTGTATGGGTTTTTGGGCAGGCTGTATGGAAATGTTAAACTACAGTGACTAATAATTGAGAGTATCAGAATGGTAAAAGGCTTTCCTTAAAAAGGAAGGGATTACTTATCTTAGAGCTGGATGTGAAGATTCTCTCCCATATGATGGTATGATTTAGAAGACCTCTGGTGTTGATTCCCTAGCCCATTGCTTAGGTTTTCTCTGGAATCTATTGAATTCTGAGGAGCAAGGAGTTTGCTATATTCTGGGGCAGAAAGGCAGAGTGGCTAGTGGGACAAGCAGATGATCTGTCCTTGGGGCAATGTCTAGAGGCCTTACCTGAGAAGAAGGGAGTCTGCTGGGGTCTGGGGTCCAGGGCATAAAGCAAGAGTTTGGTTTTTTTATATACGAATAAAATGAGCTTATATCCTTGCCCAATCTCCCTCCTTTCCCACCTTCCCTTCCCGTCACCAATCCAGGCATGTCCTTGTAACTTCCATGTCCCCCTTCCATGTATGTGTGGATCACAGGGCTCCATTCAGATTCCTGTACTAAATAGGACAAGGTCTCAATGGTAGTTCAATACTCACAGGTTGAAAGGCTCCTAATTTTTTTATCCAGCATCTGCCATAGAGATTCTCTTTGAGTGTAGTTGTTTCTCCTGAGTTTTTCTTTTTTCCACGGGGGAAATATTGATATGTCAGCCATTGTGTACATATGGTGTTAGTAGATCCTACTCATTGAGTTGTTTGTTGCAACAGCCCTGTCATAGATAGAGAATACAACACTCTGATAAGAAAAATCCAGTGGAGTAACAGTAGTACATGAGGTACATGTGTAACCAATTACTCTCTGAATGGGTTCTAACTACCACTCAGCTATTGTCATGGAGCACATGGTATGGTATGATAAACCTGTCCAAAAAGTGGTGGGAAGGGAGACGATAGACACTAGACAAGAACAGATGTCTTAGTGTTACCTATAAATACTTAATAGTAAACCATCACCACCTAAGTTTATTATTCCAGCCTTATATAAGAAAAATTCCCTGTTGCAGTTAGTCTGCACGTTGCTGATACAATCATGACATATCTGCTAAAGGGACAAAGGTTTTATTCTCTTATGATTGTCCAATTGCAGTTCTTAGTCCAGCTTGGCAGGAACACGTAACATCATTAAAGGACCAAGGGAATGGGCCATGACATATCCACATAACGGCTGAGAGAGGGACAATCCTTACTTATCAGACCAGCATGTCTGGCCAAGTACATACAAGGATGCCAACTTCTTCAACCAGCTCTCTGTATTTTTATTCATTTGTCCTGGACCTAGTCCCAAACACCATTGCCTGGGTCTGCCCCATTAACTAGACAATCTCCTTCAGGTTTGCTCTGGGTTTTTAATTCAACTACTAATTAAAACTACAAATGTGCCCATAACTCAAACCCTCAACCATCAAGTTGATAACTGTACCTAATTATGACAGACCCTATCACAATGGAGGATAAGTGGAGCAGAAAAAAAATGGCCAAAGTGCAGAGTATTGGCAACTCTGGAATACTCAGTCCTAATCTGGCCATCAAATTATCATCCCAAATCAAGGATGAGAGAGTAATGTCTTTTTTATCCTATAAACAGAGAGAAAGCACACATTGTACAAGAGGGAAACCATGGAAGAGCTTGCATAATTTCCAATGTTCACGTACACAAGTTTGGGCTTGATTCATTGTGAATCTGAGTTCCCAGCATTTTGTATATTTATCACTAGACAGAAAATTCAAATTGTGTTGGGATTTCAGATTTTCACTTGCCATATTGAACATCTTTTGATCCTGTAGGAACAGAGAAAAAAGGCATACTGTCCTATCTGAGATGCACAGTTTTAACAATTTTTTAATAATTTTTTCCTCAATTATACAAGCTCAATAGGTACCCTGGTCCTCTCCCTCCCTCCACCTTTCGCCAGTCCCCCTTGCATCCTCCCCCACTTTTCCTCTTTCTTTTACCCCCTCCCTCCCATTCTCCCAGTGTCTCCCCCTTCCCCCTCCCAAACCCTGGAGCATCCTTTAGTGTGAAAGTCAAACTTCCCTCTGCGTCCTCCAATCTAGTGATGTGTAAGGACTCAGTGGCATACTTTCTTGGGCTCCCCTTTAGTATTTGAGCACTATTATGACTGTTAATCCCTTGCCTCTAAAGATCCTAGTGCCTGTGATCCATGCTAGACTTTGGGGGGTTGTTGACATGTCAGTCATTGTGTAAGTCATGAAGTTTGATTATAGCTACTGCAGACCTAACTTGTGTGGAGTATCTTGCATATCGTTGGCCCTCCCTATCTTTAGGCTTTAACAATCTTGCTGCCTCCTCTTCCGCAAGTTCCCCGAGCTATAGGATGGGGAGAGATTTGGCTGGTCTGGTTCCAGGTGATTAATGTAGGATCATTGTTATTCTAAATTATGACTTTTTTGCTGTTTTCAGTTTTGCTGTTCCTGAACTGCCCTTGGCTCCATTCTGACTGGTATTAGAGGTCACCTCCTAACCACAGATAAAAGGCTATTTAAATGAAGATTTTACTATAAGAGGAGATTCAACGGTAAATGAAATAAGAGTAGGAAACTGCAGTGGGGGTGTCAGTGTCCCATTTGCAGGATGGTTACCATCTATCTGCCAGTCCCTATACCCTCCCTGACTGGTGAGATCAAACCTCCTCAGTTGCAAGTGTCCAGGAAGGAAAGTCAAAGTGAGCTTCACCAGATGTCTCCCTACTTACCTATAATACTTGATGGTGACCTATTTTCTCTACTGAAGCATGATCCCCTCTCTCCTTATTTCTGGGGGGCCCTCCTTCCCCTTCCCTTGTGTTTATAATCTTTGCAGTTACTCTAGGAATTACAGAGATTTATCTTTGAATATGTCATTAAGTGGGTTTGGTACTAGGATCCACTTATAAGGAATACATATGGTGCTTAATTTTCTGTGTCTGGGATACTTCACTCGATATACTTTTTTCTAATTCCATCCGTCTCCTGACAAATTTCATTAATTCATATTTTTTGATGGCTGAGTAGTATACCATTGAATAAATGTACAAGATTTTCCTTATCCACTCGTCAACTGTTGGACATCTAGTTTGATTCCATGACTTTGCTATTGAAAATAGTGCTGCTATGAATATGGTTGTGCTTGCGTCATTGAGGTGAGTTTTTGCTTTATGGGGGATTATTCCCAGAAGTGGTATAGCAGGGTCATATGCCATTTCAATCTTTAACTTTTTAAAAAATTGCCAGTTTGATTGCCAGAGTGATTGTATAAGCCTGCATTCCCACCAACAATGTAGGAGAGTTCCCTTCTTGCCACATCCTCTCCAGCATTGATGGTTTTTGTATTGTGGATTTTTGCCATCCTGTCCAGGGTGAGATGATAACTCAGGAAGGTTTTGATTTGCATTTTCCTGATGGCTAAGGATTTTTTAAGATTATTTTTAGAGATTTCAATTTCATCCCTGGAAAAGTTTCTTTTGAGTTCCCAGGTCTATTTTTTAATTGGGCCATTTATGCCCTTGGTGTTTAGTTTTCTAAGTTCTTTGTGCACTCTGGATAAATGAGCTGTATCAGTATTTGGTTAGTGAAAATTTTCACCCATTCTGTGGGTTGTCTTTTTGTTTGGTTTACAATCTCTTTATCTGAACAGAAGCTCTTTAATTTCATAAGATCCCTTCTGTTGAGTGTTGGTTTTAGTGACTGTGCTATCAGATTTCTGTTTAGGAACTGTTGGCCTAGCCCAATCAGCTCAAGGGAGTTTCCTATTCTTTCAACTAAGGTTTTTGTAATTTCTGGCCTTATATCGAGGTCCTTGATCAATTTGGAATTAATTTTGGTGCATGGTGACAAGTACAAGTCCAGTTTTAATCTTTTGCTTGTGGACATCCAGTTTTGCCAGCACTATTTGTTGAAAAGGCTGTTCTTTTTCCATTGAATTTTTTGAGCCCCTTTGTCAAATACCTTGATCTACTGTTTTTATTACTATGGATTTGTGTTATAGATTAAGGTTTGGTACGGTGATACATCCAGCAGTATTTTTGGTCCTTAAACTGTTCCATCAAATTACAAAGATAGGAACACTTCCAAATTCTTTCTATGAAGTTAACATCATACTAATCCCAAGACCTAGTAAAGATACACTTTAAAAAGAAAAGTATAGGCCAATCTCTTTAATATACACAGGTAAAATGATTCTTATAATATCTTAGCAAATCAGATTCAAAAACATATCAAAATATCATTCACTGTTGTCAAGTAGGCTTTATGCCAAGCACACAAGGTTGGTTCAACATATGCAAATCAATAAATGTAATCTATTATATAAATCAATCCAAAGTCTAAGATGCATGATTGAGAAGATCCAATATCCTTTTATGATCAAAACTCTAGAGACAGTTGGAATGAAAGGAACCTTTATCAACATAATAAAAGTTGTATACTCCTTCTTCCCCTCCACTCACCCGCCCCGGAAGCGCGCGAGGTCCAACCGGGCCTCACCACACCGCTACCCAGGCAAGCTCGATCCCTGCCCACCCCCAGAGCCCCAGGCCTCCTGAGCGGACCCAGCTCCTCCCACCATCCAGTCGGAGCCATGGCATGCAGGGCCTGGGAGGAAGAGAGGGCACCTCCTCTGCGCCCGGTCCCGCCCTCAGGTGCCCCGGGTTTAAATAGCACCCCGCCAAAGCCCCATCCTCCCATCCCCTCCATTCCACCGCCCTGGACCCACACGCGGTCCAGCCAGCCTTACCAAGCCGCCACCTAGGTAAACTCAGTCCCCGCCCACCTCCAGAGCCCCAGGCCAAATGATTCAGTTTAGTGAAAAACACACAGAAATTAAAAGAAGATCTTAGGAGTTAAAACGACAATGCCAAAGTCAAAGTGCAAATCCATGAGAAACAACACTCAAGTAAACAAATCTACTGAAGGAATTAATCCCATAATGTTAGACTCCAACCAGAACAAACCCATGGAAAATGGCCAAGAAAGCCTGACCCAGGATAACGATCTTCAAAATATGATCATTTCCACTATGAAAGAGGAAATCCAGGAGGAATTAAATAATCGAATCAATCCCTTTGAGGAGGAACACAACAGACACATGGAGGAATTGAGAAAAACAGTGCAAGAATCAAAAACTGGCATAGAACACTTAAAGCAGACTCAAGCAGAGTTTAAAACTGAGCTAAAAGACAAGTTATCTTCAACCCAGAACTCCACAGAGAGTCTTATCAGCAGAACTAAGGAAGCAGAAAACAGAATTTCAGATCTTGAAGATAAAGTGGGAGTATTAACCAGCTCAATGGAAGAGATTGTTAAAGCCAAAAAGATGCTTGAGAAAAATATCCAGGAGATATGGGACACCCTGAAGAAGCCCAACATGCGTATTCATGGAATACCAGAGCAAGAATCTCAAAATACCACCCCTGAAGAAATTTTCCAAACTATCATCAAGGAAAACTTTCCTCATCTAAAAAAAGAGAGGCCCATCCATATACAAGAGGCATTCCACACCCCAAACAGATACGACCAAAACAGAAGCTCGCCATGACAAATAATAGTTAAAACACTCCACATTCAAGATAAAGAACTGGTGCTGAGAGCTTCAAGGGAGAAAAAACAAGTCACTTTTAAAGGTAAACCTATTAAAATAACAAATGACTTCTCAGTTGAAACAGTAAAAGCAAGAAGAGCTTGGAGAGACATACTTCAAGTATTGAATGAGCAAAAATGTCAACCTAGGCTGATTTACCTTGCAAAACTATCAGTCATGATCGAGGGAGAAAGAAAAATCTTCCAGCACAAAGACAACTTGAAGGGATACATGTCCATCAAACCAGGCCTTCAAAAAATGCTAGAAATGATACTCAAGCGTGAAGAAAAAAACAGGCATATCCAGGAGAACAGAGGCAAGTATAACACCATTAAAAGCGAAGCAATATACTTATAAAAACTACTAAACATAATAAATGTCTGGAATCAAAAATAGTTTCACCATTATAACACTAAATGTTAATGGAATTAACTCACTGATCAAGAGACACAGATTACAAATTTGGATTAAAAATCACAATCCATCAATCTGCTGCCTGCAGGAAACCCATCTCACCACAAAAGATAGACATGCCCTAAAAATGAAAGGCTGGTCAATAATTCTACAAGCTAATGGAAACAGAAAACAGGCAGGGGTAGCCATTATCACGTCTAAAGCAAGAAATCAACCCCCAAACGATAATTCTTGGGGACTTCAACACTGCCCTCTCAACATGGGATAGATCAACAGGTCAAAAGCTTAACAGAGACACTTTGGAACTTAATCAAACCCTGAAAGAAATGGACCTTACAGATCTCTATCGAACTTTTCACCCACACACAAAAGAATACACATTTTTCTCAGCAGCACATGGAACTTTCTCCAAAATAGATCACATATTGGGCCATAAAACGAATCTACACATGTACAAGAAAGTTGAAATTCTAACCTGTGCCCTGTCAGACCACCACGGCCTAAAGCTGGGCATCCACAAAACAACAAACAAGAGAAAATACACTAACTCCTGGAAACTTAACAATATGATGCTGAATGAGAACTGGATTCAGGAAGAAATTAAAAAGGAAATTCAAGATTTCCTGAAAGCAAATGATAATGAAAATACAATTTACCAAAATCTCTGGGACACAATGAAAGCTGTTCTAAGAGGTAAGTTCATAGCTCTTAATGCCTACATCAAAAAATGTAAACATCAGAAATAAACAACTTAACAATGCAGCTTAGAGCTTAAGAGAAACTAGAGCAATTTGATCCCAAAAGTAGTAGAAGAGAGGAGATTAGCAAACTAAGGGGAGAAATATCTGAAATCGAGATTAAGAAAATGATAGAAAAAATCAACCAGTCAAAAAGCTGGTTCTTTGAAAAAATCAACTGCAAAAGAAAATCAACAAACCACAATCCAGAACTTCAGAGACTCTATATCAATCACATAGAACTAGGCCAGCCTAATCTCTCCCCATCCTGGAGCTCAGGGACATTTGCGGAAGAGGGGGCGGTAAGATTGTAAGAACAAAAGGATGGGAGGAGCAACGATTTGCAAGATTCTCAACAATAGTTGGGGCCAAAGCAATCATAATGGGACTTTGATGCCCTGCGCAATGTCCAGCGCACTGTTGCCCTCATAAAGTCTAGCATCTGTTAAGGGCACCGAGACCCTCTGGAGGCAAGGGATTGACAGCCATAGTAGTGATGTTATGCTTAAGGGGAACAAGAGAAAGGGCTTATGGAAATGCCACTGGGTCCTTATATGTCATCAGAGAGGAGGACCCAGTGGAGAGTTAGGTGTACACAATAAAGGACTCTCTGGGAATTGGGGAGGAGGCACTGGGGGAAGGGGAGGGGGAGGACGGGGTTCGGGGGGAGGAGGGGGGAGGGAGGGAACTGGTAAAAAATTTTAAAATGTATAATTAAATTTTTAATAAAAAAAAAGAAAACTATTCCTGTGAAGACCAAAGTTGTTTACCTGAAGTTTATAATATGTGTCCAGCAAAAGTAATCAGGGATGGGCAGTGTCTGATCCTCAGTGTCTAGCTCTCATTTCATAAGAATCAAATTGTGAAGGACTTAAACTTGTCCAGAGCTCATGTACTGCATAGACTTGGTAAAAAAAAAAAAATAAGATTGATACACCCCTAGCTAAATTAACCAAAATCAAGAGAGAGAAAACCCAAATTAACAAAATTAGAAATGAAAATGGAGTTATCACTACTGATACCCAAGAAATCCCGAGAATTATAACATCATATTTCAAAAACTTATACTCTGTGAAGTTTGACAACACAAAAGAGATGGATGAATATCTAAGTAAACACAACTTACCTAAATTGAATCAGGAAGTTGTGAATTATTTAAATAGTCCTATAACATACAAGGAAATTGAAGAAGTAATCTCAAATCTTCCCACCAAAAAATGTCCTGGACCAGATGGATTCAGCACAGAGTTCTTCCAGACATTTAAGTAGTTAATAACACTAATACTCCTTAAACTGTTCCATCAAATAGCAAAGGAAGGAACACTACCAAATTCCTTCTATGAAGCTAATATCGTTTTAATCCCAAAACCTAATAAAGATTCACTTAAAAAATAAAATTATAGGCTGATCTCTCTGATGAACACAGACGCAAAGATTCTCAACAAAATCTTAGCAAATCAGATTCAAAAACATATTAAAAAGATTATTCACGGGGACCAAGTAGGCTTCATCCCTGGCACACAAGGTTGGTTCAACATACGCAAATCAATAAATGTAATTCAACATGTAAACCAGGCCAAAGTCCAAGACCACATGATACTCTCGATAGATGCAGAAAAAGCTTTTGACAAGATCCAACAGCCTTTTATGATCAAAACGCTAGAGACAGTAGGAATGGAAGGAACCTTTATCAATATAATAAAACCTGTATACAACAAGCCCACTGCAAGGATTATGCTCAATGGGGAACAATTGGAAGCATTCTCACTTCAATCAGGAACTAGAGAAGGCTGTCCACTCTCACCAATTCTATTCAATATTGTATTTGAAGTCTTAGCTGAAGCCATAAGACAAGAAAGGGACATAAGAGGGATTCAAATCGGCAAGGAAGAAGTCAAGCTATCCCTATTTGCAGATGACATGGTCTTATACCTGAGTGATCCCAAAAACTCCACTAGGAAGCTCCTGGAACTAATTGAGAGTTCAGCAGGGTGGCAGGATAAAAAATGAATGTGAAAAATCAGAGGCCTTCCTATATGCCCAAAATGAAAGAAGTGAAAAAGCCTTGAGAGAAACAATCCCATTTACTATAGCCCCTAAAAAAATGAAATACCTTGGTATAAACCTAACCAAGGAGGTAAAAGATCTTTACGATGAAAACTTTAAAACCCTAAAGAAAGAAATTGCAGAAGACACCAGAAGGTGAAAAGACATCCCTTGTTCCTGGATTGGCAGAATCAACATCGTAAAAATGACCATCCTACCAAAGGCAATATACAGATTCAATGCTATACCAATCAAAATCCCAAAGCAATTCTTCAAAGATTTGACCAAACAATCTCAACGTTCATATGGAGGCACAAAAGACCCAGGATAGCAAAGACAATCCTGAGTAACAAAAACACTGCTGGAGGTATTACCATACCGAACCTAAGTCTATTCTACAAATCCATAGTTATAAAGACAGCCTGGTACAGGCTCCAAAATAGACACACAGATCAATGGATAAGGATTGAAGACCCGGATATAAGCCCACAAAATTATAGCCATTTGGTCTTTGACAATGGGGCCCAAAGAATCCAATGGAAAAGAGAACAGCATCTTCAACAAATGGTGCTGGCAAAACTGGATCTCCACATGCAGAAGATTATAGCTGGACCAGTATAAGACCCATGTACAAGACTTAATTCCAAATGGATCAAGGACCATGGTATAAGGCCAGAGACTATAAAATTCATAGTTGAAAGGATAGGGAACTCCCTCGAGCTGATTGGGCTAGGCCAACATTTCCTAAACAGACATCCAATGGCACAGTCACTGCTACCAATTCTCAACAGTTGGGATCTTGTGAAATTAAAGAGCTTCTGTTCAGATAAAGAGATTGTAACACGAGCTCAAAGGCAACCCACAGAATGGGAGAAAATCTTCACTAACCACACATCTGATAGAACTCTGCTGTCTAGAGTGCACAAAGAACTAAACCAATGGCCCAATTAAAAATGGGCCCTGGAACTTAAAAGAAACTTTACCAGGGATGAAATTAAAATGTCTAACAAATACCTTAAAAAATGCTCCACTTCCTTAGTCATCAGGGAAATGCACATCAAAACTTCCCTGAGATATCATCTCACCCCGGTCAGCATGGCAAAAATCCACAATACAAACAACAACAAATGCTGGAGAGGATGTGGAGAGAGGGGAACTCTCCTACATTGCTGGTGGGAGTGCAGGCTCATACAGCCACTCTGGCGAGCCGTCTGGAGATTCTTAAAGAAATTAAAGATTGAAATGCCATATGACCCTGCTATTCCCCTTTTGGGAATAACCCCCCATACAGCAGAGGTTCACCTCGATAGCACAAGCACGACCATGTTCATAGCACCACTGTTTACAATAGCAAAATCATGGAATTAGCCCAAATGTCCAACAGTTGACGAGTGGATAAGGAAAAGGTGGTACATCTATACAATGGAGTACTACTCAGCCATCAAAAATGATGAATTACTGGAATTTGCCGGGAAATGGATGTCATTAGAAACAATTATATTAAGTGAAGTATCCCAGACCCAGAAAATTAAGCATCATATGTACTCCCTAATAGGTGGCTCCTAGTACCAAACCCACCCAGCCCACCTAGAGACAGTAATTGCAAGGATTATGAACAGGAGAGATGGGGTAGGAGGGCCACACCAGACAGAAGGAGAGAAGTGACCATGTTACAGCAGAGAAAATAGGCCTCCATCAAGGACTGCAAGAAAGTAATGTGACACCTAGTTAAGTTCACAGACTTTTGTTCCTGATCATTTACTACTGAGGGGGTATGATCTCACCAGATGGGGAGGGCATATAGTCTGGCAGATAAAAAGTAACCATTTTGCAAATGGGTGATTGACCTCTCTCTCACTGATGTTTCCTACTTTTATTACATCTACCCTTGAATGTGCTCTTTTTACAAGACTCCAGTTTAACAGCTTTTTGTCTCTGGCCAGGGGGTGACATACAATGCCCATCAGGATGGAGTGAAGGGCATTGTAGGAGCAGCAAAACTGCAAAAGAAAATCAACAAGCCACAGTTCAGAACTTCAGAGACTCTATATCAATCACCTAGAACTAGGCCAGCCTAATCTCTCCCCATCCTGAACCTCAGGAATATTTGCGGAAGAGGGGGCGGTAAGATTGCAAGATACTTCACACAAGTTAGGGCCGAAGCAATCATAATTGGACTTTGCATGCCCTGCACAATGTCCAACACACTGTTGACCTCACAAAGTCTAGCATCAGCTAAAGGCACCAAGATCTTTGGAGGCAAGGGATTGACAGCCACAGTAGTGTTCCTATGCTTAAGGGGAACACGGGAAAGGGTTCAGGGAAAGGCCACTGGGTCCTTGTAGGTCACCGGAGAGGAGGGCCCAGAGGAGAGTCAGGCATGCACAAAAAGGACTCTGGGAATTGGGGGGGGAGGCACTGGGTGATGAGGAGGGAGGGGTGAGGGGAGGGGGAGCAGGGGGTTCTGGGGGGAAGAGGAGGGAGGGAGGGAACTGGTGTACCTATTAAGTTTGTATGAGTGGAAATAATAATAAAAATGTATAAAAATAAAAAAAGCTGTATACAACAACCCAGCAGCAAAGATTATACTCAATACGGAAAACTTGAAGCATTATCACTTCTATCAGGAACTACACAAGGCTGTTCTCTCTCACTTCTACTCAAAATTGTACTTGAAGTCTTAGGTGGAGCTATAAGACAAGAGAGAGAGAGAGAGGGATAAAAGGTATTCAAATCAGCAAGGAAGAAGTCAAGATATCTCTATTTGCAGATGACATGATCATATACCTGAGTGATCCTAAAAACTCCATGAGGAAACTTCTGGAACTAATATGTAAGTTCAGCAGAGTGGCAGATTACAAAATAAATGTACAAAAATCAGTGGCCTTCCTATACATCAAGGATAAATAAAGTGAAAAAGCCTTAAGAAAAAAAAATGAAATACCTTGGTATAAACCTAACCAAGGAGGTAAGAGACCTTTACAATGAAATCTTTAAAGCCCTAAAGAAAGAAATTACACAAGATGCCATAAGATGGAAAGACCTCCCATGCTCCTGGAGAGGCAGAATCATCATAATAAAAATGACCATCCTACCAAAAACAATATACAGATTCAATGCTATTCCAATCAAAATCCCCAAACAATTCTTTAAAGAAATTGGCCAAACAATCTCAAAGTTCATGTAGAAGCAAAAAAGACCCAGGATAGCAAAAACAATCCTGAATAATAGTTTTAATCATTAAAGGGAATTACAGAACCTGATCCATACTAGAGATGAAGGAAAGTGTAAATAAAACCAAAGGGACATTTTCAAGCATGCATTACTGTTTCTGTTTCCAGTGGTACATGTTAAGAGAATTATAGCTCTCTCAAATGGGCACAAAGCCAAAGATATTCAGAGAGGAAGCTCTTGTTTACCTGACAAAGGAAGAATCACTAAGAGCTATGCTTTTACTTAGGGAAAAGAACAACAGAATAAGTGACAGCAGAAGGAAAACATTTGTAAAACATTTGTCATTCTGATTTTTTATTTTACAAAACAAAAACTGCAGTTAGAGTACATTTATTATATTTGATGACTCATTCATCCACAAAAATGCACACACATGTACACACACATTTCTCCCTCTTCATTCAAAGTTGATATAAGGAGGTACATTTCTCTTTAAGTCACATGTGAAAGAGTAATTGTCTGTAATGAATCAATGAAAGGAACATTAACTGAAAAAAGTAACTTAGAAAGTTTTTACCTTCCATTTTCAGCTGTATACAAATTTTTACACTTGTTGATTTTGACAATTTTGATAAGTATAAAAGTATATGAATATAAATGGCATAACTAAAGAGGTTGATCAGACTAGATTTTCATAATTTATTGATTTTTCTCTAACTTCTACATATTTCTAGGTTTTCTATCAGTTCTTTGTATTAGTATGAATATTGAATTTTGGATATAAAATATATAAGTCTGGGTTTTGAATTTTAAAAATTATCTTGCAATAAAATTCTTTCAGTGAAACTCAGTGGCACAATATTTCAGAGACAGAAAATGAGACATTAGTTATGACAATTGTGTTAAAGGTCTTTGACAAAGACATGCTAAAAACAAGTTTTCTCTCTGAGATACCCAATTTTTAGCTCTTCAAGGAAAGAGAGTCATTCATGATAGTTAAGATCCTTTTCACTTCTGTTTTTACAGATTTACTAGTAGTGGCATTAATGACCTTTGTCTCTCAAATTGGAGGCCCTAATAATATAGAGATTTCAAACTCTGATGCTATGATATAGTGTGACTTGTACCACTTTCTCTCTGGAAGGGTGAAATATGAAAATAACTGACTTCCTTCTACATTAGGTTCTTCTAGAAATACTTCTTGTTTCTGACCATCCTCTAAATTCTCACCTCTGTTGACCAGTCATCAAAGGTCCATCCTCCCATGACCTGTTTGTAAATACTGGCATTCATGTCCTAGTTGTTCTGAAGGAGACAAAAACGCAGTATCCTACATATTGTGAAATAGTTCATAAAAACATTTCTCAAGAAGATAAGGAGCAAGAGTAGTAAAGGAAGACATACACAGTGATGTGTCAGCTACACAGAGAATAGATGCTGCGCCACTTAAATGTTGTTCATCACCCTGATTTGAAATTTAAGATTCTCCTGCCTTATCCTCTTTAGTAGTTGCTACTATAGTCCCTTATCTACACATCTAACTTTGGCTCCATGTTGAATATTCTAGGGGAAGAAGGCATTTCTTTACTATTGATACAAAGAGATTCAGAATCTCTGTAAGGACTGGAGTATGATCTAGCCTGATTTTCAAATACATAACAATATGTGTTCTTATCCTTGCTTCTTCCTTTAAGATTTTAAACAGCAGAGCCTATCTGGTTTAATTATTGATTTGTAGCATTGCCATAGAGTGGAGATTTCAATCAGCTTTGATTTGCTCATCCTTAAGGTTTTTTTTTCCTCTTGGAAACATAAATTAATACAGGCATTTTCTTCCATAGCAGTTTCCCTTTTTGTCTTTACTTCATATATTATGTTACTAATTATTAACCTATATAGTCTCATTCATCCTAAAGTGAAACATTTCCAAAATGAAATATGGTCAGAATTAGCTAGTCAGTCCTTTCTTCTATATATATAAAAAATGATTATCAAATTTTGTAAGGATGTCTCACCATAAAGCAATGATTTATAAAAGCTATTAATTTTTCCTTTGTGACAAATAATTTTATTTTAATCAATGTTCACTTGAATTGTACTTTTTCCTACTCTCTTTGAGAATAGTTAATCCTTTCCATTTTGACTAACTTTTATTTTCCCTGTCAGGAGCTATTGATGAAAAATTTTCATTTGTCACTTTTTCCCATTTGTCTTGCAGAGGGAATGCATGACTGAAGTCAAACTGCAGAGGGTCCCAACCTGACTCTGTCGTTTATTAGCTGTGTTGGCCTTCAGTGTGTTGCTTAGGCACACAACTCATTTTTCCTGCCTGTAAAATAAATACGATGTATAGGACTACTTCATGAGACTGAAGAAGAAATAGATGGGTTAGTAGCAAGTTTACAAAGTTCATTCTATCTGTCAAGGTTACACAGATTTATATTGTTGTTGCTGAAATAAGTCAAGAATAACCTCCGTATACAGACAGAAGTTTAAGGCATGTTACTGATTGCCAAATTCTGTATTCCCTGTGGCTGACATGAATGTCTGCATAGGTTAAGCTGTATTATCTTGAGCAGTACTAGATATAAGTAGACTTCAAAGGAAATTAATTGATCAGATTGAGTGCAAAAAAACACACATTAAATAACATATTCTTAGTTTTCTCCTACGTTTTCATGTTCTATTTAGGAATAGTCACTGTACTAGACCCCTTTGTTTCCCTTCATTTCCATATAAAGCTCTATTAGGCAGTTTATCTAAGACAATTTCCTACCAAGATACAAATACACACACACACACACACACACACACACACACACACACACACACAGACTGTAGAATGTATAACATCAAATATATAACCATCAAGTCATTCTGAGAGGATGGTACATGATCAAGTGTCTCAACTCCCAGATCACATCTCCCAGAAGACATGTGTTCTGCTTGTGGATGCTGATTGTGTAAAATTCAGGCATTTAATTCCAGAAAATTGCTGCTTCTGGTATGGCACCTTCACAGCCATGATTTAATTATCCTGAACACAGCTATTAAACTTGCTTGCTAGAGACTAATTCAATTATATGCTTAAAGCCAGATCTGATTTTTAATTTTAAAACAGTATGTATTTCAGGACTTAGGAATTACTTCTGTTGCTAGAATGCTCAAAGCTCCATATTTAATCCCTTGCACCACAAACTCCACTTGGTGGCCAGAGCCTTGGAATAGTACCACTAAGCAGATATACGAAAGAAGATCATAAATTTAGAAGATCATAAATGTAAAATCATATAAGATCTTCTATATGTTTTCCTGAGTAAATATTTTGACATATTATGTCTTTCTCTCTCTCTGTTACTGTCTCTGTCTCTGTCTTTCTCTCTCTCTCTCTCTCTCTCTCACACACACACACACACACACACACACACACACACACACATGCACACACACACACACACATACACAAGCATGCACACACATTGTTCCATGAAAGTATGGGAGTACTAACTTGATGTATGTATGAGACTTGATGTATGAAATAGACTTTGTGAAACTATATAGGCAACAAATAGCATTGTAAGTGCACATCTGGATAAGCATGTAAATAAACTGTTTAAAACAGATTTTAGACATGCTGAATATAGTGAAGAAACCATTTGACATAAAAGAAATTATTGTAGCTGTTGGGTGTTATGACTGGCTTACTCCAGACTGGATATGTCCATCTCAAGCATTACCTCTATTGTCCTTTTCAAAGATAACGGCTCTGATCAGGGGAGGAAAAGCCAATTCCAGTAACACTAACCCAGTAAGACAGCAAACTTTGCTTAAATTTTATTAATTCTTGTTATCCAAGCAGAAAAATGGCAGATTTTTCTCACTGATTATTCTTACAAATATTAATCTTCTATGTAAGAGTCACGGTATGTCATTAGCATCTCCTGATTAGAATATAAAAAGATTATTTTAAAATGGAGTTATTTTCACCTCTCTATTAACTGCTTCTGTCTTAGAGTGTGAACTTGAATAGGATACCTACTTGCCTCAAAATCTGTGTGAAGCTTCACACACAAAACTATAAAATGCTTCATTTAATGTCTTTATAAAAATACAAGGAGATGACCATCAAAAACTTTCAGAGAAATCGTTTAACTAATATAAAACAAAATGCTCAAAATGCATCTAGGTAATAAGACTCAAGAGTTTGAAGGAAGTCTTGGGTATGAATTTTGGATAAATATTTGTAAGGGCAGGTATGTATGAAGCCTTTGATAACTAAAGCTTGAAAGGCCAGTGGATTGGTTAGCCTGATTCTGATATAACTGTATGTTGTTAGAATGTATGTCCTTTGAAACATGGGTCTTGACAAAGAATGAGGTGAGCAGTAAGGAATAGAAGTTGTGTAAGTTATTTAGAGATGGAGTTCACTCTTCTGGATGATATAGAATTGTCAAATATGGAACTCAATAAGCAAAACTCACATAAATGTAGTCTATCATTGTAATTCAATAAAAGATACCTTCAGGAACTATTGCAGCATATTTCTTGTTACATCATTAATTTACTCATCTATTTGATAGCTTTGATAATGTGTATTGAATATCTTGCATTCTGTATATGGATCCTTAAATATATAAATATAGCAAAGATAAAATCCAGGCACATACACATTTGGAAAGGAGTACTCATAAAGTTCCCACTCAGAGAATGTTGTTATCATTGTACTTATAAGACAGTTCAATGATGACTTGGAGTTTAGATACCAGATAGGGTTTATTCAAGGATGACAGGGCAAAATTGAAGGTCTAAAATGGAGCTATTCAGACAATCAGTGAAAGAAGAGAAAGTAAAGAGAATAATGGATTCAAAGACCCAGAATTACAGAAAGGTTTGCAGTGCTCCTAGAAAAGAGGTAATTCTAGTGAGGCTTTAGCACTGTGAACAAGAGAGAGGATGAGTGAACACAGACGGGTTAGCTAAGAAAGAACTGGCAGATCATACTTAAAATGTTGCCTTTTGTCTCATGCATAAGTTAAGATCACATTGAAGCATTAGGACTGAAAAATGCTATGAACAAAATCATGTTTTATCGATAACTGAAGGTTATAATAAGCAAAATAAATAGAAGGGTTTAATAAGGTCAAGAACAGAATGCAGCAGCAGGTGTTTCAACTGGAGTGGATGGTGGGGGGTGAGGAGGAGGTTTCATGTCAGTTAAACAGATGCCTGAGATCCATGCTCTCAGGAACAAGACTGTGCTACTTTGCAGACTGAAGAGCTTCAGTTTTGGTGAGTGAATTGAAGATGGTAATAACTGATTGTATGCAATGGAAATATCTGAGAAATGATGGGGATTTTTCAACCTCTTTATTGTGAAGACTTGCCTATGTCTAAGGAATAGCTGGGTTCTGTCTATGCGTAACATGCTACATTTCAGGTACAGTGTTTAGTTTGCATAAGTCAAGGAATCATTGGCAAACATTCTGATGGCCAATCCAAGAACCTGTCAATATTTATGAAGTTCTGGGGGAACAAAAAGCATTATACCCGGAGAGAGACAGGGACTAGTTATATAAGAGAGGGAAAAATTCTACACTTGGGTAGATTGAAAATCAAATAGAGATATCTCAAGAACTTGAGTAAATTCAAATAAACCATTTGAGTTATTTTTAATATTTTATTTATTTGAGAGAGTGAGAAAGAGAGAGAGAGAAAGTAATGCATATACATGTATACATAGCATGGATCACAGCTGGAGCTCAGAGAACTACTTTGAGATATCGGTTCTTTCCCTCCACCATGTTTGCTTACAGGGATTTAACTCTAGTAGCCAGATTTGTGAGCAGATGACTTACACTATGAATTATATTTTAAATATAAAATACCATTTTAAAAAGTTGCTGACGGTGTATTCATAATTTTACAAGAATGAAGATACTTGCAAAATCGGAAGTTGATGAAAAATTCTCCTAAATTTCAAATTTAAGGTAAGAATGAGAACCAGATTTAGGGTTGGAAAAGAGACTGATCTTGAGCCAAACCAACACTCCTATGACATTCCTGACAGTTTTTTTTTTCCTTACTGAGTTTAGGAAATTATTATATCCTGTGCCTAGGGTGGAAACAGAAGGAACAGCAGGGCACATACTAGAAGATCTGCTGTCAACTTTACAAAGGACTATTTCAGTTATGGTTCTAGTATAAGAGAAGCTCTTTTTTTAAATTAAGAATTTTCCTTTTATACAAACAATATGTGTGGCTATCCCTGCCCTCTCTTCCCCTTCCTCACCTATTCTTCACCAATTTATCTCTCTTCCTCCCATCCTCTATCCTGACAGACAAGTTTTAAGAGCAGAAAAGTAACAAGAAAAGAGCAGTCTCTTCATGGTGTGTTGGTCTCCCAACTGCATTTGACATCTGAAGAGCAGACTTTGTAGGCAGTGCGCACAGGGACATCAGTCCATATCCACTGGTTGGTTGTCTTTATAGCAGAGTTTATTCTCTTCTGTCTTAAACTTTCCTGATTCATGTTTTTTATCCTGAATCTCTGAACCTGAAACTCTGCACAGCTCCTTGTGTACCTGGCTGGCCTGAGTGAGCCGTTTAGAATTTTATTCAGTTTGCCAGATTCTAAAATTGATAACAGATGCTTTGGGGGTCCGAGTCAAATCTCCTGACCTGCTGATCTTATTCTTATGTGTGACATCAATCTTCTGACACACAGCCTTTTCAACCTAGTGGGCAGGGGGCAAATGGAACCTGACCTCAATCTTAGAATTTACTTTGTTCATGTTCTACCCCCCAGACCACTACTCCTACAGTAAGATGGTCACACGATCAAGGTGGACCATACAGGGGGTTTCCACATCCTCAGATTTAGGGTAGAGTTTATCCACCTGCAGATGTTGTCCACCTGTGTGTGCTCACAGAGCAGAAGGGGCAGAAATGGGGCAAGCCATGTTCACAGACCCCAGCAAAAGCATCAGGCAACTGTCACGTTGGAGTTTCAGAACTGTTTCCCTGATTTTTCTTAAAATCACAATCCTGCAGTGATGTCTGCTTTCTAATAAAAGAGAAGTGACCATGTTAAAGCAGAGAAAATAGGCCTCCATCAAGGACTGCAAGTAAGTAATGTGACACCTGGTGAAGTTCACAGAAGTTCGTTCCTGATCATTTTCAACTAAGGGGATATGATCTCACCAGAAGGGGAGGGCATATAGTCTGGCAGATAAAAAGTAACCATTTTGCAAATGGGTGATTGATTCACTGAGGTTTCCTACTTTTATTACATCTACCCTTGAATGTGCTCTTATAATAAGACTCCAGTTTAACAGCTTTTTGTCTCTGGCCAGGGGGTGACATACAGTGCCCACCAGAATGGAGTGAAAGGCATTGCAGGAGCAGCAAAACTGCAAAAGAAAATCAACAAACCACAATCCAGAACTTCAAAGACTCTATATCAACCACATAGAACTAGGCCAGCCTAATCTCCCCCCATCCTGAAGCTCAGGGACATTTGCGGAAGAGGGGGCGGTAAGATTGTAAGAGCAAAAGGATGGGAAGAGCAATGATTTGCAAGATTCTCCACACTAGTTAGGGCCGAAGCAATCATAATAGGACTTTGCATGCCCTGCACAATGTCCAACACACTACTGACCTCACAAAGTCTAGCATCTGCTAAAGGCACCAAGATTCTTGGAGGCAAGGGATTGACAGCCACAGTAGTGTTCCTATGCTTAAGGGGAACACGGGAAAGGGTTCAGGGAAATGCCACTGGGTCCTTGTAGGTCACCGGAGAGGAGGGCCCAGAGGAGAGTCAGGCATGCACAATAAAGGACTCTCGGGGAATGGGGACGGGAGGCACGGGGGGATGGGGAGGTAAGGGTGAGGGGAGGGGGAGCAGGGCGTTCGGGGAGAGGAGGAGGGAGGGACGGAACTGGTGTACCTATTAAGTTTGTATGAGCGGAAATAATAATAAAAATGTATAACAAATTAGTTTGCATTGTCTTAAATATGAACAAATAAAAAAATAAAATGGCATATATCTGCAAATGCAGGGCTGGAGAGGTGGCTCAGGGGTTAAGCCTCCGCCTTGCAGGCAGAAGGTCCTGAGTTCGGATCCCAGATCCCACGTATAGACGCCAGGCGGAAGCGGGGGCGGCCTGCGCTTCTGGTCCTGGTAGGGCGGAGCCTGTGAATCCCGGGCAGAAGGAGATGGAGGAGTCCATGGTGGTTCGCGAATTCGTCCGTGGTTCTACACATACACAGACACGTGCACACACAGACACACACACACATGCACACGCACATACACACGCACATGCACACAGTTGAATAAATAATAATAAAAAAACAGTCTAAAAAAAAAGAATAAAGTTTTAAAAAAATATCTGCAAATGCAGAAAATATTTACATATTGTGTGAAGATCCCAATGAACCATTTTGATTACCATTTTCACAAAAGATTGTGAAAATACCAAACAGTAGAGTAAAAGAAAAGGTTAAGCATAAAAACTGTGTTTAAAAAAACTCAACAATGCTATACTACGTCCCTTATCCATTGAATCATCATCCAAAGTGTCAAAGGAACTGAAGAGTAGCTCACAATATAAACCCACATAAAAAGGTCACAAAATATTGTTAACTAAAAATCTCAAGTTTATGGATTGTTTTATTTTTGCACAAAAGCATATCATAGAAAAAGAAGTATTATATCTAAATATCTTGAAAATGTCTAGTAGAACTCATATTAAAATTTAATAGTTGCATTTTCTAAAGGTTGTAACAGAGTGCTGAATAAGACTATATTATATACTATGTCATAAAATAAATCTATCATTTTCTGACAATGATTATATATCTCATAAGAAAAATATTTTAAAAATTAAACTCTGAACAGTCTATGAAATGAGGTTACAAATTTCAATTCAGAATTTACATCAGCCATTAAAAAATTCTTTAGCCATCGTTGGTAGATATAATTTAACCTAATTTGTCTTTAAGTTTCCCTAAATTCTGAACATCTTCACTTTACGAACTACTGAACTGAGTAACTTTTGTAAGTATTGACGGAGGAAAAGTACTGTAAGTTGGTTGGTATAGAGAAAAAAAGTGAAATTCATGAGATTTTTATTAATATGCATGCATTTCAAATCTAATCACTTAAATTGCTATCATTCATGCTGGTCCTTAAAATAGAAATACTTAAAGGAAGATAATATTTTAAATAAGTATTTAATCGTGCTTTTCTATAAAAGCTACCAGCGTGATCTTCAACAAACAAATTCCTCTCCTAATTTTAATTCTCTCCTGTCTATCTGGGCTAATGGCATGTCTTCTATAGACTGTCATTGGCTCAGCATGATGGAGCTTCTTTATGTGTTTTGTATCAAGCAGCTATGGAACAGAAGAAATCAATGCGGAACAGTAATTTCTTTTATTCACAAAGATGTTGGATCATTAGAAAATCAAATTTTGTATTCTCTGAAGAAAATTTGTATGTCAATAGGAAAAATAGGAATAAATACATCTGGGGTCAGAGGGTAGATTAAATCTTCATTATCAGGAAATTTTCTCTTTAAAAATCTTAAGTAGTATTTCTAGGAAAAAGCAGCTGGCATGATTGAAAACTGGGTCAGAGATTTCAAAATAAGTTTACAAGACAAAGGAAAATAAAGCTGTTTATCACAAGTCACTACAAATAACAAATCAAAAAGGAATTGACTATTGAAAAATTCAATGCCTTTCTGTTTTCTTTCAATTTTTCATGCCCAACCTGGCATATTTTGAATATGAATTATCATTGTTGTCAAACTTGGAACTGAGACACTTTGCAACTCAAAAAGATGAACAGATTAAAATTTAAAACTGCATTGTGTTATGGTTCATAACTGCAGGGGAATTTAATATATCACCTTTCGTGCATGGAAAAGTGAAAATGAAATCAGTTGTGCTTATGAAGAGCAAATTCTTTTCTTCTGGAGAGGCATGGGAAACAAGAGGGGACCACAACTCCCAGGTGGAAACAGCCAGAAAGGACTAATGAGACTCAGGGGATGGGGGTAAATAAGGACAGTGAAACAAGAGAAATCCAGAAAACAGAGGCCTTGCCTGGCGAGCTCAGCTGTAGGCAGAGCAGAGCAGAGTGAGGCAGAGGTCAAGGGAGAGCATCAGGTGACTAGCGTTGCCCTGACCCAGTGAAACACAAACCCCAGCAACACAGCAGGCATGTTTGAGGTAGGCCAGGGAGCTTAGAAAGAAAAAGAAAGAAAGGAACTGGATATGGGAAACGCTCTGTGATGCTGTAATGAGATCTGGGTGCTGCTGGATCCAAGTTCTAAGGAACACAATGCACATCGTGTCATCTGAAGCATATGCACTTAAAGGAATAGTAAAATCTGTCTGAACGCACTGTGAAGAAATGCATCCACAACACATAATTCATATTATGGTTAAGACTCTCTGAATCGGATATTAGTCCACTAAACCAAAGTACCTGAAGTTGCTCAATGGTAAAATAATATTTTTTTTGGAATTGAATTGCTTTAAGATCTGATTCCTCCACTGTTTTTTTCCTTCCTTTTTTTGACCTAACTATAGTTCACTGTGGACTCAGAAGTCCCCCAGTTATCTAGATCCTTCAGGAGGAGAACCAACACTGTGTGTAACTCTTGCATCACACCATTTAAGAAAATAGAGTAAAATCAGAAAATTGACAGTCTTTGGTACTTCAAAAAATGGCTTGATCTTTATTTCTCTCTTCAAGGTACGTGGTTACTTTCCTGTTAGCTGTCAGGGACTCTGTGTCACTTGACCCTGTGAAGCATTTCATCTTGCTAGGCATGCAGATTTATGCAGTTTGCAGTAACAACAACAAAAAATATTGTCTGCAAACAACATAATGCTTTTCAAGAGCAGACAGAAATAGAACAAAGCTCTTAAGTGACACTCCATTTCTCTTAGCAAACTGAAACTACTATGTCTTATTTTGATGCATGGTGTTAATGACCCTTGGGGACTTTTACAGGTATGTAATTCTTCTTTTTGCTGTTCTTTTCCTTGCAGTATTATGTTGAAGCACACACATGGTTTTAATTATGGTCTTCAATGTTGATTTCTATACAGTGTAAGTAAAAGGTGAATAATCAAAGATGAAACTATTCTAAATTCTCTCTGTTCACCTACAACCTCTCATCCTTAGCTTGTTGCTGACATTTCAGTGAAACAGGAAGCTTTGTTCTTTCCACATACTGTGAAATGTAATTTTAGTACAATAATACATTATAGTTTTTTCCCCTCATATTGGAAAAACGGAAAAAAAGGAAGATTTCAGAGAAAAATAGGTAAATATAACTAGTGATATTTGGTCACATATAATATTCCCATTGACAATTAACCACATGCTAGACTGTAGAAAACATTTTACAAGTTCCTCAATAGTGAGCTGATCTATGAGATAAAATGTAACAAACCTTTTAAAACATATTTAAGATTATAATTACTCAGATTTCTTTTATATATGAATATATAACTTTTAGATTATCAGACTTCCTCATTTAAAATAAATTAAGGTGACTCTATCTATCATATTTATGCCATGTTGTCTTCTAAAACCAAGTACAGACATTTTTTCATTTTCAACCATACTCTAATTAGATTATGCACATTTTCTTGATGTTAGACGTTAGTGTATAGTACAGAATATTGCCTATGCTGTATTATCTGAGCTGTGGCATTATTGACATTATGTAACAAATTAGGGACAGTTTGCATGTGTGTGTTTGTGTGTGTGTGTGTGTGTGTGTGTGTGTGTGTGACTCTATGAATGCAGAGGTCCAATGTAGTCAGGAGACTTGACAAAGTTCAAAAGAAACATCATGACTGAGCAAAGATCAGCTTACTAAACACTTAGTCAAGGCTGTGTACAGCAATAAATTCATTTGTCTTAGATAAGGATATAGTTTACAAAATCCACTTGAGGCCATATTTTCCTAGATTCCACTTTTAATTTTTAGATGGAAAAGATCCATAAATTCACTTTCCCTTTCCAAAAACTCTCAAGATCAAGACCATTTAAAATAACAAACTCTTCCTACACTAGTTATGTTGTAAAGCTTTTCTGCAAAAAACAAATGGCAAGAATTACATTTATTTTATTTCACTTCCCCTCTTGGGGATATTGTCTTCCCAATAATGCTACATTTTCTTTTGAGTTGTATTATTCCAACAATTATTCTTTTCTTCTTTGAACAATTGTCAAAATGGCATGTAAATATAGCTCATAGATTATATAAAAGTCATTCCTTTACAAATTTAAGAGTCTTGACTTTTTAAAAAACCTTTATCATCTAACATTTGCCCACCACGAAAGTGTTATTCTAGGAAATGTAAGCTACTTGTGTCAATGTCCTTAAGATTTCCATTTGATTCTGAATCAAACACCTTATGAAATAGCATTCTTTATTTAAACAGACTTCAGCACTTACCATGACAATTCCTGGATGTCACAAGAAAGAATAAGAAAAAAGAAAGAAAGAAACTTTCTAAGTCAATCAGAAAGGTTCCAGAATACCTTGAGAGCATTTAAAATCATCAAAGCTTTTTCGATCCAGCTGTAGGACCTGGGTGACATTATTGGACTAAGGTCACTTTGAATAAACCTTCCAAGAATAAGTATGGTGTACTATTGTTCTATCAGGAAAGATCTAAGCTCCCCCCCCCCATGGAATGTTAAAAGATTTACTCTCAAAAGGCTGGGGAATAAATACATCAATATTCTATTATTTTCATTTACTGAGCCTTCTTTTTAGGACCGGCTAGATTCTTGTATCCTTAACTAGCAACTTATCCAGGCCCACAGAGTAAAGAAAGAATTGGAGATGGGAATCCATGCTTATCTTTTCTATTAACTTTAGCCTAGTATGTTTTATTTATGCGAAATGGCACAATGGACATATTCAAGACAAATCTAGTCACCAAACCTTTCACAGACTACTGTCGCAAATTACAGATAACTTGACTTAGTTTTTTTAACCTTATCTTTCTTGTTTCACAAATTTTTATTCCTTATAAATATCGTTGATACTTTAAATTTTGACACAAATTTTGTGTCTTTTGTTTTAAATTAAAGATATGTGGTTGCTATTGAATTATCTGATTCAATCCTTCAGAAATCAGACATGAAGATAATCTCCAATTCCAAATAACACATCTGATTTTAAAATCATCATTGAAAAAGAATTGGTATATTTTCAGCTTTCCACAGAAATGACTTTATCTTTATCCTTTGATTCCAGGACTAGTTAACTCTAATAAACTCATAATGCTTATAAAGACACTTAGAATGAAATGTAAGGAGCAAAAGCTCAAACATTTATCAAACATTATGATATAATTTTTTATGCTACTTCTCAGCCTATTTTAATTAAAGTTTGCTGTACTAGATAATGCAGGGATTTAAAATATTTCCTGTTATTGCTTCCTTGAAAATGTAATAATTTTGGAATCAAGTTCATGGACCTGTCTTCATCCCTTTAATTTCCAGAAATGTACATCTACTTTAACAAAAAGCAATATTAATGAAAACTTCAGAGTATGAAAAAATCTGGGCTCGCTATGTGAGGTCTCTTTCTAGCATAAAAGAGATGCAAGTCTCTACTGAGTTTCTCAGAGATGTGAGAGAAGGTGCAAGGAGAAGCTGAAGAATAAGGGAGGGGTGAGGTGGGCTTTTCTGGAAGCGCCCTGGTCCAGCAGGTGATGGGGCAGGAAGATGGGGGCAGGATGGTGTTTCAGAACAATGGAGCATGGAGTGGGGCAGGGTGATGGTGCAGGGTGATAAGGCACCTGAGAGACAGGTGAAGGGGTCAGGGTGATGGGCAGAGTGATGGAGGGAAATGGAACAAGGTGATGAAGAATAAGATGAGAGTGTCACACCCACTACTGCTTTTGTCAAGAGTTCCATCTACCACAGCACCATGAAGAACAAAAAACAAGAGATCTAGAGAACTTACCCTTGTTCCCTCCCTCTTTTCTCCATGTCACAAAGAAAGGATCTCTGTTGATAATAGAAAGAAATTACAAATCTGGAGGGAACATAACTATTTGCACATAGAAAAGTAAAAATTCTCTAAGTAAATTCAATTCAAACAAGACTACTTTAACATATGCTATAATCAAACTGCAGAAGACCATATTAGGATCCTAAAGGAAGCAAAAGGAAAAAAAGTATAGCACATATGATGGCCTCTAATGAGGCTAGCAGAGAATTTACCAGCAGAGTTTCTTATAGGCTAAGTGAGAATGGGAGTCATGAAAGTGTCAAATAAACAATTGAAAGGAAAATTTAAAATATCAGGGACAAAAAATAGAAATACAACTTATCAAAATGTATATGCTTCAACAAAAGTCTACATAGTAGAATAATAGTAGCAGATGGTTTAGCTGGCAAGGTATCTACTGATAAACTTGGTATCATGAATTTAATCTCTAGAAGTCCACATGATGGAAAGAGACCTCCACCTGTGTGCCATGGAATTCATGTCTTACTCCCCACTCAATATTTTTAAAAATGAAAATTACAAATATAAAGCCTAAACTTCTACCCAACTTCTACTCAAAAAAGACCAAAGTTGAAAAATAAAAGCCCAAATATTAGTAGAATTAAGGATAATAATAAAGAGCAGAACAAGAGTGAGTTAAATATAATATTTGCTCTCTTGTATTGCATGAAGTTTTCCATGTGCCAGTCTTCTCCTTAGTTTAATTTGTTTTTCTGAATTACTGTGTAGAAAAGATTAAAGAAAGGTCAGTGAAACAGTTATTAGCTTTTTGAAGGGATAAAAAAACTCACCTAGATTAAAAAAACTCCTAGGAAAATAAACAAAAATGATTGAGGATAACTGCTAATATGGAAAGCCTAAGAATCATCAGGAACAACAAAATGCACTAATTAATTGGATGTATTCAAAGATGCATTTTATTTTTCAGAACTAAATCATGAAGAAATAGAATTCCAAGTTTTATAATTAATAAAGAGAATAAAACAATAATAGAACTGTCTCCCATTGAAAAAGAACAGAACATAATAGCTTTATTTTGCTTTGCCTAAATTTAGTTGATGACAAAAAGAAATTTTAAGACAAGAAAATCACATGCCAATATTAATGATCATGGATATAAAAGTCCATAGCAAAATATGTAACCCCAATTCTGCAGCATATTCAAAGCATTATTTACCATGATTTACTGGAATTTACTCTGGCATTGAAAGATTGTAAAATATGTATAAATCAATATGTGCCATACAACACGTGAACAGAATGGATAAACAAAAACAATATCATCATTAATTGCTGAAAAGCATTAGGCAAAAATGCCAATGACAGACATACCAACATTTCCTGTGGACCAGCAGGAATTCAGGAATAATAGCTACACACGGTGGGAAACAGAGAAAAGGGCTAGACATGTGAAAGGGAGAATCCCTATCAGGTGTCTACCCGAGGAAGGGCCAGTCAAACTGCCACAGAGTCCTAAGCCCCTACTGGAGCAACAACCAAAGGGAATCCGGAGATCCACACAAGGAGAGAGAGAGAGAGAGAGAGAGAGAGAGAGAGAGAGAGAGAGAGAGAGAGGGAGGGAGGGAGGGAGGGAGGGAGGGAGGGAGGGAGGGAGGGGAGAGAGAGAGAGAGGAGAGAGAGGAGAGAGAGGCGCCACCACTCATGATTGTATAAATGGAGAAATCTTTTTATTCAATTGTGCGTGTATGCGTGTGTGTGCGCACGCGCGTGCGTGTGTGTGTGTGTGTGTGTGTGTGTGTGTGTGTGTGTATGTGTGTGTCAAGAGTAAACTTGACTAAATTTGAAGTAAACATTTCTTTAATGTTGATACTTGAAAAATTCTAAAGTGTTGTGGGTAAACGTAATTGACAAGAGAGTTGGTGCAGAACAAGGGAACAAGAAAAAAGATTCTGCAGAAAAATGTTAACTGGGTAAAGACAAAAGATAGACCTTTGAAAAGATGAATAAAATGGCAACCTGGAAGGGTCATCTTAAATATATGACTTAATCAATAAAGATAATTGTAAATAGGTTATCAACTTCCAATAGAATAACTGCAAGGCTGAACTCAATCTGGACTGTAAACTCTTGTTCCTGAGGCTCAGTGTATATTGGCACAGGATAAATTTTGCTTTTCTGAACTTGAAAATAAAGCTGTTTACTTGTGAACTTGATACTCTATTTTTTAGCTTATTTTTTTTACTTTCTGCTACCTTAAAATAAATGTGGCTATCAGGGGAAAAAAGAGAATGATTGATATTAGTGAAGCCAAGTGTGGAAAAAAATATTTTGACTTTTTCATCTTGCTCTTATCTTCATAGTCCCAGTAAGGGATTAAATTATGTGTGTGTGGTCAAAATCCTACGTGAATGTAAGTGAATCCCTAAGAATAGTGTTATGCAGGAATATATTCACACAAGTCCCATATGTACTCAAAGCAGAGACTCAAAAGTATGATGTTTTATAAAGAATGAAAGGGCTTTGTGTGAGGTGTAGTAGTTTGTAGTACAGAATGACTCAGACATTTACTTTAGAAATGAAAATGTCAGTACCGATGCCCAGAAGCACCAGACATATAAAGCTGTCATTCTTCTTTCCCTGCTCCTTACCATGGAATATAGTTTTTTTTTTTTAAATGAGGAATGAGTATTGTGAATAAAAAAAGAATAAAGCACAATTATATGTATACATATACATGAGTGTGCGTACATATGTATATATATGTAAATATCATAATCCAACCACTTCCTATTTGCTGGACAAAAAAATGAAAGCAGACTTTGATAGAACAGATTAAAAAGCTAAATCTGATCTTTGATTTAGCTTATACATCATTGATATAATTGACTTTGAACTTCTTCATATATGATGTAATTCAATGTCTTGATTGGTTCAGCAAATGTGAGCCAAGAATTCTGTTATGTTTAGTGTAAATTTAACTGATACCCAGCAATAACAGTAGCAACAATAAAGCACCTTCGAATTACTTAAGAATCAGCACAGTCTAAGCAACAAGTGTTTAAGGAACAAGGCAGAGGTGAAGAGGTATATTAAATGACAGATATTACAGAGATAGCTCTGTTTGCCAAGTAATGAAGATACTCCTCAGCCTTTGGTATAGGTATATTTCTCTTTGGTATATTTCCAAAGAGAGATTTGGAAGCTGGACCAATAAACTGGAATGTAAAAAAAAAAAAAAAAAACATTAGGTGTGGTGATTTATTTGGCTATGTGATATGATTTATTCTCTCACTGTTGAAATTTAACAAAGGCTATGAACTGAATAAGTAAAACCATAGCTATTTATGTAAGTAGACTATAGACTCTCACATGACTATCAGAAATATACTGATAAACTTAGTGTGTCTACAATACAATAGCTATTCAATAAATTACCTCTGAATTTACTAACCCATGGTCTTAAAGTAGTGCTAATAAGTGAATACAGTATTCTCTAAAAGATTAGTTTTAATTATGCCATCGTTAGTAATTTTGAAATTTCTTTCTTATGCATTGCCTGACTGAAGTCCAATACCAGGAATTGGAAATGTGGATTCCATTGAGCAATCCCATTTTGGGCAATGCAGTAACTCTGGCTTCAAGAGAAGGAGAAGAAGAAAAGGCAGTGTATAAAGATGCCCTAGGGAACCTCCTGCACAGTGTGCTACTGGAACAAAACCAATTAGCTCGAATTGCAAAGCAATCCAAAGAGCCAGAGAGACATTGTTTGGAGAGTGCTAAAAGCAAAGAGGGAAAGTTTGCTTTCTTTATATTTGTAGTTTCAGGGGAAAATAACAGAAAGGAAAAGAAAAAAAAATGCTCTTCAGAACAGGTGAAGGTGTTGACCATTTTCAGTAAACTTGAAAAATGTAAGAGGTGTGGGAGCAACATCATCAATGTTTGGTACAAATATCTTTTAATTATTTCTTGCTCTGACAGCTCTGGTTGCATTATCCCAAGTGTCTGGAAATGAGGTACAATTGGCTGGAGACAGTGTGGGATGGAAGCAAATCAACAATAATGAGACAAACCCAGGGCCCACACTCCCTTCCTCTGCCTCCCTCCTATGAAGAGACAACGAGCATTCAGCACTCTGGCAGACATAGCCTCTGCTGTTGTTGCAGGATCACAAAATGTTGTGGGGTCTCTCTGCTGGGGTCTGTATGTATCCAGGTTCTTGTGGAAGATTGAAATCAGAGCATGCGTGGAGGATTAAGGTAGAGATTAATATTAGAGTACAGAAAGAATGGAACTCACTGACTCTAGATGTGGAGTACCATGAAAGGGCAAGGGCACCCTGGAGAACTCATGAACTACAGGCATGGAATCCATGAAGGGCATGCAGCTGGAAAAGAACTCATGGACTCCAGCCAAAGAGTGCCACGAGGCACAGACACCAAAGATTCCTGCCAAGGTCAAGTATATTTATACCCTTGGTCAGGCCCACACTCCAAACCCAGTGCCCAGTGCCCAGGCCAAGGGAAGAACTGCCTTTCCCCCATCAGTTACAAGTTACCTCCAGTTTCTGCAAACTTAATTGGAACATTTGGTTATCAACATCTTGTTTGTCTGTTAATATTGAGGTCCCAACTCATTTGATCTTGTGCTCACCTCTTTGTGGTAGGGTTTATCTGTAAAGGATAACTCATTTTCATATCCTTTCTTAAGCAAAGGGTTGGGGAAATTGACCACCCTACCTCTGTGGAGGATTGAAGTCAGTTCCTTCATATCAACAGGGACTGTTCCTCCAGGGTAATCCCAACAGCGGGGGATGGCTTTCCAAGACTTTCAGAGACCATCTCAGTGTAGCTGTTCTAAAACTGCTTTAGCTGCCTTATAGTGTTCCTTTTGACTTTTTTCTTCTGCTGTTGCTAAAGACACTTTTCCTGAATCCTGGGTACCTAATACAGCCTATAATTGCCATGGTTGCTAGAGTTTGCAATAGGCCTCACCATCCCAAACGTTCCTCGTGGTTTCATATTATGTTGTCTTGTGACTTGTTTGCCTTCTCTCCAACACTTTGTTCAGTATACCATTTAAAGAAAAATATAGTCCAGTGAACGATATAAGTGTATACAAAGTGCATGCATTAATCTCAAACATACATACATTAACTCAAGGCAATTAACCTCTCTGATTCTATGAGAACAATTTGACAGGAAGGATGGAAGATCTCCCCAGTACCTCTCACAACATCCAGTGAAGGCATAATTTATGCGTTCAAATCTCCAGTTCAATCTCCAATTGCACTTCAGTCTCTCCCTGTATCTTGATCTATGGAAATAGTGTAGACTAGAATTCCAGGGAGTAAAATGCAGGCTCTGGTACTCTCTATCTCAAATAATTGGTTAAAAACCATTTAGCTAATTTATTCCTCTGTGAAATATTATTACATTTTAGCAGTGCACCCTGGGCACTTGAAGCTTTTAAAATGTTAATTGTCCTTTAAAAAATGCTCCCTGTGTTCCAGTTCGCTGACACTGTATTTCCAAGAAGAAGAAAGAATCTTGTTCCTGGGTCCTGCCAGTCATTGTGGCACATGTTAGAACTCAGTAATTTAACCCCCTGCTCTCTAGTCCTGTCAGAAAAGGGTAAAGAGCATTATTACTTCACAATTTTCAGTACAGCAGGTAAAGAAAGACCTGATGAGACTCTCTTGGCCTTTTTCTTCCAAACTAATATTTTTAAATAACGTTTATCACATTTGCTCTTTGAGAATTTCATGTATTCCTGACCCTCTCCTATCTCTTTCCCACCTCCTGTCAATTTCTGTTCTTCCTTATTCTGTCCATTGGGATCTGGAGGGCTCATCAGTAGCTACATTGTTGAATATAATTTTTGTGGGGGTCACTCTCCTGGGGTCTATATGCATCCAGGATCTTGTGTTCAGGAGTTGGAAGATTGAAATCAGAACACACCTAGAGGATTAAGGCAGAGTTTATTAGAGGAGAGGAAGAACGGAACTCATGGACTCCAGAAGTCGAGTACCATGAGGGGCAAGGGAAGCCTAGAGAACTCATAGACTCCAGGCATGGGATTCATGAGGGACAAGAAGCTAGAAAAGAACTCATGGACTCCAGACATGGAGTGCTATGAGGAGCAGGTGCCAAAGACGGCTGCCAAGGTCAGGTATATTTGTGTATTTAGATAGGCCCAGGAAAAATGGCTTTTTCCTATTGGTTAGCTACAATTTCTGCAAACCTGATTGGAGCTTTTGGATCTCTACATCTCATTGGTCAGTTCACCTAGGGGCCAAATCCAGTTGATCTTATGGTTGGGCCCAAGTCAAACTGTTTCTTTTGATAGACTTAGCATATGTGCTATGAAGAATTCATCTCCATATCCTTTCATAAGCAAAGTGTTAGTGAAAGTTGACCACCTTATCTCTGTGGAGGATTAGAATCAATCAACAGGGGGTGTTTTTACAGAGTAATCCCAGCAGGGGATTTCAAGGTTTTCCAAGACCTTCAGAGACCATTCCAGCCTCGATGCTAAAACTGCCTAAAAATGGCTGTACTTCTCCCTGAATCCGTTAGTAGCTTATAACAGCAGAGCCCAGTGGATGATAGGGCTCTTTGAGTCCCTCTCTGATCTATGACTGATGATAGACACAGCTTTGTTCAGACCAAGTGTAGGAAATCACAGTTGCAGCAAGAGCATGCTTGCAATGGTACTTGACCTGTGTATGAAGCTGTTATATCAAAACCTGCTACTTTGTAAGTCAGTTAACAAATAGTTTAAAAGATATTTAAAAGGATGATAACTTGCATGATGAATTATTCGGCTTCTAAAATCTACTGGTTGCAAAACATAAATCCCAGTGACAAGTGTGAAAAGACTCCTGACAGGTTATTGGTTCAGGACCCCAAATATTGTATGCTCTTGCTGTTCCTTTTTGTTGCTCACCAGAACTTGATGAATACTACTGCTCTAGGCATCACACACCATACACCTTGGCTGCCAGACAGAAAGAATTCAATATGAAACTGAGCTGGAAACTTTCTACTTGTTAACTAACTTTATTTGTTGTTGTTGTTGTCTTTTACTGAAGCACATTCCTTTAGACACTATCATAAGAAAAGATTTGAAGAATCTAAGGCCCTCTGAAAATTCATGCTGTTTACTAATGACACATTATATAACACCTAGGATGCCCTCTTCAGAGACAGGACACTTAGATTAATGAATGGATTATTATTAATGATCTTAGTACTATCCTTTCTATGGTAGTTAATCTTGAGTGTTAATTTGATCACACCTGACATTAACTAAGATCTTGGAACCTCCCAGTAGTGGACCAGATAAAAGGAACCATAGAACAGAAGACTTAGAAGAAGAGAGACTCAGGATGTGTCTTCAGTGATGTAACCTGTCTCCAGCTTCAGTCACAAGCCATGTCGCCTCTGCCATGAAAGACTGATTCTCCTTTGTGGAACTGTAATCTGAATCAATCTCCCTTTCTCCCTTAAGTTGTCTCACTTTGAATGCTTTTCAGTTGAGTAACTGTTACACTCTAAGCTTTAGTGTCTTTTTCTAAAAACCTGAGAAATTAGTGTGCATATATATGGTGCTTCATTTGCTCTGATAAGTCAAGCTCAGTTCCAGAAACATATTGCAGCACAATTACAGTAATGCACTTTGTGACTATAGAGTCACAACATTCAGTGCTGATACTCAAAACACACATGGTCTTTCCTGTAAACAGTGTGCTGGTTTCAGACATTCATCTCTGTCTTAAAAATGTAAGCTGCAGATAGCAGTCATCTTCTTTTCCCCTATAAAATACAGATGAAACTGTTAGTGAAAACTAAAGAATGAACCATTTTGTAGCATCACCTAAGTTGTGAGAATCCTAACACAGCCCAGGAAACCCATCCCTCAGGTACAGATTTGCTTCATAATCACTAAATGAGTTCTTAGCAAATCTACTGAGCGCCTACTCTATGCTGAGCTACTTTCTAAAAGGTGCATTCACGAAAAAAAGATTTAATTAAGTTTGTAAACAAATCATCCTTAAAATAGAAAGGTTATCTTCAGTGGTTCCAGAGACTTTAAAAGTGATAGTAAAAGTATGATATGATTTAGGACAGAAATTCTTTATTGTGGGCTTTGAAGACCCAGGGGCCTCTATAGTAAGGAATGTGGGCATCATCTAAGAGCAGAGGACTATGCTGTGCTTTACACAAGCAGGGAAAAGAATTATGCAAGAAACACAAAATGACCATGAAAGCAATCTTCCCTTGTGACTGTCCAAGAATCAAGTATGCCCAGAACTTTGATTTCAACTCAACTCTGGCATGCCTAGACTTCTGACCTACAGAACTGAAGGACAACCAGATGTTTACTTCAAAAAGTCATTGTTTTGACAGTTTCTTATATATTTTTGTTATGGATTTTAATAATTTTACTACCCATTTTCCTCTCTGATTAACCTCCCTCTCCTACTGAAACCTCTTTTCTCACTTTCTCCAACTTTTGTTTTCTGTTGGTATGTGACCCATTGAGGGCAATTATAGCTACTAATCATGTACTTGTTGCAGAACAACAGAAAATAAATAGAATATATTAAAATGAAATTTATATATGAGAAATAAATATTTGGAGAAAAATAACTAAGAAAAGTCATGTATAATAGAATCAACAAAATTATAAATGAAGTTCGCAGAGAAGGCTCAAGACATCTAACAAATAGTAATAACTGAGAGAAACCAAATAGATGGATATGCATTATGCATTTGATTAATGACAGGAATTACTATAAAATGTAAATTTCTTTAGTCTGTAGATTCAGTGTGACACTAAATTCTTAAAGGAATATTTATAGAATTTGAAAAATTTTTATACTTTATGTTCATAATCAAAAGGTGTTAGCTGAAATAATAATGAGAAAGATATGGGGGATCCACACTGTATGACTTCAAATGCTAGTAAACACTACCATGTAAAATAATGTATAGATACAAATTTTAACTAATAGTTCCATCTGTTGAGACACAGATTAAAATATAGATGATTTTCAGTGAGATTTTGGAGCAGATCTATAGAAAGGAATGGTCTTCTAACAATTAACACAGCAAAGGCTAGATGAAAATGATTGCAAAGCACCTCCACTCCTTATCCAGAAGAAATCCATCTGAGATGCATCATTGATATAAGATAAAGATTGAATCTATCATGTCAGAGAAATAATCTTTGTGCTCCAAAAGTCGCAAAGCATTTTTAAGAGTGAAAACTAAAGCAATAATGAACTGACAAGCAAAACTTTGTCAAAATTAATTATTCTGCATATCAAAACATTAAGAGAATAAGAAGCAGTGCACACTAGGAAAACATAGTCTTACTATATTTATTTGACAAAGGATTTATATTTATAAAATATGAAGAGTTGTAATTTTTTTCAAAATTTAATTGGAAAATTAAATTTTCCATATGTCTTAGTGATCAAACTAAACAAAAGAATTCCTAATAAGTAAGTAAAGCATTCAATACATCACTCATCAATGAGTATCTTATCAAATCCAAAGGGGGATACTGTGTTACTTTCATTAAAACTAAACTGTCCTTGACATTATCAAACTCTGATGATTGTATGAGCACAGAAATTACAGGAATACATAGAAAAAAGTGCAAATGCTTTGAAAAAAATTAAATATCTTGTAAATGAAATTTTTACTCATCCTTAAACTTAGTGCTAACAACTTCTGGTTATTTGTTAGAAATAGATGAAATAGGCGCTGGAGAGGTGGCTCAGGGGTTAAGCCTCTGCCTTGGAGGCGGAAGGACTTGAGTTCAGATCCTAGACCCCACATATAGACCCCAAGTGGAAGCGGGGCGGCCTGCCTTTCTGGTCCTGGTAGGGAGGAGCCTGTGAATCCCGGGACAGAGTAAGCAAGGAGGAGGTGGAAGCGTCAATGGTGGTTCCTGATTTCGTCTGTGGTTCTACACACACACACACACACACATACATACACACACACATACACATGCACACACATGCATACACGCACAATTGAATAAATAATAAAATTTTTTAAAAAAGAAATAGATGAAATATATATATATACATTAAAATATAGTTTTATTCTAACTCTTCTCTAGCTGCTGAGGGAACTGTGTGTGTGATTCATGAGAAGAGGGAACAAGATTTTGTGGAAGAGGAGTAAAAGAAAATGTGATATGAAACCAGAAGGATGTCCTCTTGTGGCAAATGGTATGTAGGGGCAGAGTACTGTGGAGAAGAGAAGAAAAAGAAGATCGATAAAATACATTCTGCATGAAAATGCCATAATGTTACATACTACTTACATGCTTATTAAATTTTTTTAGTTAAAAAGATGTCATGCATCAATTATTTCATTAAATGCTCACAAGTCAGTAGATTAGTGACTATGACATTCTCTATCAGAAAAAGAATGATCAGTGAGATTTCTAACTTCTCTTGGAGATTAAGTATCAGTCATGAGTAAGAACTGAAAGTAATAACTTCTGCCTGTAAGCCTTGTATCCCATTCACCACAACAAATTTTACTTGTGGCTTACTCTAAGTTAACTTACCGTGAATTCATAACACACAGAAAATAAAGTTAAGTGAATCTTTGCTACTACAGGTTTTACCTAGAATTCATGCCTTACATTATTACATAAATGACTGAGGAAATTTCTAGATAACTTTAATAGAAAATATATTCAAGATGGAATATTTTAAATGCAAGTGGAGTTTAAATGCAAGCTCCATAAAGTTTACATTAGACAGTAGATGGTCACATTTAACAATACATTCAGTATACTACATTTTTAAAAATTTTATTTTATTTTGTTGTTAAAATTAGCAAGCACAAGTAGCTATTACGGGGCTGGAGAGGTGGCTCAGGGGTTAAGCCTCCGCCTTGCAGGCGGAAGGTCCTGAGTTCGGATCCTAGACCCCACGTGTAGACGCCGGGCAGAAGTGGGGGCGGCCTGAGCTTCTGGTCCTGGTAGGGCAGAGCCTGTGAATCCTGGGGCAGAAGGAGGTGGAGGCATCCATGGTGGTTCGCGAATTCGTCCGTGGTTCTACACATACACAGACACAAACACACACACGCGTGTGCACACATACACACGCACGTGCGCACAGTTGAATAAATAATATAATAAAAAAAGAAATTAAAAAAAAGTAGGTATCACTAGCTCCCTCCTTTCCCTACCGCTTTTCTCCCTTCCTTCCCCTGCCTCCATTATACTTTTAACCTGAAGCACTATCAGCCCTGCTTACTTTGCCCAAAACACAGATTCTCCCTCTTAGCACATTGTATAGGTGCATTTCACAACAAGTTGAGTGAACTCATAAGATATTTAGGTGCCCCAAAATTTGATTCGTAGAAATCTGAAAATGCAGGAGCAGCAAAACTGCAAAAAAAAAATCAACAAACCATAATCCAGAACTTCAGAGACTCTATATCAACCACCTAGAACTAATCTCTCCCCATCCGGAAGCTCAGGGAAATTTGCGGAAGAGGGGGAGGTAAGATTGTAAGAGCACAAGGATGGGAGGAGCAATGATATGCAAGATACTCCACATAAGTTAGGGCCAAAGCAATCATAATTGGACTTTGCATGCCCTGCGCAATGTCCAACACACTATTGTCCCCACAAAGTCTAGCATTTGCTAAAGGTACCAAGATCCTTGGAGGCAAGGGATTGACAGCCACAGTAGTGTTCCTATGCTTAAGGGGAACACAGGAAAGTGTTCAGGGAAATGCCACTGAGTCCTTGTATGTCATCTGAGAGGAGGGCCCAGAGGAGAGTCAGGGATGCACATTAAAGGACTCTCTGGGAAATGGGGCGGGAGGCACTGGGGGATGGGAAGGGAGGGGTGAGGGAAAGAGGAGCAGGGGGTTCGGGGGGAGGAGGAGGGAGGGAGGGAACCGGTGCACCTATTAAGTTTGTATGAGCGGAAATAATAATCAAAAATGTTAAAAAAAGAAATCTGAAAATGCGTTAAAATGAGGAATATATAGAAAATCCAAAATAATAAAGTAATTGTAAAAACTTATCATTGAGTGAAAACTGACCGTTGAACCTTTTAGGACAAACAAGGTCTGATTAGGGATTCTACACAATGTAATCTTATTTCCTTATAGGTTTGGGGGAGCTGAAACTGGAGTTTACTCAACCAGTGGAAAAATGGAAGTTGAAATATGACTTGCATTCGGTGCATCATAGATATTCAGTGCTTCACTCACATGGGCAGTTCTCAGTTTCCTGCAGTTTTGGATCATTTCATCCTTCCCATCTTGTGCCAACTAATGGGTTAGGCATTACTGCTCAATTAAAGGCCTTTCTTGCTATTTGTTGGATAGTGGAACTCAGATCTTCCCTTAGCAATCTTTGAGCTTCTTCAATGAGGCATAGCATTTAATTTCATTTACAGAGTTTCTGCTATCCAACTTTCCACAACTTAAATGAGATCATCCGTTGCTTCCCTTAGGCTAATGGACCTGATACTGTTTGTTCACATTTAGTGCCTTAAAATTTTGGTTTCATAGCATAATGTTAAATAAGAAATCAGTGATACAATTCAATACAATTGTTAAAATTCCCAGTTAGCATCTTACTGTAGCTCTATGGAGCCTCACACATCTACCAGATCACAGAATTGCAAACTCACAGAATTGCAAACATTGTTCCCTTCAGGGTCAAATGTTCTAAATACATAAATTCAACTTGCTATAGAAGAATAGAGCAGATTGGACTCAATGATGACCTGAAGACAATATTATAGGACTAAAACTAAGCATGAAGAAAAGCTATGTAAGGCAAGTAAGAAATTCTATGGATAGAATTTGTCCTACATCTTCAACAGGTTTTTTCCCATCATCATATGTATCTCTTCCATTGGTGTCCACTGGGATATAAGCTATAAGCAAAATAATTTAAATTCAGTTATAGAGCATAGCTTAAAAATATGTTCACAAAGTTTTGAGACAAATTTTACAACTTCATGATAATCTTAAAAGAGAGGGGAACATGAATATAAAAGGAAGATAAAGCCTGACCCTTTTTTAACAACAACAACAACAACAAAGCAAATACCAGAAATCACAGGCAGAGAAAACTAAGTAGAATGAGTGTCTACTTTAAAAAGAGGTCAGGATAGCTGAATAATGTATAGTGTTTATCTAATTAAATTACACATTTGACTGTGAACAGTGCCTACAGGAACATATGGTGAAATGATAATTTTGTTCTTTGTCATTATTTTGGGGTTAAGCCCAAGAACAGACATTTTCAAACAACCGAGCTAAGAATAAACATATTTATAGATTTCATGTGGCTTTGATAATGAATTACAGCTTTGTTTGAACTCAGGTTTGGCTAAGCAATTATTTTAAATAAATTATTATATTGAAAATTAGATATACAAAGGGTAACACAATTTTGTGCCAATTTTCAATTTCATGGAAGCAAAAATAATTTTGATGTATTTTGAATCTACATCTTGATATCTAAATACTACAAATGTGGGAGAAATCTATAGAATTTAGGAAATTTCTCTTCCTGATGCTAGATTTCAACTTGAATGAAATCAACATAGTTTTGATTTTTGTTGATGATTGCATTCTGGGGTAAATCTTTTCTCTCGATCTAGGAATTATTGTGACATATTGATTGAAGTCTTTCTCATTCTTTAGCATTCTCATTCTTGATGTAGTAGTGCACTGTAGGCTGCACACTGCCTTATCCAATCTGGATAGTATCAGAACACTTTTTAGGTGTCTTTTATGCACATATACCATGATTCAAGTACCGAATATAATAGCTAAATAGTAGAGTAAGGGCTATATTATGAAATGATCATCAATTGATATACATGAAGTTACAAATATTGTATTTAAGTCAGTGATTTATAAGGGTGGTAGAGATATGCTTACTCTAGAACTTGATGCTTCATGGGAAAACTGCCAGATGACATTGAGTCAGTACCGTGGCATAAGTCATTTAAAGTAATTCTACACACTTGTCCATACAGGTTGTTCTGTATTTGATTTTGATTTTTTAAAATATTAGTTTATATATATATAAATATATACATATAATATTAGTTTATAAGAAGTTGAAAGCTCCTTGAATTCAAGTTTTATTTCCTATTTCCCATAGTGGGCTTATTCTTATCATGGTATTTAGTAGGTGGACTATAACCATTAGTATGTGTTTTGAAGTGTAGCAAATATGTTTCGCACAAAAATGAACCTTTGATCAACTTATGTATAATTTTCTAAATTATCAAATTCTAAGTGCTATTATGCAAAAATGACACTGGAATAAAAAGACTTATATACAGTCAATTTACTGATTTTCTATGGAAATCTTTAAAGTTTCAGAATAGTCATATTGCCAAAAGCATGGTATTTGGCATGGAAAAGAATCCCGTTACTTTTTGTATAGCTGTCAAGGAAGGGATAAGTCAAAAATAGAAATTCTTGAGCTTTTCAGTGTTTCCTACAATAAGCCCTGACATCATATTTAAAATGAAGACACCTTTTTGAGTGATGTCTGATTCTAATAATAGTGTTTTTTTTATGTTTTGAAAGATGTGGTTTCTTCCATACTCAATACAAAAGCAATTTCTTCAAGAATATAATAAACATAGACAAATGATCAAGAAGTGAGCAAATAATAATTAAGTTCTATTTTAGGTACTTTGGGAGGTATAGAAAGAACCTCAATATTCCCTTTGGGGTTTTGTAGTATAGTTTCTAACCTAAAAGAAAACTATTTTTATTGTTAATAAAATACTGACATACATATATATATATATATATATATATATAAATGGCAATAAACAAAAAACACACTCAGCCAGCTGCACTCAATTAATGTACCCCAATGAAAATAAAAATTATTCTCTTTCTAAATAATTTCAAGTGGTAAAAAAAATTGAAATCATATACTTTTTGTACAACATAGGCAGATTATAATTGTTAAAGTAGATGGCTTTAAAAAATTATTCTAGGGGCTGGAGAGGTGGCTCAGGGGTTAAGCCTTTGCCTTGTAGGTGCAAGGTCCTGAGTTCAGATCCTAGACTCCACATATAGACGCTGGGCAGAAGCGGGGGCGGCCTGTGTTTCTGGTCCTGGTAGGGCGGAGCCTGTGAATCCTGGTGCAGAATAAACAAGGAGGAGGTGGAAGTGGTCCATCGTGATTCCCGAATTCGCCCATGGTTCTACATACACACACACACACACACACACACACACACACACACACACACACACGCACAGAAGAATAATTTTTTTAAAAATTATAAAAAATATTAAACATTATTCTAGCACTAGGAAGATGTCTCAAGCACTTAAGACACTTAAGTCAGAGAACCACAGTTGAGATCTCCACTTCCAAATTAATATATTGCATGAGTGACTTCCTTTGTGCAATTCCATGCTAAGAAGGCATAGACTGAAAACTCCTGGAACAAGTTTCCTAGTCAGAATAGTCCTATCCGTGAGCTCTCCCGGTCTCAAAAAGTACAAAGTAGATTATAATGATTCCCCACATTAACATCGTACGCAAGTAAGCACACGTGAATATTCACTTACATGTATATATACATACACACAAGTATACATGCATGCCCTTGAGCACGTGTACACAGAAATACCTTACACACAGACACATGTAAATGAAGAGAATTATCTTATCATTTCCCCTAATTATTTATGTTTAAAACATATTTATTTATGGGCTCAGTTGTATGGTTCATCAGATTAAAAATCTTTGCCACACAATCTCAACAAAGTGAGCTCAATTCCTGGCATCCACATAAAGAGAGAAGAAGAGAACTAACTTCATAATGTAATCTTCTGAACTCCATGTACACACATGTACACACCCACACATACACATATGCACCATAACATCAGGAGCCAAGGGAACTACACACCATATCCCCAGAAGAAATAAGAGAGGGCCATGCTTTCTGACTTGTGAGTCTGCCAAAATGCCAAATTAACTCTCTCCATCCTTTCCTTCTGCCCAGGAAATAGCCCCACTCACTATAGACTGAATCTTCCCACCAAAATTAGATAGTTTCCTACATTCTTGCTCAAGGGCTTACCCATACCAACCAAAAGTCCAGTGGGAATGCCCAAAGTCCCAATTCTCAACTCTAAGTTTGATACCTCTGTAGAACTAGCATACAAAGTCTGTATTTTGTGCTTTAGTGCACACAATGAACAGAATGTATGAACTCAGTACAGAACCTCTGCTTATATATTTATGATTACTAATGCACTTCCTGAAAAGATCCAAAATGATTTGAAGCAATGTAAATCCATGCAAATCCAATTATACCTAGATGCCTTAGAATGATCAAAGTCACCTTATACAGATGACTAGCATTGTTACAAGAGAAAAGGATTTCCATCAAAAAAGTTGCTTTTGGCCAAAACTATGAACTTGTCTAAAAAAAAAGAAAACCACCTGTGTGGCCTGAAGAACACAAATGGGTCATAAATAAAATAGTAAAATCACTCAAATTGTTTCATATTATCAGATAAGATTATTGTATTTTGTTTTACCTCTTCTTACATATTAAATGAATTTGGAGAGCTAGAAACAGAAGTATATATAATTTTTAGGAAAAAAATTTTGACAATTTGAGCACAAAATGCTACGGCAGTGAAGACAAACTAGCACAATAGTATTACATAAGTTGCCAAATGCACATAATGGAAATATAAGTGAATATTATCAAAACAGGTACAAACACATATGTCTTAGAATACATGAAGAAATAAAGCATGTCAACTTTAGTAAACTTTTTATAATTGAATGTATAGAAATGTAATCTATCCTGCTGGAACATTTAAATAGCATACTAAAATCTCATGAATGAGCACTGAATTCAAACTAAAAATGCATGACTTCTCAGCAGAGCAAATGAATTGAAAAAGCAATCGACAAGAAAGTATGAGGAAAAAGGAATTGAGAAAAGTAGAACAGGAAGAAAGCGTTTGTGAGGAAACGGTTATGAAACCCAAGACATTAGTAATCACAATGAAATATAAATAGTGGAAATTGACAAGTGGAAGATCACTTTTTTAATATGAGTTAGCTACATAGTTGCAGTAGAAATACAGTAATGACCATGACTGAATCTCAGAATGTGCCTCTAATAATATATATGTTGGGACTATTGAGCAGAGATTATGCCTTGGATATTCCATCTGGGCCAAAATCAGTCACAAGTATCCTTATTAGAGAGTCTTAGGATCAATATCTCTGAGAAGATAATGGAAGTGAAAGTAAAAGTGGGAAAGAAAAAGAGGCAGAGATACACGGATTTAAGATTTTAATCTACACATTTGCTGTAGAGCAGGTCCTGTGCTAATCAGGAAAACACTGGTGCTGTTATTACACAGATCTGAAGAAATGTATAACAAAAATTCTTTCTCAGGTAGCTTAAGTATTAAGTATTTCATTAAAGGTCTTGAACAATTTGCTATGGCATTTCAACATCAGGGTCAATACTCTACTTCACTCTTATCTCCAAAACACCTGAACAGCAATACCTTGGCATGTATTTGATCAGCTGGTGTTAAGACCCAGAAAAGGGGACTTTCATTGCAGTCTCCACTCTGTTGCATTCTGAAAGAGTGTATTTGTCTAATTTTCCCATGTCCTTAATTACCATTCAATTGATTTGTTAAAATATCCTCATATACTGTAAACTATTGAAGTCTTATTGCTCAACAATGGATCTGTTCTTTATTTTCTGTACACATACCCTATTATGATGTGAAAACAAACATGAAAACAAGATTTAAAATAGGATTCTTTGTTTATGAAAATAGTTTGCTAGGGCTGGAGAGGTGGCTCAGGGGTTAAGCCTCCGCCTTGCAGGCAGAAGGTCCTGAGTTCGGACCCCAGATCCCATGTATAGACGCCAGGCGGAAGCGGGGGCGGCCTGCGTTTCCGGTCCTGGTAGGGCGGAGCCTGTGAATCCCGGGGCAGAAGGAGGTGGAGGCGTCCATGGTGGTTCGCGAATTCGTCCGTGGTTCTACACATACACACACACACACACACACACACACACACACAGACACACAGACACACACGCGCGCACACATACACACGCACATGCGCACAGTTGAATAAATAAAAAAAATTAAAAAAAAAGAAAATAGTTTGCTAAACATTACTTAAGTTTCATCTTTATTTATACATATGTGTCACAGTACTAGGTGTAAATGAACATACACCACTATTATGTGTACATATATGTGCCTCCTGTGCTTCTGTCCCTCCAGAGAACTTTTAGATAGATCAGAAAATCCTCATAGGATCTTCCTAGAAGCTTCTACAATTTCTATATAAACGAAAATAGAAAATTGACAATAACTGTAATATTCTTCTTCTTGTCATCTGATAGTGCTTGAACAAAGCCTTATTAACAAACGTTGACAAAAAGAAAGAAATAGAGAATGGAACTATAATTTTGTTCTTCCTTTTTGGTTCTTATTCAATGTACATAGCTTTTCTTCTATAGCTAGGTGTCACAGTTAAGCACAGGTGTCAACTTGACTCTTGAGGGTTTGAGCTCTGGGCACAGGTGTAGAGAGTTGATGATTGAGTTAAGCCCAGAGCAAACCTGAAGGAGATTGTCTAGCTGCTGGGGAAGACCCAGTCCATGGTGGGTGGGATTAGGCCCTGGATAAATCACAGAGAGCTGGTTGAGGGGGCGGGCATCCTTCTGTATACTTGGTCAGACATGCTGGTCTGGCAAGTAAGGATTGTCCATCTCTCAGCCATTATGGTGGCCAGTTCCCTCAGCCCTGGTATTGGTGTGCACTCTCCCATCAAGCTGGACTATGAACTGTAACCAGACTATCGTAAGAAAGTAAACTCCTTGTTTCCTTAAGCTGTGTTCTGTTCATTTATCAGCAACTATGCAGGCGGACTGCAACACTAGGTGTTTCAGAGAAATAAAAAACACAGCTTTACATCTTACTTGGGACTTAATGCCTGATTTGAATGGTGTAATCCTTGTAATATTAGAACATAGGAACTTTGTCTTAATGATAAGTGATACTAAGGGGGGAAGAAAGAAGGGAGGGATGATAAATACTCAATATGCTTGCAAAATAGGAAAAAATAAAAAAATTAGAAAAAATAAGAGATACTACTGATTGGTAGAGAACAAAAACTTTCAAAAGGCAATATGGTTGTCAAAAGAAAAAAATTAGAGTTAATTTAGTCAAACATTAATAAATCTTAGTTTCTCTTTATTTAAAAATCTTGAATTATACTAGATCTGTGCAGTGGCCAACATATCAACATTCCCTCATGGACCAGCAAGGATCTCAGGAGAGACAATTGCATTCAGAAAGAATCTCCATGTCAGGTGCTAGACAGAAAAAGAAGAGCCTCCCCATTTGGGATTTGCCCAGTGAAAGGCCACATATACTAACAAAGAGAACATTTTCCTTGTTAGTATGAAACCCCAAAGGAAGCCATGTGATTGATAAATGTAGAGGGACAAATAGGCAGGAGTGATTTGGCTGTATTGGTGGAGAGAAGAGAGACTGGGAAGAGAGGGGTGGGAGAAGGGAATACGAAAACTGACATAAATTCATTTTGTTTGTATATGAAAATTTCTCAATAAAAATTAATTTTAAAAACCAGAAAGCAATAATAATTCAAAGATGAGGCTTAAAAATGCCCTAAATCCCAAAAGAAGAAGGAAATCAATGTATCATCAATGTTACTACAAGGGGGGAATCATTTAGTATCTTTTATGAAATAATTGCTTACTTATAAGGATGGTAAAAATTTGAGATGTATGCCATGGTTACTTAGTTTCAGCACTTATTTTAAAAATTCAGAGCGATTTTGTTTATTTAATATTACTGGATAAAAATTTGGTGGCTTTGTGTAAATACAAAATGTCACATCAAATATTCAATAAAAATTTAGTCAGTTGTTCAAGATAAAAAATAATGAAATAAGTGTTTCCTTGTAATCACAGAGAAACCAAGGATTTTTGAAAGTAGAAATTGAAAGAATTTTAAAAGCTGAATGGTTAATATTGAGGTAAATTTGAATTAATAAGAATTATGTCCGCTCAGATTTCCAACAGCTGATGAATAGTTAATGAAAATGTAGTACATATATACAATGGAATAGTATTCAGCTGTCAGGAAAGATATACCAGTGAAATTTGCTAGCGAATGGATGGAACTGGAAAACATCATACTGACTGAAATGTACCAGACACAGAAGACAGATGCCATGTGTACTCCCCTAAAGTGGATCCTAGCATTAAACCTTTGATTGAATCATACATAACTTTCATAACACTTGCAGACACAAAGGAACACAAAGGAGAAGAGGAGTAGATGAAAGAATTTCCCAAAAGGGCGGAAACAAAAGATATGGAAGTGAAAAGATTTTAATACCCAAGTAAGATGCAGTCTTGCCCAATGGAAGAGCAGTGAAACAGACAATAACCAACCAAAGTGCAGAATACTGAAGACCCTAAATTGCTCATATGTAATCAGGTCAAACCAAATATCTCCCCATCCTAAGAATCAGGGAATCTTGGGAGATGATAAGATTGTAGGAGCCTAAAGGTAGGGAGGTCCACTACTGGACAGGACATTCCATTCAAGGCAGGACTGCTACATTCAGGAACTTACTACAGTGGGACTTATCCTCACTAGGCCTGCACGATGGCTGAGGCATCAACATTTCCCCATAGACTAGAGAGAAACTCAGGAAAAATAATTACATGCAGTGGGAACCTTAGGGGCTAGGTCTAGATAGGTGAAAGAGAGTGCCCCTATGAGTGAATCTATCCAAGGAAGGACTACTTAATCTGCCACAGAGATCTGAACTCCCATTAGAAAAGACAATCTGAATGGAACTCTGGGTTCCACAAAAGCATTCAGGAAGGAGGGTGTCAGGGAAGATAGAAATATGGGGAGTGTGGGAGAGGAAGTGGGAGGGAGTTGAAACTAGAAAAATAAAAAAAAAAATGAATTAAGAACACTTACTTCTTATGCTGAACTTTATAAACTGGATGCCTCTGTTTTCATGAAAAGGTGATAGGTTTGTTGGTATGATAATTTTACATGTCAGAGTCAATTTGTGTGTTATCTGGTCTGCTGGGAATCTAGTGCAATCAAACTGCCCTCAGTAAACTTAGTTTAACTCAGTAAAAAGAGGACACTCTAACAAGACACTGACAATGTTTTTATAGTAGTATACTAATAGAATAAAACCCCTTAAAGACTCTAACTGTAGAGACAGTGGATCTTAATTCACATGGGACTTGCAAGATTTTTATAGTGAGTTTTGCAGAAGGGTAATCTAAATGGATTCCAAGTGCAATCACAAGTATCTTATAAGAGAGAAATATGGGCCAGAAACTTGGATCAACAAGTTCAGATACTTGCTAGCAAACATCATGACATTAATAGCGTGGAAGAAAAATTCCATTCAATTCTTGTGTATCTGTACATTTTTCTCTGACTCCTTTCTTTGCATTGGCATGCACATACACAAACACACAAACACAAACACATGATAAAAAATTTACAAAAAAGTACAGAGTCAAATACATGAAGATTTGGTCAGAGAGTAAGGCAAACATAAAATGGAGATAGGATAGACTAAGAAAATATATACAAGGAAACCAGGAAAGGCATTGAGTACCTCCAGAAATGGAGCACCGTATTGAACTTCCTGAGATTCATTTCATTCTTCTGGCCTCCACACTGCAAAATGGCAAACTTCAGGGTTTTTTTTTAAGGCAGAACAATTTTTTTCACCAGCAATTTTAAGTGTTTCCATAACTGTAGAACACGTAGTGATTACTGATCCTACAGCTTTCAAACATGTCCATCTTCCTAGGATAGAAGTTTCACATTCCAATAGAACCAAGACGGACTTTCATAGGTTTTGTGCAATGGTGGGGCCTTAGCTGTGCTAGTCATAATTTTTATAGTCTGAGAAAATTTGGTTTTATATTGGGAGTTGTAAGTGATAATTAATGTTACTTCTACATAGGGAATTCATGGGCTAAAGAATATTTTGGGACATCAATTTCTGGATAGCAGACAAAGAAATGAACATGGAAGTATGGATTAAAGGCATATTGCATGATAAGGGCTTGGTTAGTAGAAAAACCAGGAGAAAGAAAAGTCTTGGGTAGATGGAATTCAGCAAAGCAGAAATTATCATGATAACATTGCAGAATGTTCAATTTTTTTAATTATACCCAAAAGTGTTGAGTGAACTAGAATCTAGAATAATGACCTCATCCAAGCCATACTACCCAGAAGGCACCCAATACCATCAGAATAATGCCTGTGACAGAAGTCAGAATTACTGGGAAAAGAAATGAACAGAATGTTGGGCTGAGGAAAAGTAAATTCCACATCAGAATATTTGATAGGAATGATAGAAATGTAGAAAACTTTATTTTTCTTGAACTGGTGATCTTGGTACTTTACCTGGTAAAAGCAAATGAAGGATACAGACAGAATTCAGTGTGCTGACCTTAGATGTGCTTAAATAGGGGCATGCCTCTAGAATTTAAGAGGCATCAAGGTAATCCCAAGGGTCTTTAAATTTTTTTAAATTCTTTGACAGTTTTATGCATGGATACAATGTATTCAAATCATTTTTACTGTATATTACTCAATTTCATCACCTCGCCTCCCATTGAAAACCTTCTTCTTCCCATCCTGTGTCACTCTTATTTCACATCTTTCTGCATGTGTGATCCACTGAGTTTCATTTGGGTTGCCTTTACTCATATATGCCTGAACACTGGTTGGATATATCATTGCAGAAAGTAGCTTCCTGTTCCATAGCCAGCATTAACTCTCAGTAGTCCCTCAGGGATGCATAGCACTTCAAAAGATCTTCACCCTTCACTGACAGGCCAAATTTTGTTCGACTTTACTGGAGCTAGATGAAATGCCAGTGACTTTTTGGATTCAGTAGCCTTGCCATGTCCAGGCGATACTTTTGCCAGTAAGTGCTAGCTCTTACTTTTTTCCTATTACATTTTCATAAATGAATATAGTGATTTGATGATATTTTCATATCTTAATCCCCAATACTATCTCCTTTCTTCTTCTTCTCATTGCAACCCTTCTTTATTCCTCCCAGTCTCTCTCTTATTTTCAAGTCTTTTTTCATATGTGGCCCATTGAGTTTCACTTGAGTTTCCTTTGATAGAATGTGCCTGAACACTTGTCAAAGCATGAATCGCATATCAGTGGATATACCCCCAAGGAAAGCATCAGTTTTCTCTCTCTCAGCATAACTCTCAAGAATCTCTGAGGTAAGATGGGATCTCTTGAGATCTTTCCCTTCCTAGGGCAAAATGTTGATAGGTTAAATCCTATATAAGTATTGTGAAAGTACACATACATACAGTGAGTTCATCGATGCAACAGACCTGTCCTTTCAGAAGATGCTATCTGGCTATACTGTTATTACCCACTCCCTCTTCAGGTTGTTACATTCTTATGGCCACTTCCTTGGATAGCTCCCTGAGCTCTGGGGATAGAGGGAACTTTAAACATTCTATTTAGGTCACTTATTTTCTGCACTTTTTGGCTTCTACTTTCATACCAGCACTCTTCTGCAGTGATTCCTAAGTCTTTGGATGAGGACAGCTATCCATAAAGAAAATTTCTATTTTCATTATTTAATTTTTGTTATTAGATATGTTTTCCTATATAGTTGAAGACCAGACTAGAAATAGAATAAAGAGATTAGGACTAAAGAGATGAATCAAGTCAATAAGGTGCTTGCATTGCAAGCATAAAGACGTGAATTTGATATCCATTATATATACAACAAAATCCAAGCATGGTATGTGCTTGTAATCCAGTACTGGAGAGGTCAAGACATGCAAATCCTTGAACCCACAGACAGAGTAGTATAGTTTATTTGGTGAGTCTCGACAAATGAGAGACCCTGTCTCAGAAAATGATTGACAGTATCAAGGACATGATTCCCTTGGTCTACACCTGAACACACACACAAACACACACACACAAACATATGGACATATGGGTATGTAAGCATACAAGAGGCACTCATAGGTTAGAAAGCTGAAAGAAAAAATGAGAGGAAGAATTAATGATGAAAAGCAACAAGATGAATAATATTTATAGTAAGATGTTCCATGCTATGTTATTTCTACTACAGCATGGTAGTGTAGGATGTTTTAGCTTATGAAAAAAGAGATAACAAATATGTGATAGATAGTGTATGATTCCTGTTTAGAATTTCTCCATTTATACTATAGAACTTTCAGAATTTTTAACTGGAGAAACTTTGCATTTGATGGCCTGAAATATTTCTTCAAAGAATATCTGTGATAGTATGTGTGTGTGTGGTGGGTGTGATATGGTGTGTGCGTATGTGTGTGGCACTCAGGATGCATGTGTATATGGTATGTTGGATGCTGTGTGTGTGTGTGTGTGTACATGTGTGAGTTTGTATTTGTTCAACTTCATTATTATTTTATAAGTCTTTGTCTTTGTTGGAAAAAAGCTTGAATCACCCAATAGTGGGAAATAAAGTACTCTTGATGATCTTTATTTTATCACCTGAGTTTTGGAAAACTAAATAATTAATACATTTTACTATTGTTCTATATAAACCTTTGGACAGTGAATATTGTCAATTGCATTCTGCTATATTTGTCTTTTGTTTGGACAAGACTCCTATTGAGCTTAATATGGAAATTCAGGAAGACTGTCAATAAAGCCTTGTTGTTCTTTTCTTCTTTAGTTTTTCCTGTTCTTTTCCTTTTCAAATTATGAGAAAGGAAAAAAAATCCTTGCATTTAAACTGTTTCACACAATACTCCATGGATAGCTGATTCAGGCAGCTCTAGCAAGGCTAATTTAAGATCTTCAGGCAGCAACAGAATGTAGAGTGCTGCTCCATTGACCATCCTTCCATCTACCAAAATAAAATTCCATTTTAATTGTGAAACATCCAGTTTTGAGTAGGTGAAAAAATAAATCACCATACAGTTTACTTAATGTATCTTCCCATTCTTTGGCTAGAGCAAATATAGAACAGATGGACATAAATTCAGTGAAGCTTAATGAGTTGGCAAGTTTTGACAGTAAGTTAGAAAGGAGGAACTTAAGCGTCTATCAACAAAGAAAGTAAAAAAAAAAAAAACAACTTCCAAAATACTGTTCACTAAGATAAAATATGTCATCATTTATACGTTCTGCTTTCTTTTTTTGATCATTTTTTAGTTTATGGTTAATTGATACATTGTATATATTTGTAGGGTACAATATACAATGGTTAAATCAAAGTAATTGACATTTCTAATCACTGCCAATATTTATCATTTCTTTGTGCAGAGAATATTTAGATCTTTCTAGTTGTTTTGAATTGTGTAACTATAATTACATTGCTCCACAATATAAGAACAGAATTCATGTTTAAGTTTTGGGCCCTATAACTAAGTTCTTTTTCTTTTTCCCATCCTTGCCTTACAGCCAGCCAGGCTTTGGCAGTCACTCCACTATCTGTACTTCTGTTGAATTGAATTTGCACATTACCATATAAATAGCTGTCTATAATGTTTGTCTCCAAAGGAGACTGGGATATCTCTTCTAGCACATTCTTCTAGGATCATCCATGTTTAACAAATAGACATGCTTTCTAAGGCTCCACAGTATTCAACTGTGTTTATGCATCACATTTTTAATCCTTTTATCTATTGATATGAATTGTTTCCATATCTTTGCTACAATAGGATAAGGACATAGAAATGCATAATACTCCTTCAGCAGCCAGATTTCAGTATCTTTGAGTACATTCCCAGTAGTGAGATGGCTTGAGATGGCTTGAGTCAAACGCTAGTTCTATTCTCTTTAAAGGAAATTGTGTACTGTTTCCAAAAATGGCTATACAAATTTATGATATGAACAGGACATTCAAGTGTCCCTTTCTTTTCTTCTATATCCTCTCCAACACTTGGTACATTTCATTGTTTCAGTTATTATTATTTGTTGCTGTGAAACAACACTCTCCCAGAAAGAACATAAGGGAAAAGGTAGATTTATTTAGTTGACACTTCAAGAGAAGATACAGTTGCAGGAATCACATAGAAGAAGGCATAGCTGGACACTAAGGCAGGGAGACTAGTTCAGGTCACCACAGTCATGAGGAAGATAGAACAAGGGCAAACTGAAAGAAAGCAGGGGAAGACTACCAAATCTAATGGCCTACCCCCCTAGAAAATGCTGTGGTATCTACTCCTTTTTGCTCCCATTAGGAAATACTCACATACAACCACACAGGCCTGCAGGGAGCAACTCCTATAAAGTCATGACAAATGGTTTCCTTTTGCATGGCTCCATCCCTTAAGGTTACCACAACCTCGAACCATTGACAGCAGCTAACAAAATGTGCAGAAATGGATCTGTAGTAAGGAAAGCAATTCTCAATCAAGCCACAACATCTATGTTTTCAACAATAGCCAATATAGCAGATAAAAGAGGTTGCAAATATTTCATTTGCATTTTCTGAAATATTTATCTATTGGGCATCATCAGTGGCAGAATTTTCAGGGTGAGGATACAGCGAATGAATCTCAGTAAAGAAACAGATTAGCAGCCATGCCTCATTGGATGCATCATTAAACTGAGGATTGGGGTAACCAAGGCAGAAGAATCATGAGTTCATGGCCAACCTTTATTGTATACTGAGTTGACCAATATAAAATGGGTAGTGAATCTCTGTCCAAAAATAAATACATAAATAAATAAATAGGTGTGGGGAAGAAAATTCAATTAGTAAATTGCTTCTTTTGTAAGCACATAGACCTGAGTTCATTATCAGTACCCACATAAAATTTGGGAATGTTGACACATAGGTATAATCCCATCACTGGAGAAGTAAAGACAACAAATTTAGCTTATGACACTGAGAGATCTTGTTTCAAAAATTGATTTCTGGCATACACATGCATGCACCCACATGTGCAAAAAAGGTTCACACACATATTCTCACAGACAGGTGTACACATGTATATGTATATAAGTGTATAAAATTACATATATGTATATAAAATAAACAACCAAATAAACATACAAAAACCTAAAAGAAGAAAATTACCAAAATCCCTCCTAGAATTTGGATTCATTCATGAAACTATGCCACCTAAATATTATTTCCATGAAATTAATTCAGAGCGGATGAGTAGAATTACCTTATTTTTAATGTCAAGATGGTATCTTAATATCTTTATCTTAGGCAGATGCATTTTTCATTGCTTAGTAATTAATATTGGTGATTTAAATTCTGGACAATCTGTAAATCATCCTTCAAATGATTTTTAAGATAAAAGCAACAAGATTATCTCAAAAACTTTTCATAATCCTAAGAAAAAGATAGAGATAGAGAAAGGGTTTAAGAATTATGACTTTCAGTAAGTTAAGGGCAGCTTAATAAAGATATTATTTTGAATTCTTCAAGCTATTCAGTGATGTAGTAGAGTGTGAATCTGAATTATGGAGACATATGTTTAAGCTTTTTTTTTTACTATGATAAACTACACAAGTGATTCAACTTAAAAGAAAAGTATGGGTTTGGGGGAATGATTGAATCAGTCAACTGGCCATTCCAGCATCAAGACCTGAATTTATCTGCCCAGCATGCTCATAAAAATCGAGCATGTGGCACAAACCCATAATCCCAACTCAGAGATAGCACCGTGTTTCTGTAAGACTAGTGCTGGGGAGGCAGAGACAGGAAGATCTCTGGGGCTTGTTGACTACTCGCTCTAGTCAAACAAGCAAATTCTGCATCCAATGGGAGTACCTACTCAAAAAATTAGTAAGTGACTGAGAAGTACCCATGTTGAACTCTGTTCTCTACACACAGAAACGTGCACACAAGTCAACATGTACCCACCCCTTGTGCACTTACACATGTGTACACACAGGCACCCACCAGATTAATTAATATGGGTCACAACTTCAGAGGTTTTAGCCTGTGATCATTTGACTCTGTTGCTTTGAGCTCGTCATAGCATATAAGTGAATGGCAGGAGAGATTAATTATTATGAAATAAATGAGAGAGAGAGAGAGAGAAATAGGCAAAGACAGAGGCATATGGTGTGTGAAAAAAAGAGAAAGGAGTGAGAGAGAAAAGAAATAAAAAGAACAACACAATATTCATTTCAGAGGTAAAGAAGCCATCAAAACTTTTTAACAAATGGCTTTTAGGGGTAAACTTAACTCAAACCAGAGTAAAGGCTAAAGAAAAGTGCAAGTGAGCAACTGTAGTCATAAAATGATTTGAGCTAGAAATAAGTGAGCAAAAATGATCATCAATTTTTAATCATATCTTAGATATCCATTTACTTCTTTCATTTCTTCAGTTATAATGAGCTATGAAAAGAATCAGAAACATTCTCATTCTATAGTAAATATGACTAATTATCCGAGAGGGCCATATTTGCAATTAGAGAAAGGATGTTTGAAAAATAATTTTTTTGAAAATATTTTATGTTTAGGACATTCATTGGACAACTTAGATACAAAACAATATGCTGTTAGTGAAATACCTAAATTAGTTTCTATGTTTAAACATTCATAGACTCCTTAAAAATAATACAGTCCATGGCTTAGAGGAGTTGCTATTAAACTTTTCCATTGTTCTATCCTCTGAGTCCACAAAGCTGTGTTATATTATTCTGTTATCTCAGGTTGCTAAACAAAGAGCCCTAGACAGAGTGGCTTAAATAATGCACGTTTGTTTTTTTACAGTTCTTGAGTTTTGGAATTCAAGATCAAGGTATGATCAACACTGTAGCTCCTGGTGAATTGCTACCTTATTTATTCTTAATTTATGTCTTTGATGAACCTATCTCCAGTTCAGTCACATTGATATCAGGGCTTCAATTTACAGATATTGAAAAAAATGATTCAGTCTATAGCAGATACAAAGGAAATCTCGGATCATGGAATGTAGTAACCTACATTCTCAATAACATCTTCAAAAATTCTTAGGTATGTTGAAGTTTGAGATCAATATTGCACAACTTACAAGAGAGTTTTCACATGAACATAGAAAGTAGTAGATGATTTTCTTTTCCATTTTTTTTGAAGTAACTCCATTTGATAATAATAGGAGTGTGGTATCCAGGAAAAAAGCCAAAATCTTGAAGATCTGGATTCTGCCAGAGAAAGATTTCATTGGATAAGTTAAACAAATAAGAAAGCATTTTTTTCAATGTTTTAATTGCATGTATCTAATAGTAGATGTTAAATACTTTGCATATCACATCAGTTTACTGCAATGTATTTTTGCAGTTGGTTAGAAAATCTTTAATAAATGGATGATATTAGAAAAATGGAATTAGTATGATTCTAATAAGACATATTTCCAAAATAATTTATAGTAAGTATTGGGATCACTATAGCTATCACATTTTCTAACTTACCTGTTTTCCATAAATTTACAAACCATTTCATTTTTGTTTCATTAAAATGTATTTCTCATTTCCCTGTAAAAAAATGTCCAGGGACTGCAAATAAATGACAATTCTTTTTTTTTAATTTTTTAACATTTTTTATTATTATTTCAGCTCATAAAAACTTAATAGGTACACCAGTTCCCTCCCTCCCTCCTCCTCCCCCGAACCCCCTGCTCCCCCTCCCCTTACCCCTCCCTCCCCATCCCCCAGTGCCTCCTGCCCCAATTCCCAGAGACTACTTTAATGTGCATCCCTGACTCTCCTATGGGCCCTCCTCTCTGATGACGTACAAGGACCCAGTGGCATTTCCCTGAACCCTTTCCCGTGTTCCCCTTAAGCACAGGAACACTACTATAGCTGCCAATCCCTTGACTCCAAGGATCTTGGTGCCTTTAGCAGATGCTAGACTTTGTGAAGTCAATAGTGTGTTGGACATTGCGCAGGGCATGCAAAGTCCAATTGTGATTGCTTCGGCCCTAATTTGTGTGGAGTATCTTGCAAATCATTGTTCCTCCCATCCTTGTGCTCTTATAGTCTTACCACCCCCTCTTCCGCAAATTTCCCTGAGCTTCAGGATGAGGAGATATTAGTCTGGCCTAGTTCTAGGTGGTTGATATAGAGTCTCTGAAGTTCTGGATTGTGGTTTGTTGATTTTCTTTTGCAGTTTTGCTGCTCATGCAATGCCTTTCACTCCATCCTGCTGGGCACTGTATTCAACCCCCTGGCCAGAGACAAAAAGCTGTTAAACTGGAGTCTTATTATAAGAGCACATTCAAGGGTAGATGTAATACTTATACCCAAAAGTGAAATCTCAGGGACATATGGCATTTGGCAATGGGAGGGGTCAATCACCCATTTGCAAAATGGTTACTTTTTAATCTGCTGGACTATATGCCCTACCCTTCTGGTGAGTTCATACCCCCTTAGTTGTAAATGATCAGGAACGAATGTCTGTGAACTTAACTAGGTGTCACATTACTTTCTTGCAGTCCTTGATGGAGGTCTATTTTCTCTACTGTAATATGGTCACTTCTCTCCTTGTTTCTGGTGTGGCCCTCCAACCCCATCCCTCCTGTTCATAATCCTTGCAATTATTGTAGGTAATACATAGATTTACCTATGAGTGTCTCAAGATGGGCTGGGTGGGTTTGGTATTAGGAGCCACCAATTAGGGAGTACATACAGCGCTTAATTTTCTGGGTCTGGGATACTTCACTTAATATAATTGTTTCTAATAACATCCATTTCCCGGCAAATTCCAGTAATTCATTTTTGATGGCTGAGTAGTACTCCATTGTATAGATGTACCACCTTTTCCTTATCCACTCGTCAACTGTTGGACATTTGGGTTGATTCCATGACTTTGCTATTGTAAACAGTGCTGCTATGAACATGGTCGTGCTTGTGCTATCCAGGTTGGGGGGTTATTCCCAAAAGTGGAATAGAAGGGTCATATGGCATTTCAATCTTTAATTTCTTTAAGAATCTCCAGACGGCTCACCAGAGTGGCTGTACGAGCCTGCATTCCCACCAACAATGTTGCAGAGTTCCCCTCTCTCCACATCCTGTCCAGCATTTGTTGTTGTTTGTATTGTGGATTTTTGCCATCCTGACTGGGTGAAATGATATCTCAGGGAAGTTTTGATTTGCATTTCCCTGATGGCTAAAGAAGTGGAGCATTTTTTAAGATATTTGTTAGACATTTTAATTTTGTCCTTGGTAAAGTTTCTTTTAAGTTCCAGGGCCCGTTTTTTAATTGGACCATTGGTTTCCTTGGTGTTTAGTTTTCTAAGTTCTTTGTGCACTCTGGACAGTAGAGGTCTATCAGGTAGGTGGTTCGTGAAGAATTTCTCCCATTCTGTGGGTTGCCATTGACAATCTCATGTGACAATCTCTTTATCTGAACAGAAGCTCTTTAATTTCACAAGATTCCAACTGTTGAGAGATGGTAGAAGTGACTGTGCCATTGGATGTCTGTTTAGGAAATGTTGGCCTAGCCCAATCAGCTCGAGGGAGTTCCCTATCCTTTCAACTATGGTTTTTATAGTCTCTGGCCTTATACCAAGGTCCTTGATCCATTTGGAATTAAGTCTTGTACATGGTGACAAGTACGGGTCCAGCTTTAATCTTCTGCATGTGGAGATCCAGTTTTGCCAGCACCATTTGTTGAAGATGCTGTTCTCTTTTCCATTGGATTCTTTGGGCCCCTTTGTCAAAGACCAAATGGCTGTAATTTCGTGGGCTTATATATCTGGGTCTTCAATCCTTATCCATTGTTCTGTCTGTCTATTTTGGAGCCAGTACCAGGCTGTTTTTATAACTATGGATTTCTAGTATAGACTTAGGTTTAGTATGGTAATACCTCCAGCAGTGTTTTTGTTACTCAGGATTGTCTTTGCTATCCTGGGTCTTTTGTGCCTCCATATGAATTTTGAGATTGTTTGGTGAACTTCGTTGAAGAATTGCTTTGGGATTTTAATTGTTATAGCATTGAATTTGTATATTGCCTTTGGTAGGATGGTCATTTTTACAATGTTGATTCTGCCAATCCAGGAACATGGGAGGTCTTTCCACCTTCTGGTATCTTCTGCAATTTCTTTCTTTAGGGTTTTAAAGTTTTCATTGCAAGGGTCTTTTACCTCCTTGGTTAGGTTTATACCAAGGTATTTCATCTTTTTAGGGGCTATAGTAAATGGAATTGTTTATCTCAAGGCTTTTTCACTTCTTTCATTCTGGGCATATAGGAAGGCCTCTGAGTTTTGCATAATTATTTTATATCCTGCCACCCTGCTGAACTTGTCAATTAGTTCCAGGAGCTTCCTGGTGGAGTTTTTGGGATCACTCAGGTATAAGATCATGTCATCTACAAATGGGGAATGCTTGACTTCTTCCTTGCCGATTAGAATCCCTCTTATGTCCCTTTCTTGTCTTATGGCTTCGGCTAAGATTTCAAGTACAATATTGAATAGAAGTTGTGACAGTGGACAGCCTTGTCTAGTTCCTGATTGAAGTGGGAATGCTTCCAATTGTTCCCCATTGAGCATAATCCTTGCTGTGGGCTTGTTGTATACAGCTTTTATTATATTCACAAAGGTTCCTTCCATTCCTACTGTCTTTAGCGTTTTGATCATAAAAGGCTGTTGGATTTTGTCAAAAGCTTTTTCTGCATCTATCTAGAGAATCATGTGGTCTTGGACTTTGGACTGGTTTACATGATGAATTACATTTATTGATTTGGGTATGGTGAACCAACCTTGTGTGCCATGGATGAAACCTACTTGGTCCCTGTGAATAATCTTTTTAATATGTTTTTGAACGCGATTTGCTAAAACTTTGTTGAGAATCTTTGCGTCTGTGTTCATCAGAGAGATCAGCCTATAGTTTTCTTTTTTAAGTTAATCTTTATTAGGTTTTGAGATTATAACGATATTAGCTTCATAGAAGGAATTTGCCAGTGTTCCTTCCTTTGCTATTTTATGGAACAGTTTAAGGAGTATTGGTGTTCTTAACTCCTTAAATGTCTGGTAGAACTCTGTGCTGAATCCATCTGGTCCAGGACATTTTTTGGTGGGAAGATTCAAGATTACTTCCTCAATTTCCTTATATGTTATACTACTATTTAAATAATTCACAACTTCCTGATTCAAATTAGGTAAGTTGTGTTTACTTAGAAATTCATCCATCTCTTTTGTGTTGTCAAACTTCACAGAGTATAAGTTTTGAAATATGATGTTATAATTCTCTGGATTTCTTGGGTATCAGTAGTGATAACTCCATGTTCATTTCTAATTTTGTTAATTTGGGTTTTCTTCTCTCTGCTTTTGGTTAATTTAGCTAGGAGTGTATCAATCTTATTGATTTTTTCAAAGAACCAGCTTTTTGACTGGTTGATTTTTTCTATCATTTTCTTAATCTCGATTTCAGATATTTCTCCCCTTATTTTGCTAATCTCCTCTCTTCTACTACTTGTTGGATCAGATTGTTCTAGTTTCTCGAAAGCTTTAAGCTGCATTGTTAAGTTGTTTATTTCTGATGTTTCCATTTTTGTGATGTAGGCATTAAGAGCTATGAACTTACCTCTTAGGACAGCTTTCATTGTGTCCCAGAGATTTTAGTAAGTTGTATTTTCATTATCATTCACTTTCAGGAAATCTTGAATTTTCTTTTTAATTTCTTCCTGAATCCAGTTCTCATTCAGCATCATATTGTTAAGTTTCCAGGAGTTAGTGTATTTTCTCTTATTTGTTGTGTTTTGATGTCCAGCTTTAGGCCGTTGTGGTCTGATAGGGTAAAGGTTAGAATGTCAACTCTCCTGTATATGTGGAGATTCGTTTTGTGTTCCAATATGTGATCTATTTTGGAGACAATTCCATGTGCTGCTGAGAAAAATGTGTATTCTTTGGTGCGTGGGTGAAAATTTCGATAGAGATCTGTAAGGTCCATTTCTTTAAGGGTTTGATCGAGGTCCAAAGTGTCTCTGTTAAGCTTTTGACCTGTTGATCTATCCCATGTTGAGAGGGCGGTGTTGAAGTCCCCAAGAATTAACATTTGGGGGTTGTATTCTTGCTTTAGATGCTGTAGGGTTTTCTTAATGAATGTGGAGGGGCCCGTATTGGGTGCATATATGTTCAGTATTGTGAAGTCTTCCTTGTGAATTGTACCTGTGACTAAAATGTAATATCCATCCGTGTCTCTTATAATTTTCTTTGGTTTGAAGTCCACCTTGTCTGATGTGATAATGCCTATCCCTACCTGTTTTCTGCTTCCATTTGCTTGTAGAATTGTTGACCAGCCTTTTATTTTTAGGGCATGCCTATCTTTTGTGGTGAGATGGGTTTCCTGCAGGCAGCAGATTGATGGATTGTGATTTTTAATCCAAGTTTGTAATCTGTGTCTCTTGATCGGTGAATTAATTCCATTAACATTTAGTGTTATAATGGAGAAACTATTTTTAATTCCAGAGATTTATTATGTTTAGTGGTTTTTATAAGTATATTGCATCGCTGTTAATTGTGTTATACTTGCCTTCTGTTCTCGAGGATATGCCTGTTTTTTATTCAAACTTGAGTATCATTTCTAGCATTTTTTGAAGGCCTGGTTTGGTGGACATGTATCACTTCAAGTTGTCTTTGTGCTGGAAAACTTTTCTTTCTCCCTCGATCATGACTGATAGTTTTGCAGGGTAAATCAGCCTGGGTTGACATTTTTGCTCATTCAATACTTGAAGTATGTCTCTCCAAGCTCTTCTTGCTTTTACTGTTTCAACTGAGAAGTCATTTGTTATTTTAATAGGTTTACCTTTAAAAGTGAGTTGTTTTTTCTCCCTTGAAGCTCTCAGCACCAGTTCTTTATCTTGAATGTGGAGTGTTTTAACTATTATGTGCCATGGCGAGCTTCTGTTTTGGTCATATCTGTTTGGGGTGCAGAATGCCTCTTGTATATGTGTGGGCCTATCTTTTTTTAAATGAGGAAAGTTTTCTTTGATGGTTGTTTGAAAAATTTCCTCAGGGGTGGTATTTTGAAATTCTTGCTCTGGTATTCCATGAATACACATGTTAGGCTTCTTCAGGGTGTCCCATATCTCCTGGATATTTCTCTCAAGTATCTTTTTGGCTTTAACAACCTCTTCCATTGAGCTGGTTAGTACTCCCACTTTATCTTCAAGATCTGAAATTCTGTTTTCTCCTTCCTTAGTTCTGCTGATAAGACTCTCTGTGGAGTTCTGGGTTGAAGATAACTTGTCTTTTAGCTCAGTTTTAAACTCTGCTTGAGTCTGTTTTAACTGCTCTATGCCAGTTTTTGTTTCTTGCACTGTTTTTCTCAACTCCTCCAAGTGTCTGTTGTGTTCTCTTCAAAGCATTTAATTCGATTATTTAATTCTTCCCGGATTTCCTCTTTCATAGTATTGAACATGGTAATGATCATATTTTGAAAGTGGTTATCCTCGGTCAGGCTTTCTTGGCCATTTTCCATGGGTTTGGTCTGGTTGGAGTCTAACATTATAGGATTAATTCCTTCAATGGGAGATTTGTTTACCTGAGTGTTGTTTCTCATGGATTTGCACTTTGACTTTGTCATTGTCGTTTTAACTCTTAAGATCTTCTTTTAATTTCTGTGCATTTTTCACTAAACTGAATTATTTGGCCTGGGGTTCTGGGGGTGGGCAGGGACGGATCTTGCCTAGGTCGAGGTGAGGCCCTGCTGGACCGTGCACGTCCTGGGCGGCGGAGTGGGGGAAGGTAAATGACAATTCTTAATTGTCTTTCAGATTTCTTTCTTCTAAGAGAAGAGAAATAATTGACTTCACTAAAATATGCTAAGAGCATTTTTCACCTGACTTTGATTGTAGACACTAGATGGGTTATAATTATGATTACTGGGAGATTTGAAAGCAACTATGGTGAAGTGCACACGGGGATGTTGTGCTGGGACGAAAGATAATTTGTAAACTCATTAGAATTTTCTTCAAATATCTGAAGTATTTTCTTGTGCAAGAAGGATTTTGATTATTGTTGTCAACTCTCAAATATAGAACAGGCTTAATGGAGAGGGTTGCAGGAATGTCTGGCATTTTTATATTGAATTCAAAGCATAGCTAATTCAAAAGTTCTGGTTCTTACAAGCATAGTGCCTCTGTCTCAACACGTTCAACATTTGGAGTCTGACAGTCAGGGACTCATTTATAAGTCTTCCACCAAGCTATAAGATCCAAGAAGCCAAAGGCTAGGAAGATTTAATTAAATATCAGGTGATATCTTTTCAGCACAAACCAATTCTCAATCAGGGTATGTCAAATGAACGAATTATTAAGAAAAAGTAAGTCTCAACAGAATGTGCCAATCCAGCATGGATAATTCATTTTATAAAATACTTTCAGAGAAATAAGTTCAAATAATTGTTTGACTAAATGTTTAAGCACATTCCTGGAGAAATGTGTGTTGAGAAATCTTTCTCAAACTTCAGCACTCAGACAGGCAAGTTTAAGAGAGCAAATATGTGTTACAATAACTGTGTAAATAAAATATTTAATTTAAATCCAAATGATGATACCAAAGCCTGTAAAAAATGAGTAAACAATATGTATTTGTTATAGATTCATTATTCAGTAAGATATAAGTACTATCATTAGTCTCTGATTTAAATGTGTAATATTTCTTAATATGAGCATGGGGAAATTCTTCTGTGTCCATCAAATTGAGTAGTTAGTAGACCTCTGGACTTCTCAGTGATCATATTCTATTTTATGGTAAACCTCCTGCAGTGCCTCAGTATCATAAAAGCAGTAATTATGAGTTAGTCAGCCCAACAAGAGACTATTTCTGTTCTAGCAAATGTTTTCTTTTCAAACTGTTTTCCCTTCATTCATTCCCTACTCTTATAACAGAAACTGTCTAGAATGGAATAAAAATGTACAGAAAGGGCTCTTTTAGTAAGTGGCTTGGTCTTTTAATGTGTACTCACATTTCTGATTTCCTGCTTTTTAACTGCAAGTGTAGTTTGAAAAGTGTGAGTTCCTGCTATGAGTGTATTCCTTTTACTTTCCTATATGTCCTGAGTCTTTGGCGATGATGGATATGTAAAATACTCTTTTATGAAAAGTATTCTGGTTTTTAAGTAAAAAAATTTTACCTCACTAAGCTGATTCACTAACAGAATGGCATATCTGATTTCATTTCCTGTGTCTCCTCTGTTTGCTTGGGTTGCTAGACTCCTAAAAGTCTAGGAATAATAGTTCAATTGCATTAGCAAATGGATCCTATAGTTCCTCATATGTATGAATTCAAGACAAGATACATGACAGTTGCAAAAATATTGTTACTGATAATAACATGTTTTCATCATAGTATACTATTTTGATAAGAATGTACTCTGAAACAGTAACTCATAGATTGATTTTAGACACTATCATCTTTGTAGCTTACCAGCCACCATACCTGCACAGTTTTCCACTTGAACATCAGTTCCAGACACATTAAATGAAGCATTAAAAGTAACAGTATAAAAGATAAAATGTCAAGCAAAAGACAGTGGTAAAACACTTGTTATACAAGTAGAAAGACTAGAAGTCAGATCTCCAGATCTAATGTAAAAAAAAATGTCAGGCTGTCATGACTGGCTGCCTGTAATTCAAGTCCTGGAAGGTAGAGCTTAAGAGCTCTTAGACAAAGCTAGCTGTTCAGACTAACCCTTTCTGTAAGCTCTGGATTTTATTAGAGACCGAAGCCCAAGGCAATAAGGCAGAAGACTGATGGAGAATGATTCCTAATATTATCCTTGGGCCTCCACATGCATGCCTACTTATGCATGTACCTGTACACGCAGATGCACCGACCAACAGGAACACATATGCACTCACACACAACCAAAGAAAAGTAAATAGAATTGAAAGTGAGCAGCAAATGTCAATCAAATCATATTTTCTTTCTGAAGAAGAGTGTGTCTATCTTGCTCCCTATGGACATTGTTTTTGTCATTCTCTCATGGACAGAAATTAAGTTGACTTGACAGGATTTACTTTTTCCAATGTAAAACAAATTTTGATCCAGTACTCCATTATTATTTAATGCTCAATGTTTAATTTTGTAATGATGTGTTTTGGAAACTTCTAACTAGTTAGTGATGATGACAGGTGTATAATTCCAAGATTATCAATTTTTCCAGCTTTCTAAGATACAAGAAACACAGTAACATAAGCATGGCATTTTATAGTTCTAAAGTGCTGAACACCTAAGCCTTTTTATATCAAAAAGTAATGTATTAATTGTCTTCACTGGTATTGGAAAATTTCTGAAAAAATCCTATTGTACAGTTTTGACTGTGAGCAGGTGGTGACATTGACTTTACTGAACTTTGTTTATGTTATATCCTATTCTTTATAAGACCACTAGAGCAAGGAAGATTGCCAAATAGTATCTGCTAATCATGAATCCACTATAACCATGAATGATGCACTGCAACTGAGCTCATTTGCACAAGATCTGTACAATATGTGACCCAACACTGTGTGAAATGAATGAGGGAGAAATTTAGGCATCCCCATGCACCTAGGAATGACCATTGATGGCATAAGTTGTCCACAAGACGCAGAACAAGGTTACACCTATTTAAATATTACATATGGTGCAGCAGGTATCTCGTCACAAGCAAGAAGATACATCACTGTGAGACCCAATGGAGACATACACAAGAAGGAACATTGGGGTAGGAGGGAAGCTTATTGGGACTCAGATATTTCGCAGTGGGGTGAGAACGTCAAGGAAGAATAGTAGAGGGGAGAAAACAAAAAAATCCACTTTAATTTTAAATATCATAGATTAAATCATTTGAAAAATAAGATCAGAAATTAAATAGTTTAATTTTCAAATGAATTTGAGCTATTTTATGATGTATATTTCAACAACCCATTAAGTTAAAAATGTGAGATTTAATGTGCTATCTTAGATTCCTTGTGCTATTGAATGTATTTATGGAAACAGCAACTTCATTTTGACTAGAATATCTCTGAATCAACTACACATAAAGGCTTCTAGATTGATGCAAATAACTGTTGTAAAAGCAATTCAACTGAAGTTGGTGGTGGGGTCCTGAGTTTGAAAAAGCATCATACCATGGATTAGAACCACAGCACTGAAAGAGAAAAAAACCCTGAGTAATAAATAGCAAAACAGAGAATAAAACTAAGTTCTTCTTAGGAGAAAACAGTGTCTTTTCCATAGTAGATAGATATGATTTTATTTGTACCTAGGGAATAGGTATGTGGTCTTTTGAACAGAATGATTTGTAGATAAGGGTTGCTATATGGCCTAGCTCTGACCACTGAGAGGTAGTTGGGCATTTCTAGCACATACAAACACACACACACACACACACACACACATTTGTACACACACACACACACATTTGTACACACACACATTTGTACACACACACACACACATTTGTACACACACACACATTTGTATACACACATACACACAAATACAATATTGTCAAAAAATTCTTTCTTCTTGGTACATAGATGCAGGTTTTACTTCCATGACATCTTTTTTGTGAACTCAAGTGTAAAAATTAAGAATGATAAAAACTGTGCCTGTATAACCAAAGCTACAGAAACTCTCACTTTGTTTGGACATGAATTTGCTAGGGTAGGAATCTCTGTTTAAACTGCTGTGGCAGGACTTTCAGTAATTGGTGGTGACATGAAAAATTATTTGACTCTTCAATGTTAAACAGTAAAATAATCTTTAGTTTTAATGAGAATTCTTCAAGTATTATAATTTATAGATGTATTAAACATTAATTGACTAAAGGCATTGCTTGGCAGTTAGAGGGCAAAATGCTAAATGTGTGGCTACAATCTGAGCATCTCTGGCTCTGCCCTGGGGATGTGAAAGTCAAAATGTAAAAGACCAATAAGAGATGTAAAGTAAGTTTTTGCTGTTTTTCAAGATTTGATTGAAAGCTCTATTAGCCAGTGACTGAAGACCTTTTTGATTTTAACACATCAAAATCTATCTTTCTTTCAATAAACAGAACCTAAGAACTCTATGAAAATTGTTCTTTGACCCTCCAAGGGGAAAAGACCCTTTGAAAATCATGTGGAACAGAGCCAGGGTCATCAGAAGAAGGCAAAAGAATTCACTTCCAATTCTCAGTGAGAAATCAAAGACATGAGTGAAATTTTCATAAAACAAATGTGAAAAAAAAAACCCAGCTTAGCTGTTTCCATCGAAACATTAAAGTTCATTGAGTAGACAAGGGAAAACTTTATCATTCTCTTCTAGAACTTAAAGAACACAATTGACAAAAGATTGAGAATGTCTCTGCTCTGCGTAAACTCTAGTAAATATTACAAGTGACCGTTTTGTCAGATTAAGCCTGTGTTTTTCATTAAAGAAGTCACCACCCAATTCAATAACGTCTAACTGAGGAACTCATTAAAAATGTCAAATGGTGGCACAGATGCCATTTGCAATTCAAGTTGGGCAGACTTATTTTTGGGTTAGCAAGTGAAGAAACAAGTACAACTCTGGATGACAGAGTTTCAGAGAGAAAAATGGTGATTATAAATCCTTGTGATTTCAATGCAGCCTGCTCTGAACCAGTCACCAACCTCAGGCCATGTTCTGGCTTGAAAAATGGCTTGGTATATAAACAAAGTTATTCTAAAGCCTGATATATTAAGACCAATATTTGTAAATGTCTTTTCTCAAAACACTGTTGCATATTTTAGCAATATCTGATCCTGCCTACTGTCATGCTGCAGATCCAATGGTATTTGTATCATATAATAAATCATAAAGTTTCAATTCTCCCTTGATTTTTGTCTATAGGGCAGGAATAGGCTTCAGACAGTGGACGTTTTCCATCTTACATGCAAAAATTTATTGTTCAAAAGGAGACTATTTTTCATTCCATCACAAGTTATTATTCATCTATTTAATCAATATCTGCATGGATTTTAATGTAACACTTTTGCAAGTTGTTTTACTATGTTAAATTTCTCTTCCCCAATCCAGCCACATCCCTCCTGCCCCCTGTCCCTCTGCATGTGTGGATCACCGACTCCCTATGGAGTGCCAATGTTAGGAAGGAACCAGGTCTCTGTGGTAGTATATTTGGCTATTCAGTGGGCAAACTCACAAGTGAAGAGATTCATCTTCCCTTGTCCAACACCTGCCCCAGGACTCTCTTCCAAAGTAATTGTTTCTCTTGAGATCCTCGCTAGTCCTTGGAGAAAGGTTGATATTTTGGCCATTGAGTAGATCTGGTGGTCAAAGTTCTCCTTGCAGTGAGCTCATGGGTACAGCAGCCCAGTCATGGCTGGAGTATCTTGGTTAACAGTACATTTCCCCCACCTTTAGATATTTGCAATTTTACTACCCGCCTTCAGCAAGGACTACTTGAGCCTTGAGTGGGGAACGATTTTGATAGCCTGATTAGGGTATTGCATTCCAAGGTTGCAGATATTCTGCCTTCTGGCTATTTATGGTTTTTCTGTCTCACTAGTCTTCCATTGTAATAGGGTACATCTTGGCAGAGAATAAGATTGTTATTATCTAAGGGTAAGCAAGAAGTGTTTACATTGTGGTTTACTATTGAGTTTTTATAGTTAACATTAAGGTATAGTTCCTGTCTAGTCTCTATTTTCATACTTTCTACTGTTATTTGGATCAGTTTATAGTATGAAACATGTATTCTTTGACAGTGGGGTGGGCGAATAGAACCCACTTAGAACCATTTGTTGGAGACGCTGTCCTTTTTTCCAAATGTTTGGCACCTATGTCAAAAATCAGTTGATTGTAGGTATATGAGCTTATATCTGGGTCTTCAAATCTAATGGTTTGATCAGTACCTCTGTTCAGAGCTAATCCTATGCTGCTTTTTATTACTATATCTTTGTAGCATTATCTAAGGTCTGGTATGGCAATACCTCCAGCAGAGTTGGACTACAAAATTAATGCCCAAAATTCAGTGGCTTTTGAATACACCAAGGATGAAAAAAGTGAGAAATTTCTGAGAGATATAATTCCATGCACCATAGCACCAAAAAGTGAAATGTCTTGGAGTAAATCTAACCAAGAATGTGAAAGTTCTGTACAACAAAAAATTCAAAATATTAAAAGAGATTACAGAGGACACTAGAAAGTGCAAAAACCTCCCATGTTCCTGGGTAGGTACAATTAACATTGTAAAAATGACTATTCTACCAAAAGCAATATACAGATTAAATGCCATATCAATCAAAATTCCAAAGTAATTCTTCACAGACATTGATAAACTCACAATTTGTATAGAAGTGCAAAAGGCCTAGGGTGACAAAACAATCCTGAGTTATTTAATCATTTTAAGCAAATGGTGCTGCTGCATTACCTACGTTTTCACTGTTGTACATTCAACACACATCCAAGCTCTACAATTTTTTTCATCATAGTAAGTGGAAACTTTCTAGCCACTAATAATTCACTGTTCCCTTCTCCCAGCCCTAGGAAACAACTTTTCATTATTCTATTCCTACGAATTTGAATATTTTTGGTTACTATCCTTGAGTGGAATCACACTATATTTGTCTATTTTCCTCTTCACCTTAGCTCTTTGTATTACATCTTCAAATTCATTCATATTGTGGAAGGATAGATAGATAGATATGTACATACATACATACATGCATAGACAGATATGATATAAATATATAGTTATTTAGTTAAACATAGTTTAACTGTATAGCTCTAACTATGAATCTATGTTTCTGTTCTCATTTTGAGGTATGATTCATATAGAGAACTATTCCTGATTGACCATGATAGTTAAGGTTAGTTAATTTTACATTTTATTATGTGAAAATTTCCCTACATTGGGATGCAGAAAAACTATCCTACTTTGCATTCCCTCCAAGAATGCAGAGCTCAAATTTCATTATCTTTGATAAGACTTGTTTTCTGCTTCATGTATTATTTATACATGTTTTGCTATGAGTTAGCATTGTGGCCTAGGCACAATAAGTGGCCAATGGTCATTTATTGAATTAATGAGTTCTATTAAGTAGTTTATTTAATTGTGGACCTCATTGATGCTAAGCATTACAGTTGCTTGTGTTGCTTGATTCCAAGGCTGTATTCTAAACATATAAATACAAAACTCCTTATAATCTCAGTGAATAGGTCAGATATAAAATACAGTGCATCTAACTAGGTAATAAATTATTTAAGACTTATCTCGCTGTTTGTGCGTGTACATGTGCCTGTGCATGTGTTTGTGTGTGCACGTGTGTGTGCATGTGAGTGTGCGTGTGCGTGTGCGTGTGTGTGTGTGTAGCTGGAAGTCAGAGGGCATCCTTCAGGTGTTTCTTTTCCTTCCCTTTTGCTTGAGACCAGATCTCTACATTGTGTCTGCATAACCTGACTGTGTGCCCAGCAAGCTAGACTGGAGACTGTCAAGTCTTCACCTCCCATTTCCTTAAGCACACAGGGATCACAGGTGAACACTCCATTGCATCTAACTTTTACTGGGTTCTGGGAGTCTGAACTCAAGTCATTAGGCCCGCCTACTAAACACTGTACCCATTAAGTTAGTCCAGGACTTATCTTTTCTAACTTTGGCACTTTTCACAATAAATTTTCAAACCCCATTAGTCTTTTTACCACTAACGTGGAGATACATGTTTAGAAATTCATGAAAGCAAGTTTAAAGTGTTTCCTACTTGTGCGTTCTCTGAATATATGAGAAGCTTCCCATGTGAAAGAGTATCAGCTTTGCCTTAAATAGAAGATACTATCTTGAATTCAGCCTGCTGAGGATCAACTAGGAAACATTTAGCAAGTACGTTTTTTGTTAAATAGAAACTATCCACATTCTTCAGTTTCCTGGGATGCAGCAAGGTGGATCCTTTTACTGGTGATCGGTTATTGTCCTAGAGAATTTGGAAACAAAAGCTGCTTCAATCAGCCTTTAGCTGTAAGCTGAGTACCCGACACAAGCAGGGGTTATGGGGAAGGGTGCAGATCTCTCTCCATGACTTACTAAATAATGTAGCTCCCAGGGCTGGCTATGACAGATTTGGTGTCTTGTAACGGCTATCTAGCAACGTATGTCCATCATGCTCGATGCCCATTAGTCAGATGACATCAGTAAGTTAAAGAACTGTAAAAATTGTATTTTCCTTTAATGGATATGTGACTGTTGTAGCCGAGTCCCAGTACAGAAACTTGACAGAGCAGGACATGGAGGTAAGATAAGCTTATTAGAAATATGACTCCATAAATTCTTTTAATGACTTAGCAAGGTACCTTGCTCTGTCCATGTAATGAATGTGAATGAGAAGATAAAAGAAAGAAAAATAAATAAATGTGTTATTACTCTCTTTGCCTTATATGTTAAATTATTAGTGTTAAGTAAGTAATGCACTGTTAGGTTCATGCACACTAGGAAAATTCATCGAACAGCTGTTTTGTTGAACTTAGAGCAAACAGAAAAATTGGCAGAATTTATAGTATTAGTTTGAAACGTTAATTAGATCTTAAATATTGAGAATGTCATTTCTTGGAAACTCTTAATTTATTTTGTAATTCATTTTCTCACTTTCTTATCAGGTAGATGTTCAGCATCTACTTATAAAATTAATTAAACTTTACTTCAGGAAAAGATCCATAATTCTTTTTTGAACAAAGGTTCTTACATGCTACTGTTGGAATTCTTTTCTTTAAAGAAAAAAACAACATTGATATCTAACAATATTTCTCTATCACAACAAAAATACTGAATGCTTGATAGCAAAAAAAAAAAGGGCAGAAAGAACACAAAAAGACCCAACTCTTTTTATGTGGGAGGTGCTGTGTTGATGTATTTCCCTAACCCTTACTAGATTTCTACAGATGTAAAACTGAGGGTTTTCTTTACAGAGTCGGGATTGATGACAGCATAATTTGGAAAGTTCTTGGAAACATTTAGTTTTATAGTTTGAAACTACAATTTGATAATGCTGATATGCCACACAATCTTCCTATGCTTTGTCATCTTCTTGGGGCCATTAGCTTCTCTTTGCAAGGCGACTAGAATTATATTGCAAAATATAATTCTCTCATAGGTACAATACCAGAGATAAGAAGCACAGTTGCAAAAAGATCTATCCAATGTTTCCTTTTGATTACACGCTGATATTTTTTATTTCCAACTTGGTAGAGCCTTCATTTAGATAAAAATATTTCCCAATTACAATGAACATGAAAATTGCTAAATTAGATATCTGAAAAGAAATAATTATAGTCATATTTTAAAATCCTCTACAGTGATGCTCTGATCTTTGAAGTACAATGGTGTGTTGTTGCAAAAGGACAGACAAACCAGTGGAAATAGCAAAGATGAAAAGAGGTATTTCTTGTGCTTTCATGAAAAAAAAGAAATTGATTTATGATGTAAATTATTCTACAAAACAGTCTGGTAAACAATTCAGACACTCTGCAGCAAGTTCTTTTCAGAGCTTCAAAGTCAACTGTAAATGATGGTAGGAGTGAAAGTCTGACAGGCATGGAGCAGCTCTCCATGCTGCACCTAAGAGGCCTGTGTATTTCAGCATGGGTGTTAGGGTGCACTGCAAATATGTAGAAGAGGATCTCAAATTCCAAAACTGAGTTCTGTGTCCTTCCCCAGCCAGCTGCTAGGTGCATCACTCAGAGCGATGAAAATGACAACACTTGTATCAGCCTTGCAGATGGTTTTATACAAATAATATGCATACATACATTTCTTGCCACCACAGGGTAAGGGAAGGCAGCTCATGCCAGTTCTGGAGAGTTCTAGGAAGTGCTGTAACTCAAAGCACACATAAATACAGAAAACTGACTCTTGGGTTTAAATTACCTTCGGCACTCATTTCCCACTTAGTGAAAAGTGAGAATATTGGGATTTGATGCTATAAATATTGGAGTGAATGGTAAGGAAATTTAAAATGTCATAAAAGATAATTATTACATTATTATTCTCCCCAAAACAGTTTAAGCCAATGTTACTCATGACATCATTTGTTTTTTTTAATTTTTTTTATTTCCACTCATACAAACTTAACAGGTACACTGGTCCCCCCTCCTCCAACCCCCTAGCCCCCATGCCCCCCTCCCCTCCCCCTTCCTTCCCCATCCCCCAGTGCCTCCCCCATCCATCCCCGTAGCATCCTTTAATGTGCATGCCAAACTCTCCTCTGGGTCCTCGTCTCTGATGAGGTGCAAGGACCCAGTGGCATTTCCCAGAACTAAGCTCCTTCAAATTCCAGTAGACAAACACAATTATTTTTCTTTTGAAAAAAACTTTTAGTTCTTCAACACATGTGCATGTTCTAACCATGAATGCATTCCTTTCAAAAAATTTCTTTTCTCAACGTCGTAGTGGACATTTTAGTATTTCGGTATTGACTTTGTAGTTACGTAGTTTCAAATGGTCTCATGACTTCATAGCTACCAGTGTGGCTAAGCACAACTGGCGAAAGTATTTCCCTCAGTTTGAATCTTAGGTTTTCTTCTATTTTTAATAAGTATTAAATATTATAAGGTACATTTGCATGTAAAGAATGCACTTTATTAATCTCTTTGAGATAAGTATTTACCTTATATTATTATATTTTTATATTTACATAATATTATTATGAATATTTGTGTTATTTTTTGAATTTATATTATTGTATTATAGAAGTATAGGCTAAATGAATCAGGGCTGTGCTGTTCTTGATATTTATTGTCTTATTTAAAACTTTCAGCTCACTATCATTCTGTAATAGTCATATATTTCTTAAATTTGTAAATGTGCTTCAAGTTGATAAATAACTGTGTTATGCACTTGAAACACTCTCAGTAGAAAAGTATACCAAAATGATGCCTTAAATATGAGAAACTAAAGTTATGACTCACATAAAGACTCAATAAATCAACCGTATGCATCTATTTACAAAGCTTTTTTCCCCAGAATTGGACCTCAAGGTATTTCAGTAGAAAGGAATGCAATTGGTAATTTTTCTTCTCTCAGAGACTGACTCAAATATCTATTCTATCCATGAGGAGGAACGTAATGCTTCACAGGCAAGATCACTGCTGTTCTTGTTTCATGTTTCATGCATTCTTTCTCAAGCTTATCATTCTTATTATGGTTAAGAATAAGATCGAATATTGCAATAATAGAGCCAGAAGACAATTCCTACAATAACAGAGCTTTACCAAACAGTTTTATTCTCACAACTCATTGCTGCAGTACCTGTGTTGAAAATCTTAATGGAGAGAGAATATCTATACAGCTCACAATTTCAGACAGAAGTGCATCATGACAGGAGAGTCATGCCACATCAGGAACCCAGGATTACTGATTACATCAGCAACAAGAGCAAAGGACAAGGACCAAAGATGAATATTTGCTTGCTTTCCTCCCTACACAGCTAACTATCTCCATATTTATCTGACTGCCCAGAGAACAATCCTACCCACTGTGGTTTGGGTCTTTTCATTATGAATTATGTAAATACGATAATCCATCACAGACTTCCCCAGAGACTTGCCTTAACCATATAATAACCTATAAGTATACCTAGAGAGTCATCTTCAAAGAGTTAGGTTAAAATAGAGACTACCATCACAAAGATGTGAGAATACAGTCTTTAACACATTAGCAACTTAGGTTTAACCAAGGCAGTCTTTAACTTACTTAAAAACTATTATCATATGTATCTGATACACTTTCACATAAAATAATTGATAACATAGCAGTCACATGATTACATTTAATATTTGAAATTCCTGTGTATCAGTTCAAGGGTATTTCCTAAATTTTGAGAGATTTTATTTCTGCTATCTATGTGAGTCTATGGTTAATTTATTAGTGTTTCCTGAAGCATACCTTTCAGAACACTTTTCTTAAAGTCTCCTTGGACACTGTATTTCAATAAGTCTTTCCAAATATCTACTACGTTTAAGTTAATTATAGGAGAACTGATGCTCCATACATTTAGTTTGTAAGACAAGAAAAAAGTATGGCTTCTGTATACCATTTGCTATTTATAGTAAAATCCACAAATCTGTAGCATTGAACTTCTTATCTATTTAGTAAATACACATGGACTCCCAGCTTTGCACCTTGCACTGGATCACAGGTCAAAGATAAACCATTGGGCAGAACCACATAGGTAGGTACTCTATTATTAAGAATTTACAAGGCTTGGGGGGTGTAAAATTTGAACTGAGACTCTCTTCAATTAAGACTACATTGAAGGGGACATTAAATCATGAGGTATCACATAGTTGCCAAATGAGGAATAGTTCTCCATCTGAGACATCCCTCAAACTGAGCACAGAAGCATGATTGGCATATGTCAGGAAATAATACTCAAGCAGAAGGATCACCATTTCCAAAGATGCTAAGAAACGAAGAAAGTTAGGAGAAATATGGGACACTAAGATAGAAAAATAAATAAATTACGAGAGAAGATGAGAAAAGTAGTCCTTAAAATTAAAAATAAAATGTCCTTCAAATTAGGAATCTAATCATCCCATACACTGTTTATAATAATTAAATGTATGAGAGAAGTAAGAAAATGCAGAGTTCATTTTCTTAGAATCACAACATTGTGTGACTTTCTGTGATAGTCCAAAATAACACACATTCCTATTGATATAAGATCATAGATCATGATATCCCCTCGTGCTTTTGCTAGATCACCAATTCATCCATAGATACTGTAATTCCATCCAACATAGGTCTACTTCACTGCATCCTGTAACTCAATGACTCTACTTAGTAAAGCATAAATTAGTAAAGACAATACTTAATAGAGAAAATCCAGGTTCATAGGCACCAAACCAGTTCTCCTGAATCTTCTTAAACAGGACCTTAACAGCTAGAAACAGGCCAGTGGAATCACAAATAGAAAGAAGTCACATGAATCTTCATATGCAACACAGAGCATAGCTCATATGTGTGGTCCCATTAAATCTTTATTTCTGTCTTTTGTGAAAAATTCCTTGCATAATATTATTTTAAAATAGTACCCTCCAATCACATATACACAAAATCTGACTTATAAAATTCTCAAAATGGTGGAGAAAATCTCCTCATTTTTAACTTGGAATAATGGTTCAGGGGTTAAGACTCTGTCACAAGCAGCGGGTCCTGAGTTCAGATCCCAGGTCTCACATAAAAACACCAGGCCGAAATGGTGGTAGGCTGCACTTCTGACCCAGGTGGGCAAAGCCTGGGAAATCCCAGAGAGCAGCAAGAAGGAGGTAGAAGCAATCATGGATGATTCCCGAAGTAACCTTGGTCCTCGACATGGACACACAGCGCCCTCTGATACACACACACAAGCACACACACAAAATAAATAAATATATTTTTAAAAATCTTGTCATTTTATAAGTAAAGCTAACAATGACATGTAGCTTTTAGTATATACATATATAGATCTATTTTCATGTAAAATATAGAAAATAAAGTAATGATCAAAATAAATTCTTTCATATAACTTTCCAAAGTCATATATAATTCATTCTATATAAATATATGTATACATATTAAAATGAAAACTGAGATTTGCACTTAAAACTAGTGATTTTCCTTTGTTATAATTTGCCAAAATGACTGTGATAAAAGAAATCATCTAAGGATATTATAACCAATTTATTGTAAGAGATCCCCCTGTTTAAATAAGTTTAGAAAAATCCTAACCAAAGATTTTGATTTTGCATAATAGTTAACATGTTCCATATATATATATATAATGCATGTGAAGTGTTTTAAAACTCAATTTTATGTAGTTCTTTCTGCATTGCTTTTGAAACAACAATGTGCAAGATTATTAAATAATTAAATAGCACTGTGTCATGTGCTTTCTACAAATTGTCTGTAATTTCTGTATATGTGATTGCAACAAGAGGTGCTTCCTCACTTTTATATCACACTGGAACACCATTGGAAATACAGAAAACTGATGAACAAATTGTTACTGACAATCCTTGAAGCATATGTCACCATGAACAACTGTTGGCGTCAGAGAGGAAACCTTTCTTTATTGCAAGAGTATTATGACACTCTGAATCCAATAAGGAAACGGAGGTCATACTGGTTTCTTTTTTTTTTTTCATACTGGTTTCTTAAAAAAGAAAAGTTGATGTCAGAATTTTAAAACTAGTGTAAGAATAGCTATAGCATACAAGACAATGTTCATTGTAACCCAGGGTTTAGGAAAAGCATAAGACCAACTTGAAATAGATCCAGACCTCCTTAGTGGCTTAATCCCCTTAAGAGCCGAGAAGCATGCTTGGAGTTTCTAAACAATAGCAACCTGCAGAGTTGCCCAGGTAGCAGTGAACCATATGTTAAGCATATGGTGACAAGTCTGTGCAGTGGGATTTGGAATTTCTCTTTATGCAAAAGGCCTTCAGAATAGAGACTATACAGTGGTGGCAAAACAAGTTACAAATCTATATGAAGTCACAGGCAGGCTGCATACATGTTGCTCAGGAACTTACAGAAATATCTGTCCCTCCAGGAGACAGGGAGCTAGATGTTCTGTTTCCATGTTGATAAGGTTCCAGAAAGGTGATCTCCAGACCAAGGCTACTAAATTACAGAGGTTTAGTGCTCCCGCAGCTGTGGTGGGTAAGCTCCCAAAGGTGCTTTTAAACTTGTGACTGCTGAAACACAGCCACAAAGGAATTTTAGGAAGCCTTTTTTTCCTGAAAGTCCTTACAGTGTCCTCTTTCGAGAAGTGCAATTCTCGGATCACAGGAGAGGAGGTTTCAGGATCCTTAGAGGCAAGAGGTAAAACAGTCATAATGCAGTTTCCATAATAGCAGGCAGCCCAAGAAGGAACTCCAAGCTATGCCACTGAGTCCTGAACCCTCACTAGTGTACACAATTCAGAGGGAAATTCAGCACCACATAAACTGATGCTCTGGAGGATGGGAGAGAGAAAGCAGGAAGCACCAAGAGAGGAGTAGGGAAGGAAAAGAGGTGAGAGGGAGTGGGAAGTGAGAAGCAGGGGAGATTGCGATGGGAGACAACAGGGGAGAAGTGAGGAAAGAGGGAGAAGAAGGGGAGTACCTATTGAGCTTGTATAATTAGGCAAAAAATGCAATACAATTAAAAATTAATAAAAGAAGTGCAATACTCTACTCCCATTGAAGGGGATGAACTTAAGAATATTCAGTCATTTTTCTTGGAATGTACAACATGGTGATAACTTACTGGCCCAGTTATGCAGCTTGTCGTTGGTCATGGAGGCCTTTGGAGCATCCAACTTTGCAACTGTGACACTGTACATGCAGTAGTACTACGTCGCCCACCTACAAGTGGAAGAAAATTGGAAGAAATGATGGCTAAATTTCCTCTGCACTTTTGCTTTAAAGCCCTTTATTTTCTTTTAAGTATAAACTCACAGAAAGTGGTGAAGATACTAGATAGTATTCCTCCAGATGTTTCCAGTAACTATGTTTTTCATAGTTATAGAACATTATGAGATCCAAGAAACAGGAATTGACATAAACCCTCATATTCAGAAACTCCAACAATTATTAATCTTTACTTCATATTTATAGTTTTAATGCTACCAAAATAATATATACATAGAATTATATAGTATGCGGCCCTTTAAGATAAACTTCTTTTTCAATCTGAATCATATCCCTACATATCTACCAAGATAATTTGCCTTGCATTTTTGAAGGTATGTGTGTATGAGTGTGTGTGTGTGTGTGTGTGTGTGTGTGTGTGTGTGTTAAAGGGAACTTGATTGCATGGGTCTGTAGAGGCTCAAGGGTGACTTCTACCATCATCCTGGATTGATATTATTCCTTATTACTTTGATTTGGGGTTTTCAAGACTCTGCCTTCCAGAACTGGAAGTGCAGGCTGTCAGCATACTAGTTCAGTATTTTTACCTGGGATCTGAACATACAAACCGATCTTTTTTTTTTTTTTTGTGAGGCAAAGGGTTTAGCTCCTGAGCCTTTTCCCAAGCCCTTTTGTTGCAATATTTGCATCTTAATGGCTCTACTTAGATCATTTATTTAATATTTGATCAATAGAGCGTAAGTCTGCTATTTTGTTTTATTTTTATTCTTTCTATTCCTTGCTGCTATTTCCTTTTTTGCTGTGGTATGGCTTCCCTTTCTAGACTCCCAAAGGAGAGGTGTCCCATTACTTGCAGGACTATTGATCCAGCAGCACCTTTGCTCAGGTGTGAAAAGTAAGCTGTGACAGTTACTCTTTACTATTGCTATGAGAGAGCACGCAAAGTCAAACAACTTATAGGAGAAAGGGAGATTTATTTAACTTACACTTCCAGAAGGGAAATATAGTCTTTCATAGAGATGGCATGACTGGCTGTCTAAGGCTGGCAGGCAGGCTGTCACAGCAGATCTCCACATGGCTTGAGCATTCCTGGAACATCTCTCTTCCTATATTCTGTGGCGCTCTTCATAATGGTCCATTACTGGGAGGTTCCTATGAAAACTATGGAGGTTTCCATGGGATCTAGAGCAGGTATCATCCCTTCAGGTGTTTTCAGTTTATCCTTCCAGGTGTGGTTTCAGCTGATCTTAGTTAATGCCAGTTATGTCAAGTTGACACCCAGGCTTAACTATCACAGAAGCTTTCCATGGGACTTCCTCTGCCACCACCATGAGAAGGAAGATCTCATTATCAGGACGCTGATGATGAAGTGCCTTCTTACGTACACAGGGAAGCAGGGAATGGGAAACGATGTCCCACCCCCACCCCTGTGGAGCAAAAGCACTAGATGGCCTTCAGAGAACTCTCTGATAAAGGCTTTGTTATCACTTTTGTGAGTTTGTGTGTGTGTGTGTGTGTGTGTGTGTGTGTGTGTGTGTGTCTACAGAGCAAAATATTTAGACTCACTGCTGTTCACCCTTTGAAGGAATAAGATGGAATGCTGTCTACAGATATGGTGTGATATTTTCCCAGAAAAAGGCAGTCATATGTGAAAGATTTTATCTTTGTATTCTAGCCTCTCCTTTTTCATGTGTGTTAGTATATAATTTGTTTTTACTGAAACCTTCCTGGTCTTCTCTTATTGCTTTATTTACTTATTGACTCTTTCAACTAACACTTGTTTGTTTTTGTTTGTTTGTTAAAGGAAATTTGCCACCATATTGTTCATGAAATTTCAATCTCCCCAGCCAGTGTGCCTTTTCTCTGCCTTTCAAAGAATTTTTATACTTATTTTACATATAATTTTCAGAGGCTTTTATTATAATCAAGGGGAGGTGCTGAGAGATGTAGATCTCTTCTATCTAGATCTAGAGTAAAAGTCAGACTTCAGAGAAATCATAAAAATTCTTGAATTTGCTCTTTCTGCCATCTTGGGAACATCTTGCTGGGAAAAGGCTTCTAAAGGGCAAATATCGGGGGCTGGAGAGGTGGCTCAGGGGTTAAGCCTCTGCCTTGCAGGAGGAAGGTCCTGAGTTCGGATCCTAGACCCCACGTATAGACGCCGGGCAGAAACGGGAGCGGCCTGCGTTTCTGGTCCTGGTAGGGCGGAGCCTATGAATCCCTGGGCAGAGTAAACAGGAGATGGAGGCGTCCATGGTGGTTCCCGAATTCGTCCATGGTTCTACACACACACACATACATACACACATGAGCACGCACACAATTGAATACATAATAAATAATAATAAAAATTTTTAAAAAATAAAGGGCAAATATCTATGGTGCAAGGCCCTTTTTTTGCTAGCTATAAGTGGGGTCTGCGTAACCAAAGGAAACATACTTCTCTTCTTAATACCCGAATGAAACTGACTTTACTTGGGCAAGAGATGTGCTTATGTGCACAAAGCAAAAAACAACACAGTGACTCCTGGTAGCAAACCAAACTAAACCAGAGTAATCTAGGGAAAGTTAACCAGGGCTCATGGAAACAGTGCATTGTTCTGGCTAAAATCCAAAGCAACCTTCCTACAAAGGCCATTGGGGAAAAGAATTTGTGTGGTGCTGTACCCCTCACAGATTTAAACTAATGGAAAATAAAAAAAATTGTAAAAAAAATCCTAAATATTAAGGAAAATACATTTAATATAAGGGTAAAAAAAAGTTTTGCTCTATGAATTAAAGGCTTGAGGGCAATTGTTTCATAAAACACATATCAGCAGCTTTGCAGTTCCAACACTTTCTTGTACCTTACTGAGAGAGGAAGGATTGGGAAAGTTGCTTCTGGGGACAATGAGGATTCCTCCATCTACTTAGTGTTTCTCTGACTGGGTTAGATTGCCTGGGGACTTCAATTCTGGCTGAGTTAGGACCCTGGCCTCAGACTCTGATTGTAATTAGGGTGACTAATTTCTAAAACTTTCTTCTTTGGCTCACTGGTTTTTATTTTACCCAGATTTCTCATCATAGCTATACAAATATGTTCAAAAATAGTGTTTCATTAAAAAACAACTTTTGTGGTCATTACTATTAACTGTAACACTGTTTTAAACAGTCCTATCTTAGTAAGATGTTTTTAGCAAAGTGCACTAATTTACACATGAGACCCAAATTTATTAGCATTTTTTGGTGAAAGTCTCAACATTTGCTGTTTAAGAAAAAGATATGAAGGTCTTGCTTGGTGCTATGTTTTTAGGAAGACTTCCAATACTAACTAAACCAAATGAATTAATAATTAGATTTCTGTAGCCAAAATTTCTAGTCTGTTTAGTCCATGGATTTGTGTCTTAAAACATCCTTTGCCTTTTTACAGTCTGGGAGGCTTATAAGCTGTGAAAATATTTCTGAATTAAAATTATGTTTAAGCAAAAGATTGAGTCAGAATCAGGATTATTAGCCTCACCGAGGGGCATCCTACACACAAGAATGTCCTCTGGGGAGCTAATTAATGCACAAAACTGTACCTCCTTCGGATATCATGTGATATTTACACATGAACATTGTGTTAATTCAAATTATGATGCCTGTCTCCTCCAATGTTTATTAGTTCTCTATAGTAACACACTCAAAATTATTTCTTCCCTTATTAATATATTACATTAACATTATTTATAGTCAATTTGTTGTGCAGTAGAACACCAGAAAGACATAACCTCCTTCATGTTGATTAACCAAAAATATGGATCTAATAGAACTTGAGTAGAGAATTGTGATTACTAGAGCCCAGAGAGACTTGGGTAAGAGAGAGATAGGAGAAGGTCAAAGTCATAAGTCACACAACTAACTATTGTATTAAGTATTGCTATTTGTCTAGTAAAGTTGTCTCAAGATCACACTAAAACTGATTCTGGCCATTGAAATAGTGTGTCTATCCATATATACCACAATTCCAAGATAATTAGCACATCTATAGCATTTCAATAGTACAAAGTGTTTTGTTTTGTTTTGTTGACATTTCTTATTTGTTGTTTGTTTGCTTATTTGTTTATTTTAAATGAAGGCACTCAGAATAGAAAACACTACCATGCATTTTTTAATAGTATGAAAAAGTTGTTAGTTAATGAAAATAAAATGTATTACTTTTTTATTTTCATGTTTGTGTGTGTGTGTTTTGCATGTGGGTAAGTGTACGTGTGTGTGGTATACACACATGAATGAGTTTTGATGTCTGTGGAGGTCAAGGTGACCTCCAGAATCATACTTTATTGCTCTTCCACCTCATTGTGATGAGCTTGTATTTATAATTAAACTCAGCCCCCACATTTTTATCTATTATGTACACTTAGTTATATACATTGAATATCTTCCAAAGTATGACCAGCAAGAAAAGAAATCTATAGCTACAGTGCTGGGTAACCTTCCAAGATAGTTTTTAGGCATGCTTTAAAGGGAAGTGAGTACCAGAACCACTATCCTAATTCTTTTCCAGGAAAACTCTTTGAATCTTCAAAACCAAAATCTAATTTTGAAAGCTCCAAATTCCCAAGTTTGCAATACAAGATGTCTTGGTTCTTATATGTAAAAAATTCTAGTAGATTGAAACTTGCCAATCATACTTTATTCCTCCCTCCACTCACCCTCACCTGTGTGTGTGTATGTTTATTTGTTTGTGTGTGTTTATATATGTATATGAATGTGTTTTGGGGGTAAAAACATATTTTCCTTCCATTTTTTTCTATTTATCACATAATTCTAAAACAAGGTGAGTTTCAAATCATAATGAGAAAAGAACTGGGTACAAAGAAGATATTAAAACTAGGTGGTAAGGAGCATATCCTGGAGTTACACAGATGAGTTTCAAAGCCAGGCTTAGCACTAAAGACTTTTGGGAGATTATTCACCTTAATTTCCTTACCTGCAAGATAGTAAAAAGAGTAGCAAATAACCTGCTAATATCGGAAATAAAATAGGGTATATAAGAAGTGATTATCCAAGTGTTTCCCTTACAGCAAAAAGCTTAATAACTTTTAGCTTTTAGTCTAATATTTTTGAAATAAGGCATTTACAAAACCAATAGTTCCAAAAGAAAGCTTAAACTGTTGCACACAAGAAATGACCCTTTTTGCTTTATTGCCCTTTTCATAAATTGCCTTTTTCACAGAAAATATTAAACAATGAATTAACAAAACCAGCTTCTCATAAAAAAGAAAGGAATGAAATTATATCTTCCTAGTGTTTTTCCTCTTTGTATCACCTGGCTTTGTTTATGCCGAACATTCATCTCAATCCATGTAATTTGTGGTTAACTGATGTAGCCTTGTGATATAGTCAAGAATCCTGAAAGGTGTATCTCTAAAATGGTTCTGATATCTGAGCAAATTTTTGATGAAAGACCTATTGGCATTTCAGGAGAACCTGGAATCCTCCCCATTCCCAATACAGAAGGGTTCTCTGATTCTTCTGAGGCAGAAATGGGAATCCAGCGACTACCAGAGGAGTGAGCGCTGTCTTGGGCGCAGTCAGTGTAGAATCTCCCAGCTGAGAGAAACCACGTTGCCTGAGCCTGAAGAAGTTCTGCCAGCACTTGAACCTCCAGATCCCTCGAGTCTGTCCTGTAGCTCGATGGAAGAGTTGCTGAGTGAAGAGCCTGCAGTCAGTATTCCCCAGGACCAGGTCAAGCACTCCCAGGAATGCAGCCAGCCAGAAGTGCTGAAAGAGGATTCTCTGATTGGCCGGCGCAGAATTGAACGCTTTTCCATTGCCCTAGAGGAGCTGAGGAGTGTGTTTGAAGCTCCCAAGGATGGAAGTAGAACTTCTGGACATGCTGAATATTGCCAAAAGGTAAGAAGCCAATGTTTGGGAATTCAGGATTACAGTCAGCAAGCAGGCAGCTTGTCTAAGTTATTGTGCTTCCTTTTTTTTTTTTTTTTTCTCTCACCAGTGCTAGCCTGATGTCTTGAAGCCTTCATGTAGGAGCTACAAGCTTCACATCTTCTATTATTGACTTCCTCTATGGTCTGATCCGTTGGGGACTTGAGCAGTTTCCTCTCCCATAAAAACAATTCTGATACATGCTCATGTGTTTTTGTTTCTTTGTGTACGTGTTTTGTTTCCACAAGTAGGTGGCAAGATCCTCTGAGACAAGGACAGATTTCGAACAGTTCTTTATGTCTCAGCTTTCCAGTGGTGTTACCAGCCTTGGTGAGATCTGTCAGATAGTCTGAATATCTTTTCATTCTGAAGTCTTTAAAATATGGGCTAAGAAATAAACTAATAATAAACATATTAATAAAAATAAAATAATTGTCATGCATTTAAACAAAGGAAGTCACAGAAAATCAGAATGAGACTGAAAGGGTAACTTGAGAGAAGTTTATGCAGCATGTGATTACAAAAGAGAAAAGGACTGAAGTCTCTGACAGGTGGGTGAAAATAGGGATGTTAGATTGAGAAGAGGATTGCAATGTGACTAGAATTTTGTCTGTCATATACAGAAAGTTTCACATGGAGCAGCCAGCAGAGGACTTCCTACTTTTGTCTCTTTCTTGGCCAGGCATCAGACTTTGAAACTCTTCATTTCATGAAATCTCTCCTAGGAAGACTGGGACCATCAGCTAGAAATTTCTGCATCTGTTGGATAGCCAGGACTCCACATAATTATTTATACCTTTATTTAATTTTTGCTGTTATCATTTGGTAGTGCAATGAATTTTTCTCATTTTTCTCCAACTCCCTTCCTGTTCCATTTCATACTTTATCCTTTCCAAGTAACTTCCCATCTGTTTTCATCATATTTTCCCCATGTGGCCCACTGGGTTTCATCTAGGAGGTCTGCACAAGCAAGTTCCTGATACTTGACTGGAACATGAATGATTTATCAGTTAGAGTTTTATTTTTATCCTTATAAATTAAGCAAAGCAAAATGAGTTTTCACTCTATGTTGAATTTAAATTAGTAATCTTGGACATATTTCTAAAATAATTAATAAAATATGGGCTTATGAACAATGGGCATACATGTAAATTATCATCATACAACATGTTCTTATCTGGATGAATCTTGTTGCTTAAATGTAGCAATAAGGAAGACAGAACTAATAAGATTTTCTGATAAAAATGTGAGATGATCCACATAGTGTGTGAGGTGGCCAAATAGTATTCAAGAAAAATGAGAGCAAAAATAAAGTATAGGAATATAACAACTTTGCTTGCAAAAATGAGATTTGATGAATACATTTGATATACTATATTTTAAATATTCTCAGGTGCAATGTCATTATATAGGACTTTTCTGAATGTAGAGTTCAGTATTTATGATTTTAAAATTAAAAACACTATGCAGAGTCACAACTTTAAAATCACTTATGTAAATAACAATGATATTACCAAAATCCTTTTTCTACAAAAATTCCATGAAATCCATAATGAGGTGGGTATTGGGTGCAAAAAACAAAGAGGTAATTTAGGAATCAACTGTCCTTCCAACCACGAAGCACTTAGGATATTGTTAGGTGACTATAATTGTAGTCGAAATAAATTTGAAATTATACATTTCACTCAGTGTAAAATGATAATGTACAATATCATATTTAGCTTTTTATGTCTTTTGTTCTTCCTTATATTAACACTTTATACTGTTGGGCATCATTACAATGTAATGAGATAATTTTTATTTGCATAAATCATGCAAATTCTCTAATTACTTATAGCTATGACACATATTTATGAAGACTTAAAATATTGATTATGTAGGGAGAGTTCTTCAATATTTATAACACTTAATGTGAGGACTAAAAATAATCTCATATATTGAAAATTGTTTGCAACAAGGAAATCATTTGAACAATAAGAAACAATTGTACATTATTATTGCTACAGTGGGTAATTTATCAGCTGTAGGCACTTGATTCAAAAATATTATAAATTATTTGGGCTTTAATTTAAATTAGTATACTTTCAAATTAGATATGTATCCCTATGAAAGATATAATATACTTGGGTAAACAACTAAATGTGTCTAAACCATATCCAGCAAACACAGGGGAAATATGTCTTATGTATTACAAAATGTTTGAGTAGAGTTGATTGGAAATTTATTAACAGAAAAACATACTGGAATAATCTTAATATTATTTTTCTATCTCTTTATATTTTCTTTTCTCATTCTGATTTCTATTCTTCATATTTCATATTCTATTTAAATGAAAATCAATCCTTACAATATTCACCATTTAAGAAGGTTTCTTTAAAAAATCACTAATATAATTCTAATAGAAAATCAATAAGCTACTCTTAACATGATTTTATTAGCTGACATTTTATAACTTCAGAGCTCTACATTTTGCTAGTGTTACTGAAATTTAAAATGAGCTTAAAATGAATAGTTTATTCCTATGAGACAAGATATAATAAACAAAAATTCATAGTGCTGTCAGAAATGAATGGTGTGGAACATGATTTTAAGAGAGCTTTTAATTCTGAGTACATGCCTTAAAATACTAAATCTTATAAATAAGGAATGGTGCATCTGATTTCAATACTAGGAAACATATTGTCATTTTTGATTATATATTTTCAGTTAATAATTACTGTGCCATAAATTACTCCAAAGTTGTGACTTCAGACACTAAATATTTGGTACTTTTTATAAGTTTGAGGAAGTTGGTTATTTATCTGCTCATGTCAAGAGTCACCCATGCATCTATGGTCACCTGCCACTCAGCTGGAGTCTGATTATCCTTGATTGGGTACAAAGTTAAAAAACAAAAAACAAAAAACAAAAACAAAAAAAAGAGATAGCTTTGTCTCGTGGACTCACCTCCTGCAGTAGCTTCCTCAGATTGATGTACAAGCCTGAAGATTTTCAAGAGGGAGCATGGAAATGCATGAGGCTTCTTGGAGGCCTATGTTCAGTGCTTGTGTAAATTTTACATATTCTCCTGACCACAGTGCTTTTTATATGAGCCTGTTTAAAATAGCACAGTAAAATAGAATCCACTTTTTTACATGTTTGCAAAGGAAAATACATATTAAAGGAATAATGGGAACCATGTTCTAAAACATTCATCAACAGGCATATAAACTTAAATAAATTCAAGGACCACTTGATATATTTGAATTAGCATAAATTTTAGAATGACTTTGCACAACAAATCCATTTTGACAACTATTCATAGATAAAATTCATGTCTTATTCTTCATTTGAATGTTTGTGACCACACTGATATTTGGCCATTTGGTAGTCAGGTTAATGAATACACATCTTAATATCTATACATTAATTCCTTGAATATGTGTCTGTGTTGCCTCATGGCCATGTGGTTAAACAAAGTATCTTGAAAAGCTAACATCTTGGAATTACTATCTTTTTATATGAATTTAAGTTACTAGATGAAAGACTGAGAGAAGATGTATTGACAAGAACAACAGAAAAGCAGAGGGTGGAGCAATATGGGGCTTTAAGTAAGGAATGCAGGACTATTGCCAAGTAGTCCCAAGTAGCAGGAAAAGATACTAAAATGGAGTGACTTTTTTTTTCAGTATGTTGATGGAATATAGTTTGCTGTAGTAGCAACAGGTAAACAACATGGTTACTTTGCTTAAAAGGCCTGGGTGATACATCATTGGAGTTTCACTCTTCTCAGAAAATAAAAATATACTCTTATATTTCAAAATAAAGACTAGAGTTTCTTAGATTTTTCATTGATAATATGAATGTTTGTAATATAATTGAATGGATTTGCTAAAGTTTAACTCTTAGTTTTCAATAATTTAGTTTTCAATAATTCTTTAATCAAGAAAGTTTGCCTTTCAAAATCGAAAATAAAGGAAAAGTATTAGGAAGGATAATATAAACAAAAGGCTGGCCAGATGTTATAAAGATATGAAAAAGTGACATTTGCTTCAATATATATTGTGACAGGTAATATAGATCATGAGCAAAATACATAATTTTTTAAAGAAATGAATTTAGTGGTGGTTAACCATTCTGCATAGGCGCAGGCTTTGAAATAATTTTTAGCAGAATGAGCAGATGGAAGTCATTCCTTCTATTGCAAAGTCCCTATCAGATCTAAAGGACTGAGATGCTGACATTCCCAACATGCCTCCCTGACAGATCTTGTAACCTTCTCTTAGTTACTTTACTCAATTTTTGTCTCCTCGGCTCCAAATGATAAAACACATGATTGTCACTTTATGTTACTTAACAATTTGTGTGTTTTCAATGCTCCCATTTTTCAAACATTCTATTATGTGATTCATACTGAGTTTACTTAATATTCTTTCCCTTTTTTATTTTGCTAGCTTTACAAATATAATGAGTGGTTGTCTCAGCCCCTTTCCTTTCTCTTTCTTCCTTTTCTATCTTCCCTTCTCTTCACCAACTTCCTGTCTGCCTGCTTCTGTGTACCCCAGAGTTCCCTTTTGATTATCTGCTCTAGTAGGGTCTCAGGCCTCTGTGGCACACAAAGGGAACTTTCTTGGGTACACTCAATGATAAGGGCACACCCCTTCACCTTTCTTACCCTAGTTCCTAAAGTTCCCACTGCATGTAATGTTTTTCCTGAGATCTTTGCTATTCTATGGGGGAATTTTTATATGTCAGGCATTGTACAGGTCTGGTTAGGATAAGTCTCACTGAAGTGGGTTCCTCTTCAACAACCCTGCCTTGAATGGAATTTCTTGGCTAGAGATGGACCTCCTCATCTTTAGGCTTTACAATCTCACCTACCCCACACTTCTTCCACAAGGTTCCCTGAGCCTTAAGATGGAAAAAAGATTTGGTTCACCTGATTCTGACCTGATTCTGGCTCCACATTTCAGGGCTACTGGTACTCTGCATTCTGATTGGTTGCTGTTGTCAATTTCACTGCTATTCCAGTTCACTAAAGTGCCTGTTGTTTGGGTATTGATAACTTTTCTTATCTAAAGGTAAAATGAAAGGTGTTAGGTGGAAGTTTATACTCTGTTGTTAAAACTGGTTTATACTGCTGGGTACGTGTTCCTTGTTATGGGCAGAGGGGCGTTAGGGGCTAGTAAGCAGATAGTTGGTTACCTGGAGGCTAACCATACTCTCTGTGGTGTTCTATTCCTGTTCTTCCTTTAAGACTTCTCTGCTCATGATCTTTGTTTCTTTTCTTTTGAGATCTTCTTCCATTCCCACTGGATTGTGTTCCTTTGCATTACTGTGCTTTGTAAGAGTTTCTGTTTGATTGTAGGATCCACTTATAAGGGAGAACAAATGATGTCTTTCTTTTTGTATCTGGAATGTTTCAGTATGGTTTCTTCCAGTTCCATCCATTTATTAGCAAATTTCATTAGTTCATCTTTCAGGACCTCTGAATAGCATTCCAGTGTATATATGTACCACATTTTAATGAACCATTTATCAACTGTCGAACATCTAGATTGGTTCCATTTCTGTGCAATTGTGAAAAGGGCTGCTATAAACATGGTTTTACAAATGTCTCTGGTGCCAGATGCAATGTTCTTTGGGAATGTCTCCAGTAGTAATATAGCTGAGTAATATGGAATTTGCACTTTTAACTTTTTTAGCTACCTCCAAATTGATCTCCAAAGGAGGTTAAAATCCCACCAGCAATGTATGAGAGTCCCCTTCTTCCCACATGCACACTAGCGTTTGCTGTTTTTTGTGTTTCGGATCTTAGCCATTCTAACTAAAGTGAGATAATATCTCAGGGTGGTTTTAATTTTCATTTCCCTAATGACTAGTCTTGCAGTTCACCTGCAAGATGATAAAAATCACCATCAAAACAACTCAAGAGAACAAGGGATTTATACTCTTAAAATAGATTGGTGATAGTTTCTTCCACAGTTTAACAGGAGAGCTTACACCAATACCAGAGCTGAGAGAACTCGCCATACCATCTTCACCTAATGGCTGAGAAAGGGGCAATCCTTACTGGCTGAACTAGCATGTCTGGCCATGTATACATAAGGCTGACTCCTTTCTTAAAACGTTTCCTCCATTTTATTCACCTACCTTGGAAATAGTCCCACCGATCATAGGCTGGGCCTTCTCCATCCACTAGGTAATCACATGCAGGTTCGCTCTGGGCTTAATTCAACTACTAATTCTGTGTAAATGTGTCCAGAGCTCGAACCCTTAACTATCAAGTTGACACCTGCAACTGACTATGACAACTAGGAAAGTAGAACATATTGTAAGATGTTTGTTAGACATTTGAATGTTGTCTTATGAGAAATTTCTTTTCAGATCTATAGACCATTTTTTGATAGGGTTGTTTACTTCCTTGGTTTTTATTTTGTGAAGTTCTTTATGTACTCTGGATATTAGCCCTCTAACAGATGTGTGGTTAGTAAAGGTGCTCTTCCATTCTGTAGGTTGCCTTTTTGCTCAATTAACAGTCTCTTTTGTTAAACAGAAGCTTTTAAATTTCATATAGTCCCACTTGTTTATTATTGGACTTATACTCTATGCCTTTGGGTCCCTATTGAGTAAATGTTGGCTGAGGCTAATCAATTTGAAGTTATTCCCTACTTTTTCTTCTAGGAGTTTTATAGGCTTTTGGAGTTAATTTTCATGAAGGAAGGCAAATGACAATCCAGTTTGATTCTTCTGCATCTAGATATGCAATCTTGCCAGCACCATTTGCTGAAGTTGTCCTTTTTCCAGTGGATTTTTTTTGCACCTATGACAAAGATCAGTTGACTGTAAGTGAGTGTACTCATATTTGAGTCTTCAATTCTAATCCATTTTATGATAAAGTACCTAGAGAAAATAGAATTAGAAAAATATTTATCAACATATTAAAGGCCATATACAACAAGATACATCTCAAATCATCCTAAATTGTGAAAAACTGGAAGCATTCCCACTCAGATCACTGCCCACTTTCACAATTTCTAGTCAACATTTTATTGGAGGTCTTAGCAAGAGATGTCAGACAAGAGAGGGAGATAAAAGGGATACAAATTAGAAAAGAAGAAATCAAATTATCCCTATTTACAGATGGCATGATCTTATACCCCAAAGGACCCTAAAGAGTCAGCAAGGAAAATTCTGGAACTGATAAACTAGTTCAGCATAGTGACAGGATACAAAATTAATGTTCAAAACTCTGTGGCTTTCCTAGACTCCAAGGATAAATAAAACGAAGACCTGAAAGAAACAATACGATTTACCATTAGCCCTAAAAAATGCAATACCTTGGAATAAACTGAACCAAAGATATGAAAAATCTATGTATGAAAATTTTAAAATCCTAAACAAAAACAGTGCAGAAGACACCAGCTCCTAGATTGGCAGAACTAACATTGTTAAATTGACCATGCTACTAAACATTATACAGATTCAATGTGATACCAATAAAAATTCCAGTCCAATTCTTTACAGAAGTTGGTAAAAGAATCTCAAATTTCATATGGAAATATAAAAGACCCAGGATATCAAAAACCATCCTCCACTGGACATAGCACTTTACCAGATCTTAAACTATATGGTAAAACCATAGTAATAAATACAACATGGTATTGTCTTCAAAAAACAAATTTACTTAATTTTTAAAGGTAGTTATTTCTATCACTTACTTAGGACCCAGGTGCTGACAAAGATCATTCAAGCATGAGATTTGAACTTGATAGAAATTAGAATGCCTACCCCCTGTGCTTCTGCCTCAGAACACATTGATTGAGTCTATGCCATGACTGGAGACATGTAGGAAACTATGAAGAAGTATATGTACTTAAGTGATTATCAAGTGGTCAAAGATGATGTATTGTCCTTAATTTAATATTTTCATTCAGTCTCATAAGCAAATATTGTATATTTTTTAATTGCATGACCACTCTGTTCTACATGAAGTCAGAATTTGAAAACACAATAGTCTCTGGACTCCCAGTGCAGTTTCCACTGCAGAATCACTTATTGTTCTACTGAATTGTAACTGTTGGCATGTGGGGTCTCAAAGGTTAATGTTTTTCCAATATCCTCCTTCTCAGTCTAGGACCACTGTCAGAGCATGTTTTACAATCTCATTTTTAGATTATAAAAATAAGATCATTTCTACTAGTAGAATCACAGCCAATAGGAACTTAAAGACTAGCTCCAAAAGAATATAAAGATATTTACTATAGCTATATACATTTACATACACACATGGCCATACACATTCATAAAGGAGAGATTAACACTTTCCACCCCAGATGCTTGCGGTCCAGGGAAGACACACTGCTCCTCAGGTAAATCTCCCCAGTCTGCCCACCTCCAGGCCCCAGGACCTGCTCATCCCAGCTCCCTCACCAGCCAGCCACAGAAGCACCCAGTCTGCTCCAGGCTAGGGAGGACCACTAGGCCACAACACGGGTCCCAGGTGAACTGCACCATCATCTGCGGCTCTGCCATTTCCAATCCAGGGAGGACACACTGCTCCTCAGAATTCAAGAGTTCAAAGAAAACCCAAGCAGAGCTCTAGGGACAAAGGCCATACATCTGAAGTCCTCTAAAATCATCCTATCACATGGGAGAGATTCTTCACATCCAGCTCAAAAATAAGTAAACCCCTTTTTACCATCCTGGTTTTTTTTTTCAATTACTAGTCACTGTAGATGAACTTTTCCATATAGCTACTCCCAAAACGTATACAACTTCAAGGACTAGAACACTCACCCTCATATCTCACCAAGGCACTAAATCATAAAAATGCATTATCATGCTAATATTCACCCCCTGTTCACTAAACCTGACACAATTGATGTACTAATAGTCTAATAACCTCATCTAGAAAATAAAAAAAACAACACACAAGCATACCCAACTCCAGGACAAACACTAGTAATAACTGCTTGAGAATAATAATACCAACTAATTCAGTTCAGTCAAAAACACAGAGAAACTGAAAGAAGGTCTTAAGAGATGAAACAACAATGCCCAAGTCACAGTGCAAATCCATGAGAAACAAAACCCAAGAAAACAAATCTCCCACAGAAAGAATTAACCCCATAATGATAGATTCCAACCAGAACAAATTCACAGAAAATAACCAAGAAAGCTAGATCCAAGATAATACCTTTCAAAGTATGATCATTACTATGAAAGAGGAAATATGGGAGTTGTTAAATAACCGCATCATCTACTTGGAATAGGAACACAACAGACACTTGGAGGAGTTCAAGAAACAAAAACAAGCACAGAACAGTTAAAACAGTCTCAAGCAGAGTTTAAAATTGAACTAAAGGACAAGTTATCTTCAACCCAGAAGTCAACAGAGAGTCTTATTAGCAGAACTAATGAAGCAGAAAATAAAATTTCAGATCTTGAAAACAAAGTGGAAGAATTAACCAGATCAATTGAAGAGGTTATTAAAGTCAAAAAGATACTTGACAGAAATATTCAAGAGTTATGGGACACCTTAAAGAAACCTAACATGCGCATTCATGGAATACCAGAATAAGAATCCCAAAATACCACATCTGAGGAAATTTCTCAAATTATCACAAAGAAAACTTTACTCATCTAAAGAATGAAAAGCCCTTCCAAATACAAGAGGCATTCCACATTCCAAACATGACCAAAATAGAAACTTGCCATGGCAAATAATAGTTAAAACACTCCTCATTCAAGACAAAGGAATGGTGCTGGAAGCTTCTAGGGGAAAAAAAGTCACTTTAAAGGTACACCTACTTAAATAACAAATGACTTCTCAATGGAAACAGTAAAAGCAAGAAGAGCTTGGAGAGACGTACTTCAAGTATTGAATGAGCAAAAATGTGAACCCAGGATGATATACTCGGCAAAACTATTTGTCATGATCTAGGGGGAAAGAAAAGTTTTCCAGCACAAAGACAACTTGAAGGCTTACATTTCTTCCAAACCAGGCCTTCAAAAAAAGGTAGAAAAGAGACTCAAGCTAGAAGAAAAGAACAAGCATATCCAGGAGGACAGAAAGGAAGTATAATACCACAAAAACCTAAAAGCCAAACAATACACTTATGAAAGACACTAAAAATAAAAAGTATCTGGAATTAAAAGTAATTTCTCCATTATAACATTAAATGTCAATGGAATTAACTCACCAATCAAGAGACACAGATTGTGAACTTGGATTAAAAATCACAACCCATCAATCTGCTGCCTTCAGGAAACTCATCTCACCACAAAAGATAGGCACATCCTACAAATGAAAGGGTGGTCCAAAATTCTGCAAGCTAATGGAACCAGGAAACAGGCAGGGGTGGCCATTATGTTATCAGACAAAGTGGACTTCATACCAAAAAAAATCATGAGAGACACATATGGATATTACATTTTAGTCACAGGTACAATTCACCAGGAAGACTTCACAATTCTGAACATATATGCACCCAGTATGCCTCCCCCATTCATTAAGCAAACCCTACAACATCTAACATGAGATATCAATCCCAAAATGATAATACTTGTTAATTTCAACACTGCCCTCTTAACATGGGATAGATCAACAGGTAAAAAACTTAAGAGAGACACTTTGGAGCTTAATCAAACCCTTACTGAAATGGACCTTACAGATCTCTATTGAACTTTTCATCCACACACCAAAGAATACACATTTTTCTCAGAAACACACGGAACTTTCTCCAAAATAGATCACATATTGGGCCACAAAATGAATCTCCACATACACAGGAAAGTTGAAATTCTAGTCTGTACCTTATGAGACCGACCACAGCCTAAAGCTTGACATCCGCAACACAACAAGCAACAGAAAATACACTAACTCCTGGAAACTTAACACTATGATGCTGAATGAGAACTGGATTCAGGAAGAAATTACAAAGGAAATTCAAGATTTCTGGAAAATGAACGATAATGAAAATACAACTTACCAAAATCTCTGGGACACAATGAAAGTTGTCCTAAGAGGTAAATTCATAGCTCTTAATGCCTACATCAAAAAAATGGAAACATCAGAAATAAAAAACTTAACAAAGCAGCTTAAAGCTTTAGAGACACTAGAGCAATCCGATCGCAAAAGCAGTAGAATGAAGGACATTAGCAAAATAAGGGGAGAAATATCTGAAATCAAGATTAGGAAAATGATACAGAAAATCAAACAGTCAAAAAGTTGGTTTTTTGAAAAAATCAATAAGAATGATACACCCCTAGCTAAATTAACCAAACGCAAGAGAGAGAAAGCCCAAATTAACAAATTGAATCAGGAAGTTGCAAATTATTTAAATAGTCCTATAACATATGAGGAAATCAAGGAAATAATCTTGAATCTTTTCACAAAAAAATGTACTGGATCAGATGGATTCAGCACAGACTTCTACCAGACATTTAAGGAGTTAATAACACCAATACTCCTTAAAATGTTCCATCAAATAGCAAAGGAAGAAGTAACACTACCAAATTCCTTCTATGAAGCTAATATTGTCTTAATCCCAAAACCTAAAAAAGATACACTTAAAAAAGAAAATTATGAACTATGAACACAGATGCAAATATTCTCAATAAAGTCTTAGCAAATCGGATTCAAAAATATATCAAAAAGATCATCAACGGGAATCAAGTAGATTTTATCTCAGGCACACAAGGTTGGTTCAACATATGCAAATCAATAAATGTAATTCATCATATAAACTAGTCCAAAGTTCAAGACCACGTGATACTCTCGATAGATGCAGAAAAAGTTTTGACAAGATCCAACAGCTTTTTATGATCAAAACCCTAGAGAAGGTGGGAATGGAAGGAACTGTATACAATGAGCCAACAGCAAGGATTATACTCAATGGGGAAAAACTTGAAGCATTCCCACCTTGATCAGCAACTAGACAAGGCTGTCCACTGTCACCATTTCTTTTCAATATTGTATTTGAAGTCTTAGCTGAAGCCATAAGACAAGAAAGGGACATAAAAGGGATTCAAATCAGCAAGGAAGAAGTCAAGTTATCTCTATTTGCAGATGACATGATCTTATACCTGAATGATCGCAAAAACTCCGCCAGGATGCTCCTGGAACTAATAAAGAAGTTCAGCAAGGTGGCAGGATACAAAATAAATGTACAAAAATAAGAGGCCTTCTTATATGCCCAGAATGAAAGAAGTGAAAAAAACTGAGAGAAACAATCCCATTTACTATAGACCCTAAAAAAATGAAATATCTTGGTATAAACCTAACCAAGGAAGTAAGAGACCTTTATAATGAAAACTTTAAAACCCTAAACAAAGAAATTACAGAAGGCACCAGAAGGCGGAAAGACCTCCCATGTTCCTGGATTGGCAGAATCAACATCATAAAAATGACCATCCTACCAAAAGCAATATACAAATTCAAAGCTATACCAATTAAAATCCCAAAGCAATTCTTTAAAGAAGTTGACCAAACAATCTCAAAATTCATATGGAGGCACAAAAGACCCAGGATAACAAAAACAATCCTGAGTAACAAAAACACTGCTGGAGGTATCACCATACCAAACCTTAGTCTATACTACAAATCCATAGTTGTAAAAACAGCCTGGTATTAGCTCCAAAATAGACACACAGATCAATGGATAAGGGTTGAAGACCCAGATATAAGCTCACACGACTACAGCCATTTGATCTTTGACAAAGGGGCCCAAAAAATCCAATGGAAAACAGAACAGCATCTTCAACAAATTGTGCTAGTAAAACTGGATATCCTCATGCAGAAGATTAAAACTGGACCCATACTTGCACGATGTACAAAAATTGATTCCAAATGGATCAAGGACCTTGATATAAGGCCAGAGACTATAACAATCATAGTTGAAAGGATAGGGAACTCCCTCGAGCTGATTGAGCTAGGCCAACAATTCCTAAATGAACATCCAATAGCACAGTCACTACAGCCAACACTCTAAAGACGGGATCTTGTGTAATTAAAGAGCTTCTGTTCAGATAAAGAGATTGTAATAGGAGTACAAAGGAAACCTAAAGATTGGGAGAAAATATTCCCTAACCACACATCTGATAGAGCTTTATTATTCAGAGTGCACAAAGAACTTAGAAAACTAAACACCAAATAAACAAACGGGCAAATTAAAAAAAAAAATGGGCCTTGGAACTTAAAAGAAACTTTACCAAGGATGAAATTAAAATGTCTAACAAATATATTAAAAAATGCTCCACACCCTTAGCCATCAGGGAAATGCAAATCAAAACCTTCCTGAGATATCATCTCACCCTGGTCAGGATGGAAAAAATCCACAATACAAACAACCCCAAATGCTGGAGAGGATGTGGCGAGAAAAGAACTCTCCTACATTGCTGGTGGGAATACAAGCTTATATAACCACCCTGTAGATTGAAATGCCATATAACCCTGCTATTCCACTTTTGGGAATAATCCCCATAAAGCAAAAATTACCTCAATGGCACAAGCACGACCATGTTCATAGCAGTACTGTTTACAATAGCAAAGTTATAGAACCAACCAAATGCCCAAGAGTTGACTAGTGGATAAGGGACCCTCACTACTGTCTTCTACTCTTATTCCATCTACCTTTGAATCTACTCTTATAGTAGACTCTATTTTAACAGCCTTTTACATCTGGCTAGGACGTAGCATCCAATATCCATCAGAATGGAGCCAAGGGTGGTGCAGAAACAGCAATACTGAAAAAAAAAAACAACAAACCATAATTCAGAACATCAGAGACTCTACGTTAATGACCTAGAACCAGGCCAGCCTAATGTTTTCCCATCCTTAAGCTCAGGGAAATCTGTGGAAGAGAGGGTGGTAAGATTGTAAGAGCCTAAAGACGGGGAGGAGCAACAATATGCAAGATACTCCACACAAGTTAGGGCCGAAGTAATCATAATAGGACTTTGCATGACCTGCGCAATGACCGACATATCATTAACCCCCTCCCAAAGTGTATCATGGATTACAGGCACTAGGATCCTTAGAGGCAGGGATTAACAGCCACAATAGTGTTCATGTACTAAAGGAGAGCACAAGAAAGGGCTCTAGGCAATGCTACTGAGTCCTTACACCTCATCAGAGAGGAGGTCCCGAGGGAGGTTTGACATTCACACTAAAGGATGTCCAGGGATTGAGGAAGCACTGGGAGAAAGGGAGGGATGGGGGGAAAGGAAGGGAAAAAAAGGGAAGGGAGCAAGGGAGTCTGGGGTGAGTTTGAGGGAGAGAGGGGACTGGGGTGCCTATTAAGTTTGTATGAGTGGGGAAAAATTTTTAAAAAAACAGATTAACCTAAAATCAGAGATACTCTAGAATAGACTGTATCATTTTATTTTCAGTAGCTTTTTCTTCATGATATAATAATTTGATTTTCAAAATGGTGATAAGGTTCCTTATTTGGTCATCTCTATACCTGTTTTAGTTATTGTATTGCCTTCTGTGAAGTTTAGTGCTTGAGTTAAAAATATAACTGGCAAAATTCCCAAGAAGACATTTGCATGCCATACAAGACTTCAGGGAAAAATGCTATTCCATCTCATTTGTGTGTCATAGTGATGCATGCAGTCACAATATGACATTTCTGAGGAGCACAGTGCCATTACAGAGTGATGCTAAATAGTCATGCCTCACTTTCAGCTGGGAAATTTTCATCAGTTCACAGACTGACAATCTCATGTGTTTTACTTAGATGAGTGGAGGTTTCACTCTTATGTTATCAGAATATCAGTGTCATCTCTGTTACCTCTGTTTGCTTCCTTTACCCATTCTATCTTCCCAAGAACATTATTCATCATTTTTACTTAGTTGCTTAAATGATTACCACTGTCACCACCTTCATGATACTTATATTAATACTCTGCAATGTAGGTTCTTCTGAGAATATTATGTTCAAGATAAATAGGAGATAAGGAAATTTTGTGCTATCATGGCTTCTGACTCCAAGAATATTCCAAAAGGCAAACTTCAGATACAACCACAGAAAATCAGTAATTCAGAGCACAGCCTGAAAGTCAACATGGAAACTCAATCCATGCTGTTCAGAGTGGAAAACCTGGAAAAAAATCACCCAATCCAAAGGAGTAAAATTTATAGCTTGTCAAAACTAGCATCTTGTACCTCCTGTCATGATGTACCATGAAGAACAGAACTTCATTATTGTGATTTCCCAACAAATAAAATGCAATCCTATGAAACGAGATAATTCCACATAATGGAATTCTATAAAGGGGCTATTGTCCCTTCAAATGGCAAGGCCATAGGGAAAATAGTATCAGAGCAACTAAGTGAGGTGAAGGATTTCCACGGCTGTGGGAGAAACTGAACAAGAATTGATTAATGCTGATTTGTAAAATCGTATGATGCTCAGTTAAGTCTAGGAAAATTTGGACTGGGGAGCAAGGTCAGTTAGTAATGTGCTTGATATGCATGTATGAGAATCTGAGTTCAATCCTTAGGAGTGGTGACGAACACCTGTCATCCAGTGCTGAGGAACTGCAGACAGAAAGATGTCTCTTGGCAGCTTGTTTGCCAGACAACAAAGCTTAAAAATGTGAATCGTAGCCTCCAGCAGGGGACACTTTTTCAGAAAAAGAGAAATAAGTGGAAGACTCCATGTACCCAGGAGCCTGTGCACACATACAAACACACACAGATACAAAAAGAGACAGAGACAGAGAGAGAAAGAGATTTGTTCCTTCCTAAATAGCAATGTCCTTAATTGTACAAGCTACCTAGCTGGCCTCTTTCACAGCCAAACAAGCCCTGAAATTGATAAGGAAATCATTTAATTCATTGGCTCCTTTTTATTTACTCTTAAATTGAATTCTTGATCTCAATTTAGAGTCTGTCAAACTTAGTCATTATTGAAATAAAGATGTTTGGCATGGCATGTAGTATAGGCAATGACATTTCAGGTTGGATCAGACACTAAGTAGCAGGTACTGCCATCCTGACCCCTTATCCTGGAAAACAAGCAAACTACAGAAATCCTGAGGTGCCCATATTCATTCCTGTTCAGCCATCAGTATATTTTGTACGGAAAGTAGATGGTTAACTTAGATTTCTACTTGCAAAGCTATTTCTTTATCTACTTAAAGTGGTGAGTGAACAGGATGAGTTCCAAACACCTGAAACAAATTCAAGCTCCATTAATGTTTCTCATCTGCACCAACTACCAAATATGATGATTTATAGTGCTTAATCGTGTACTGACTTGTTTTATGTCAGTATAAGTCATTTATTGGGCACCATGAGACAAATTGCTCTAAAGCATGGTAATGCATTGTAATGGGTACAGTGCTTTCTCTTCCCCTCACTTATGGAAATATGCAGAAACATACATTGAAATTAGATGTCCTGATTTTTAACTTTCCTTAACTATCAGTTCTTTCATTAATGATAAGAATGATATAAAATATCTTCATTTATGTTTATATTGACTTTATCACTTAAATCTGATATCTTTCCTATACTACTTCATTTATTTTGGAATTCAGTAATAATTTTTCCTTGTACCTTGTAATCAATTTTAAATTGTTATATGAAGGAAAATTCAAGCTATTAAAAACATTAAGCATAGCAACAAACTTTCTGTCCTATAAACATGCATGCAAACTTATGCACACATCTACAAACCCATAATCTGCTAAACAAATTTCAAGTTTTACATTAAAAATTAAGGGATCTCAGACCTTACATGATAATGTTTCTGAAAATACTTATTTACCAGAAATTGCATATCTGTTGGCATGCATTTTAAACCTGGCCTTTAACTTAGAGCAACTTAAGTAATCCTCTTTTACAGAGTCCTTGAATTTTTTAGGATGTAAGTGTGTGCCTCCCTTTGCCTCTTCTAGACCTCAGAAGAGGCACTGTGTTGTCTTCATGTTTAGCACGCAACAGATTCTGAGCACTGCTAAGCATCCTCTAAACATTATATTCAAGGTTTTTGTGGATATTCCTCCATTAATAGTCACAGAAATCTTTCCATATTAGCAATTACTCCCACGTTAATAGGTACAGGGTGGTAAAGTTAAATAATTTGACCAAGGGTAAATAATGGAGCAGGAATTGTAAACCATTCCTAGTTTAATCCAGAACCCCATAATATTTAATAGTCATCTCTCCATCCACTTAAAGTTCTTCTGCTCCATTGTCATGTAAGACTTCACATTTTTCTGCTATGAATAATCCTAAATTGTCTTAGAAATCAGAACACCTCATGTGTTGAGATCCACAAGCCCTACCATATTCTCTATACTAAGACATACTTAGTATATCTTAGTATATACTAAGAAATTCTGTTTCCTATGCTCCCTAAGTCCATTACTCTTCAAAATAATGCCCTTGGCCCTACTTCTCAGTGATTTAAAGCAATGATATATTTTTAAGTTTATTTAATTTGGGGGCTTGGAGAGATGGTTCAGGGCTTAAGCCTCTGCCTTGCAGGAGTGAAGGTCCTGAGTTCGGATCCTAGACCCCATGTATAGATGATGGGCGGAAGCGGGGGCAGCCTGAATTTCTGGTCCTGGTAGGGTGAAGCCTGTGAATCCTGGGGTAGAGTAAACAAGGAGGAGGTGGAGGCGTCCATGGTGGTTCCCGAATTCATCCATGGTTCTACACACACACACACACACACACACACACACACACACACACACACAATTGAGTAAATAATAAATAAATAAAATTTAAAAAAGTTTATTTAATTTTTATATTCTTTCAGAATTTTGCATATGAATACAGTGAGTTTATGTAATTTTATACTTTATTCCCCCTCCTAAACTCCTTTTTTTCCCACTACATACATTTTTCTTCCCTGCCATTCCCCTTCCTGCTTTCATTTCTTTTTGTGTTGTGACTCACTGAAATTCACCTAGGTTTCTGTGAATGCCATTATGTCTGAGCACTTGCCAGAGTAAGGGTTATATATCAGTCAGTATACCATTAGAAAGGTAGCTTCCCTTCCTGTCATGCAGCATTAACCCTCATTAGTCTCTCAAGGATATGTAATGCTTCTTGAGATATTTTTCGTTCCACGGTGAAATAGTAATAGGTTATATCTTTTACAGGTCTTATGGAAGTGCAGGTAGCTGAAATGAGTTCATAGATTCAGCAGTCCTGTCATGTCCAGAAGAGGCTTTTTGACTACACCACTTCCCACCTTCAAGGCATCTTCCATGATGCTCCCTCCCTGTTGGAGCAGTCATGCTTAGGTCTGCAATCAATCATCCAATCTCTGCATTTTGCTCAGCTGCTCTACTCTATGCATAATACCTGCACAACAGAATTTTTTTATGTTGAGTGCTAATAGTTCTTCTAAACTATGGGTATATAACAAGTGTTTAGAAACCAGCTTGATATCAAGTACTTATTACTAGACCTTAGTAAGTAAGGCCCCTAGGGCCTATTCTGCAATTCTTGGTCTGTTTGGAATGTACTTCCTGCTGAGGAGTGGCCTTAACTTCAGTCAACAGTTGGTTACTCCACTAACATTCATACAATTCTTGCACCAACATCTCCTCTTGCTAGGGAGAAAACCACTGTAGCTTGTAGTTTTCATATTCATGTAAGACAGTTGACTGCTCTTCTCCAGCAGTTCGCACAGCACTTTCAGTACTATGAAAGCTGATCAGTAAGCAGAAGTCTTCCACGTTTGTTCCAGCTTTTTTCCCCCTATGTCCTGTGATCAGTGTATGCAGTGACTTCAGCAGTAGGGTCTAACTGCCAATTTTTGGTGGGTAACCAAGAACAATGTCAGAAATCAATATTGTCTTCCAAGCCTTTGCAAACGCTCTGACTAATTGCTCTTTAAGAGACATGGCATATCTGGTGCTTGGAATTTTGAATATTTGTCCATGGCTTTAGGTCAGTCTCTGTTACACCTCATTGTTGTCTATGTTTTTGTTCATAAATTTTTATATAAATTTGTAATTCCTTGATAAATTTAAAATGTAGAGGATTTTATCTGACTGTATTTTACAACCTTAGTGCTTTTGTTTCTCTTCCAATCCTTCATAAACCCTTTTACTTGTGATAAAACATGAAACAAACGAAATAAATAGTCCAAATAAACATAAAAATTATTGAATATTCACAGGATGCCAGCAGTGTACTAAGCATGTTGAAGATATTTTCCTTTTTAATTAGCAAACCAATGTCAAGGTTAGCCATTTCACTACCCCATTAAACTGGTGAGGAAATCATTAAATCCTTCTTAAGGTTCCAACTACTGTATGAAAGTGGATGGAAAGGATTCGCATATCACTGTGAGAGTCTGGATACATTTCTCTTAAATGCTGATGAAGCTATTTTTTTGTATTTGCTTAATTTGCAAAAATAGCTTTAAAATAGAAATATTCTAGTCTAATGAGCAGGTAATCTTATGCAAAGTAGTTTTCACACAAACAAGGAGTTTTATAAAGAAATGAACATAGTCAACACTGGCTGCTTAGATGGGTGAAAACGATATTTTCTTTAACCTCTTTCTTTTCTTTTGGGGTAACTAGACTGAGTATGTGATCATTCACTTAATGGAACTTAAATCTATTGCATTATTAACCCATGAAATGTATTATACATTATTTGAAGAAAGAAAGTAGAAATAAAAAATACTAGGAATTATGAGCTAACATTGATTAAAACAAACCTTAATTTTTATTTAAAAAAACAGTATCTGAAGAAATGTGTGATGCTGAGAAATTTTAAAACCCCAATGATATTAGATAAGATGCCAATATAGAAGAGAAAAGCAGGTCAGAAGAGAGGTAAAATTTCAAAATTCAGTGTGTAAGAACCTGCTTTCTCTGTGTCACTTGTTTTCAGTCTTCCAAATTTCTTGTTGTGGGTAGACACACAAACTCTTCTTTCTATGATTTCAATTTTTTATTTTATAAAAATAATTCTGGAATATTTATTTGAATATTTTCTTTATTACTTCAGACCTGTCTCCAAATTTTTAACCCATTCCCTAAAATACCCCTTTAGATGCTCACCAGCTATTTCAAATAGTCAAAATATGAGCCCATTTTCTTCCCCTAACTGATCTTCTTTATTATGAGTTCTGTTTGTCCATAATGGTTCTATACATGTACGTACCATGGACATACTTTACAATAATTTTAAGCTTGAAGCTTCAGTTTTAATTTTCTATTGCTCACACCAGAGGTGTAAGTCCATGACTGTTCTTAGGTGTCTCTATTTGCAGTGATAAATCTTGATTTTTTGTAGCAGCATGTTGTTTTATAATATTTTATTTTCCTTCTGTTACTTTAAAAGCAATTTCAAGTTAATATTTCAGCACATAGGCTTGAGGATGTAGCTCAGTGGCATAGCATTCAGCTTAGGGAAGCCCAGTATTTGATTCCCTAGAACTTCCAAAAAGAGCAATGTAATTTAACCATGGATTTAAACTCTTGCATCTTTTGCAATATGGTTTATGTCACTTGACACCTCAGACCACATTGCCTCTAGTTGCTACTCTTCTGGTGATCTACAAGCAGGCGTTTGATAACCTGCATGTAATTCGTCTCTTGCATATGGTCAGGGCAAGCCAAGTAATCTCTGTGGCTGTGCCCCAGCTTCTCTGTACAGAACACCTTATCTTGCCACATTGTGGATTTCAGAAATGACCCTGAAGCTGTGCATGGAATCAATATACCTTTTATTGACCTTTCACTTATAGTCTGAAGTCTGGTGTTCCTCTGGCATCAAACTGTCTGCTAGACGAACAAAGGACACACTGCTTCTCCATGCATATTTATTCCATTTTTCACAATGAATTATTAAATTGTGGCCTGAATATAGAGCTGTTTCAGTAAGGGCTTTCACCTTCTATGTTGCATAATCTCTTGGTGAATTCCACTTTACGAATCATAGAACAGCACTCGATCTGCAGACCAACAACAGCCCATGATGTTCTGAGACTCCTGACTAATTGGCCTGCTTATACTTGTCCCAAGACTGGAATGCATCAATTATTATTCACTCTTTTTAATGACAAAATTATTTCAGCTACGTAGCAACATTACACCCAAAGTAAAGTGATGAATATAAGAAGATTCTCAGATGTTGAAATCCTTTACATACATGCCATTTTGGAAGGTGAGGGTTTTTTTTTCCCTCCTTTTTGATAGCAAAACTTTACCCTATGCTAACATCAAGTTCTTATTTTATGTAATATTTGAAAATCCATAAAACAGGAGAATCCAGACACAGGAAATAAAGGATTTATATGAAATAGTAAATATATATGGCATATCTTTAATATAAAAGGGGCATTAAAATTAAGCCCAGTCCAATGCTAGATTGAGGAATTTACTGCAGGGATTCTACCTTCCCAGACCTCACAATAGATGGTATATCAACTGTTGCAGTCTGCCTGCATGGTTGCTGATAAATGACCATCAAACGACCATCTTACAACAGTCTGGTTGCAGTTCTCAGTCCAGCTTGAAGGGAGAGCACACACCCAAAAATAGGGCAGAGGGAACTGGCCACCATCACCACATAATGGCTGAGAGAGGGACAATCCTTACTTGCCAGACCAGCATGTCTGGCCAAGTGAACAGAAGGATGCCAACTCTCTCAACCAGCTCTCTGTGATTTATCCAGGGCCTAATTCCACCTACCATGGGCTGGTTCTTCCCCATCAGCTAGACAATCTCCTTCAGGTTTGCTCTGGGCTTAACTCAACCATCAACTCTCTACAACTGTCTAGAGCTCCAACCCTCAACAGTCAAGTTGACACCTGATGACATCAACATTTTACCATAGAGGAGGGAGGATCTTTGGAGACATTACACCACACTGAGACACCATTTAGGACTGATGCCAGACAGTAAAGGGGGGAATTTCTTTGCTGGATGGTTTGCCTATAGATACACAGGCACATGCCAGTATAAACTTCCTTGGGGACCAAATGAAGCATACATGCAGAGGGAGAAGTTGGTACTAAGAGACTGGCTCAAAAGCAGAACATGTGGAGGTAGGATAGGGAGGTAGCATGGGTGAAGACCCATATATTTGTTGTTTTTGTCTATAAAAGTTTCAAAGAATAAAAAATAGAAATAAGAAAATAAGAACACTATGACATTGACAAAATTAATTGGAATTTTGGTAAGCATCTAAGTCATTTATTAATTATTTAAAGAATTAAGTAAAGTTTCCTATTCCTCCTTTTCCTTTTTCTTCCCTCTTTTTCTTACTTTCTTCCTTTCTCCCTCTCTCTTGATATTTGGAAAAAGGCAAGCAGTGGCTCACACATCATATGGTCGAGTCAATTGGTTTATAAAATTCAAGTGAAACTTTCACAAAACAGTTATACAGAATCATCATGCTTCTTTCTTTTTATTTATCAATGAATAAAAAGAAAGTTTTGATCCTTGGGAATATTCATCATCTTCTATCTTCCTTGTTCATTGCCTAAATGTAGGCAGTATCCTATCATTTTAAAATAATTGAAGGAATGAAGTTGCAGTAAAGGCACAATGCTAAGAGGCAAATAATTCACTAAGTAGCTTAGGAGAGATAGTTTGTGAATAGTAGTCACTCAAAGTACTATAGATGCTATGCAAAACAAAATATAATAATTTGATTTAGAACTTGAGAAATAATATGCTTCAAAATTAGATGAAAACTTAAAGTTAGTTTATAATAAAATTTTTGCCTAGTTATGTGCTTTGCTTAAAATTTTCAGTGGGATTACTTGGCATCATGCTCAGAGAAGCCTAAGTATCTGATTTTATCTCTGCCATTTTTTTAAGAGACGAGTGAACAAATGTGGCATATACAAGATGGAAGGAGAGAACCAACTCCAGAAAGTTATCTTCTGACCTCCACACACCCATGTATGCAAATACACACACACACACACACACACACACACACACACACACACACACTAATGAATATGTAAATAAATAATTACAATTATAAATTATTCCAAAGTTATCCCATGATAATTTTGGACAGACATAACAAGTTCTCCTGTAGCATGGGAAGGTACTGACTTTAAACAGCAAATCGAGCTCCAAGTTTTCATAAAGAAATAAAAATGTCTGAAGTAAAGCAATAGCAATCTTGAAAGAAGAAACACAAATACTACCAAACTAACTCCCTTCCAAGTTGGATTCAATCTTCTATCTCACACAGATGGAAGTCTGATTCCCTTTAATACTTCTGCTTCAAGGAGTTCAAGGTTTTTCAAAGCAATTCTTTCTTGCTAATCTTCACATTGATTTTCATGTTTCTCTTGGGAGCATCCACATTTTCAGTAAAGTTGTGGCTTTTGAAACAACAAAGAATATTCTCTATTGTATTTGCCACTGCAAAAAATGGCAGATCGTACTTAACCTTGAGATCTCGAGGACACAGCCTAGCAGCAGGAGGTGACTTTGAAACACTCCTGAGAGACTTTGGAAAAGTCCAGGACAAGCTAATGGATGAAAAGGACAGAGCATGGCTCAACAAGTTTGAACTAAGCAAGGACACATGTGCCTTGAAAAACCAAATGACATAAATTAAAGAGTTTGTTCTGATAAATCAAATGACATAAATTAAGTAGTTTGTTCTGATAAGTTAACAATTATAATAAAGTATCTTCTGTGCAGAAAAATTAAAAGTGCCATTTGCTTATTTGTTTGTGGAAAATTATGACAACTTGGAATTTATAGCAACTACATAGAGATAGAAGTTTGAACTGATTTTTTTTGTCCAAATCTTATAAAAGGTATTAGAATTAGGAAAACAGAACATTTGACAACTATAGTTTTCATCAGACATGGAAAAACAACTTGCTTTATGCAAATCATTCTTTCTCATTGTTAAAACCTGTGAAGGTGAGATAATAAGAACATGATTCAGATTTTGTCTTTTCTGATACTTAAAAGACCTCTTAGAAGCAGTTTATAGACTGCTAACAATATGTTATATATTTTGGTTTGTGTTCAAATTCTGCTGGGGTGATAGTTATGCTTGCATGGAGTCTTTAAATCCCACAACGATTTCTTCCGCCATTCAAGTAGAATAATGCCTGGCATGGAATATAAAGAAGTTTCCAAGTGCCAGCAGAACACGGCTTTTCCTCCAGCCCACATCATCATGCAGTCTTTATCTATAGGCATTTAGCAAAAGAAGTCACTCTTGGTCTTCCACAGGGACATATAGTGGCCTCTGATACACACACATACAAACACATACATGCAAGAAATAAATAAATATTAAAAATCAGCAATATGGCGACAACTTTCATATATTGTTCTCTATCTTTCTTTCCTAAACCCCAAGTATCCAAAATAAGTCCCCAAAACACAACTTAATACTAGATCTGCTTTAACAACAGGTTGTTTTTTCCCCCAGTCAGTACTTAATATATAGTAATTATATTTCTTATTTTCTAGTTAACTTGGCAGCCAGACAGGTGTCAGACTTTTTAATATTATTTGTTGCTATATTTTAGGGAATATAGTGAATATCACTTTCTCAATGTGCAATTGAAGCATATTTTGGACTATGGATTTCTTTTAAGAACAGTGATCTTGTGTGCTTCTCTTATTTTACAATTCCAAATTATTTACATTTACAGTATGGTATTTGATTACTGCTCTTGATACTTTTCAAAAAAGAATCAAAAGACAATTGGGCATGTGCTTGTTTGATTCTTATGCTTTTTAATGTATTAAGACAATCACCACTTTAAAATATTGAAATTCATTCTTTTGAGGTGGTTGAATGTTTCTTGGCTCTTGCCTAGGAATCAGATGTTAATGATAAATCATAGATAGAGATAATAGCATAACACATGGTTGAGAGATGATAGATAATAAACAGACAGATAGTCAGAAGTATATATACACACTTAAACACAAATGACCTCATCAAAGAACGAGACATAGTTTATAACATTTAGTGATTTCCAAATGAAGACATTGTAACATCTTAGAATTACTCTTCAAATTCAAGTTTTTGGAACATAATTTCATAGCTATTGCAATTGATTCTAAATTTTACACATTATCAATTGATATTTTCTAGAACTGAATGATGTGTTAACAATATAGCTCCTAGTAGTTAACCTGTATTTTTTTGATAGTCATGACAAAACATTTTAAGGGAACAAGGGGTTCCATTCTTTCTTAAAATAGTCCAGTTACAGTTCTTACCCAGCTTGGCAGGAGAGCCCATACTAATAACAGAGACTGATGGACCTGGTCATATCATATCACATAATTAATAAGAGAGGGACAATCCTTACTTGCCAGACCAACATGTCTGGCCAATTATACAGAATGATGCCAACTTTCTCAAAAAGTTTTCTCCATTTTACTCATCTGCAAGGGGACTAGTCCCACACACCATGGACTGAATCTTCCCCATCAACTAGATAATCTCTTGCAGATTTGCTCTAAGCTTAACTTGACTGCTAATTCTCCACAAATAAGTCCAGAGCTTGAACCTCAGTTGTCAAGTGGACACCTGTATCTATGGCACAGCTGACAACTAAACTACATTTAAATAGAAAAAGCCCCATGTAAGTTTAACTTGGCATGTAATGGTATCTTACAGGTTTAAAAAAAATGTGTTAGAAGTCACTCCAATCTGACCAGCACATTTCCTACCCATTTATTGCCCTTTGGAATCTAAAGATTATTTAGTCTGCATTTCCTTCCTTCTGATTGCTCTAATCAGCAACCATTCTTTAACAATGTTTTCATGATGAAGGAACATTTCCTTTTTGACTGACATTACCCATTTTCTGTTATGTACTACTAACAACAGCAATCAATTTCAGATATTTTAATTCACTTACAATTAAAATTTCAGTAGATTCATAAAAATGCATAGTAGATGCTCTATAAATTATCTAGTATAAACACTAAATTAATCTCAAGATGAAGAAAATTGCATGCATGCAACTTTGTATGCATTGTTCAGTTGATTTGATACATACTTCCAAATATTAAAAATGCAAATTCATATATACCTGACTGACAAAGGCTAGCTTCTTGGTGATATTTTTCACTTTAAACTATAAATTTCACTGTATATACTCTGAAATGAAATGCCTGGAAATTGCACTTGAAATTCTTCTGCTTTACTTCCCTATTTCTCTCTTCTCAGCTTTTCCCAAATTTGTAAGCGGAGTTTGTTGCTTCAGAATATTGTCAGTGAACATGCAGGCTGGAATGAATTGTCCATGTCAATCTAAATTATGAGGCCAGTTATCATAGTGCTTCTTAGTACTGGCTGTTTAGGCCCTTGCATCTCATCTTCTTTAGTTTCCAAGTACAGAAACTATGTTACATAGTTACTAATTCCAGAAGCAGGAGTCCTTCCAGCCTTATTGGTGTTATACATCATTTCTTTGTCAGCTGAAAGAAAATCAGAGCACAATGTTTAAACTCAGTGAACAGTGCTAACATTTTAGAATCTTTCTGAACAAAAAAGACATTTGGAGCAATGAAAACCAGGAGCAAAGTAAGCTAAATGAGATCAACGATACTATCAAACCTAAGTCTAAGACTTGATAGTTGTTATGGTAAAATAGTAACATCTGATGTACAGCTGAATATTACATATGCACTCACCCATCTGAGAAAACTGAGTCCAAGATTTTCTATTATACTTCTTTCTAGCAAACAATACCTTTCTTGGCAATAACAGTTATATTGACTGCTATTACAAAAGATTAATTTTCTGTTCTTTTTAGAACTCATGTAGTACAGAAATAGGTAAATATTCTTTTGATTATGAATACTTATTCCTGAATTATTGATTGCTTTCTTTTTGTCAGTATAGTAGCAGCTTAGATGTTTTTATTATTGAGTAGACTGCTGTTTTACAAATATATTATGAATTGTTATCATTTTGTTTTTTACATTCCTTGCTTTCATGACCCATGACTGCTTAACAGTATTAAATGAACATTCCATGTCTATTTTATACATATTCTTTGTTGAATGCACTACATTTTTCTTCTTGGTCAAAGTAGAATATCTGACAGGATTCCTTCCTTACTTAGCTTTCATAAATTTACCCAAGTGCCCATAACTATTTTACATTTATGCTACTAGTAGATGGAACTTTTACATATTCAGTTTTCCCCATTTTTGGTGCTATAACTACTTATAGTGTTAGCCATTTTAGTTTTAATTTAATCTTTTCAGTATGCTGTTACCATCTCATCAACTTTATTGCAAATAGTTATCTTCTTTTTGTGTGAAACCTGTTTAAACCTTTTGGTCTATATCATCAATTATTTTTATGTTTTTATTTATTTCTATGATACTTATTATATGTATCTATCACCTATCTATCAATATCTATCCATCTATCTATCTATCTTTATATTCCTCATACATATGATATATACAAGTCATTTGTTGCAGGTTGCGAACCAGAATGGAAATACCAGACATGAATTAAGCTTTACCGAAAACCTTTTACATTCACTGGTCAACAGACCTATGTTTTTGGGATACATGTTCCAAAACATGGTCCCAAGAAATTTCTCAAATGGGTTTTTACACTGAAAAAAGTCCTTTCAGGTCTAAGTGTAAATGGAATGTTATAGATACATCCTAGTCAGTGCCACAGGAAAATCTGGTGTTTGCTGAGGGTGGTTCTGGGGAAAGTCATTATACCCTGAACTTTAGATTCATATCTTCCTGTAAATTCTCATGTAAACAACTGGGTTAAAAATTTCCTATCTCAGTCTCAGTAGGGGTTGAACCTGTCTTGCAAGAGGGGTTCCCTTTTGTTTGCAACCCTGTCACACATTCATGTGGAATAATTTTGTATAGTAATAGAGTCATTAAGATCAATTACTAGAAGATAATAGCATGTTCTCTGTGGGACTAATGCTCCCACAAAACCTGGTCAGGCAACTGTGCCCTAACAAAGCTTGTCATTCTATTGGGAAGCAATAAGACATTGGAGCCCAAATCCTTTTCCTGGACCTTTTGAAACTTCTCTGATTCAAATCAAACACTGCAGAAATCTTGATTCTCTGGATGCTTAGAAACTAGAGTGAATATAGCTATACAAATCAAGCAAAGGCCCTGTAACAAACTTGTCCTGAAATTGTTCCTTAAAAGTATGCAGCATTTTTCACGGGTAGTTTCTCACTCACTTTGGGGAAAAACTTAAAACAAAACAAGACAAACATACAAATAAAAACAGACCCCCGTGCTTTCTTGCCAAGGCTCTTGTCTGCCCACCTGCCCCCTCACCTGGCCCAGATCCTGCTATCGTGCACCACTCAGGTAAACCCAGTGCCCTGCCAGGATAATCCTCCAATCTCTTACACACCAGACCCACTTCATATCCCCCTCAATAAATCCAGGATCAGACTAGACACTGCAAGATCACTAAAGGCAGCAGAAGACTAACCTCGGCAAATAGAGTTCCACTGGAATAAAAATATTCAACAGGAGATAGACAGGGGTAAGTATTCCCCTTTCAAACCCAAGAAAGGGCTTTGGCCACTGAGTCCTTACACCTCACTAGAGTGGAGGACTTAGAGGGAAGTTTGCCATTCACACAAAAGAATGCTCCAGGGAATGGAAGGGAGAAGGGGGAGACACTGGGAGAAAGGGAGAGAGGAAGTGAAAGGAAGGGGGAAAAGGGGGAGGGTGCAAGGGTGACTAGGGAAGGGTGGAGGGAGGGAGAGGACTGGGGTACCTATTGAGCTTGTATGATTGGAGAAAAATAAAAAAGAAGAAAAAAAGTATTCCCCTTTTATATTTGTTTGTATTACCAAGAGACAGCTATTGCTATTTAAGATCATCAATATGGGACTCATGGCCCATATACCTAACCCTACTGGCATTAAGTCATTTACCGTAGCATACCCTTAAACAACTTTAAAATTTTCATTTTATCATCAACTGTAAATTCCCCTACTCTTAATTACTAAATTCACCCTCTTCTATCCTCTAGTAAGTGCTGTGATTCTTAAGCCAAACCTAACTTACCAGACTCAAAGCCTAAGTCCAAATTTCCTAATTAAAATTAGATCACAAATTTTTTCACTTTCAAAGGAGGGGGTGGTTTACACAATCCAAGCACACTGTAGCTAAAACAGCCACAGATCAGCACAGAATAACCTTAGATAAACCCTTAAATAACAATATCCCATCCATATCCAGGGAGGATTTTTCCAACCATGACCAAGTCAAGTAACCACATCTGACTCCAGAGAGCAAGTAACACCAAGGAAAGTAGCCAAATTTTAAGACAAAATGTCAAAGTCATATTAGAATAACAGAATATATTAGGAAAACGTGTCTCCAACAAAAATCACCAACCCTGTAATGAAAGAGTCCAGCAGAATAACCTCCTGAATCCTAGCAAGGAAACACTCAAGATAATAGCTTTTAAATGAATACTATCAACTTGATCAATGAAATGCATGAAGAACTACAAAAGGACCATGATGAAATACAAAAGAAACATGAAGAACTCAGAAAGGATATGAGTAAATATATGTCCTTATACAAACAGGAAAGCAATAAAAAAAAGAAATTGGATGAAAAAGTTAACAGTGGAAACAAGAACAAGCTCAGAACAGGTAAAAAATTCCAAACTGAAATTAGACTGGAAATCAAATACTAAGTTAACTGCAATTGAAAACTCTACAGAAAGTATCACCTACACACTGACCAAGCAGAATATAGAAGATTATATGTGGAAGGCAAGCTATACAGGATTATTCAATAAAAGAAGCTAAAATTTAGACAAAAAAGAGAAGGAATATTCCAGAGTGATAAGACACCATGACGAGGCCAAACCTGTGCATCTATGGAATCCCAGAATAAGAAACCCAAGAAAAAGCTCTAGCACACATATTTAAAAAATGAGAACTTCCCATACCTAAGGAAAGAGATCCTATCCAAGTACAAGATGCATAACATACACCATTCAGATAGGACCATACCAAGGCAAAATAGTTAAAACATCACAGATACAGGATTAAGAAAACATCCTGAGAGCTGCAAGAGAAAAAAAAAAACTAGTCACATTTAAAAGCAAGCTTATTAGAATAGCAACTGACATTTCAATAGAAACATTAAAAGCCAGAAGAGCTTGAAAAAACATTCTTCAATAAATGATCAAAATTGCCAAGCTTGGCTCTTATATCTAATCAAACTAATAGTCATGTTAGAAGTGAAAATAAAAGCTTTTCCACAACCAACATGTTTACCAAGCCAGATGTACAGAAGATACTAAAAAATACTCAGACTAAATAAATTGATAAACACAATCAAAAGGATAGCAGGGAAAAATAATGCCAATGTAACTAACTACAAAGCAGAGAACTGCCAATACAAAAATCACTAAATTAAAAAAATATATAGGAATCTAAAAAAAGCTTCTCAATTATAACCTTCAACATCAGTAGTCTAAACTTCTTATTCAAGAGACATACACTAATAAAATGGACTAAAAGTCAAACCAAATATTTGCTGCCTCCATGAAACATACCTCACTTAAAAAGTAGGCACTGGACTAGAGAAATAGCATAGGGGTTAAGCCTCTGCCTGGAAAGCAGATCGTCCTGAGTTTGGATCCTATGATTCCATGTAGAAATGCCAGGAGAAGATGGTGGTGGTCTAGCCCCAGAAAGCAGATCCTAGGAAACTCTAGAGCAAAAGAAGAGGTAACCCAATCCAGGTGATCCCTGAAGCCATCCTTAGACCTCACATGCACACACAAACAGACACACAGACACACAGACACAAACACACACACCACACAAAAAAGAAAAAAGAAAGCCACTATCTCAGTGGCAAAGGACTGTTGAAGATATACCCCCATTAAGACAAAGGAGATGATAAGGATGGAGGTAACATATGTCAACATAATAAAATCTACATAAAACACATCAAAATCTACATAAAACATGTCTGTAGCAAAAAAATCATCCTAGATATTAAAAAACTTGAAGCACTCCTACTTAGATCAAGAACTAGATAAGGCTGATCATGCTCACCATTTTTATTCAATATTGTACTTGAACTCTTAGCCAAAGCTATAGAATAAGAGAGGAAGATAAAAGAAAAGAGATACAAATAGGAAAAGAAATCAAATTATCCCTACTTGAAAATGACTTAATTCCACATACAAAAGAACCCAAAGATTACACCAGTCCTGAGTTTGGATCCTATGATTCCATAGTAGAAATGCCAGGAGAAGATGGTGGTGGTCTAGCCCCAGAAAGCAGATGGGGGTATATCTGTAAACTATTAAGTTTAGTAGAATGGCAGCCTGCAAGATTAATATTAAAAAATTAGTGACTTTTCTATATACCAAGATTGAGTAACTCAAGAGAGATCTGAAAGAAACAATTCCATGTACTATAGTACCTAAAAAATTAAATAACTTGGAATAAATTTTAAAAGGAAGGAAGATTTTCACAATGAAAACTTTGAAGCTCTTAAAAGATTACAGAAGATACCAGAAGATAGAAAGACCTCCCATGCTCATGGGTTGATAGAATGACCATCCTACTAAAAGCAATATACAGATTCGACAATGCAATAACAATCAATATACCAACCCAAGTCTTCACAGAAATTGGTAAAACAATCTCAAAGTCCATATGGAAGGAGAAAAGGCCCAGAATAGCAAAAATAATCCCAAATCACAGAAACTTTTCCAAAGATATCACCATACCAGACTTTAAAGTATGATACAAATCCATTATAATAAAAACAACATGGTATTGGCTGAATGGGCTAGATCTGAAGACCCAGATGTAAGATCATACACTTATAGTCAACTGATTGTTTTTTTACATAGGCACTTAAAAAGTATGGAAAAAGTAAGCCATCTTCAACAAATGGTTCTGGCAAAACTGGATTTCTACATGTAAAATCAAATCAGACATTGGTTTGTCACCCTGCACAAAAATAAACTACAAATGGATCAAAAACCTCCATGTTAGGTGGAGACTGTAAAACTCACAGAAGAAAAAAAAAAAAGAAGTACACTGGAAATAATTGATCCAGGCCAGCATTTCCTTCATAGGACCCCAAATGCACAGGAAATAAGACCAACAGTTAACAAATGGTATTAGATGAAATTAAAAAGTTTCTGTTCAACAAAATTAATCAAGCAAAAAAGCAACCCATTAATGGGTGAATATTTTCAATAACCACACATTTGATGCAGGGATAATATCAGAGTACATAAAGAGCTCAAGAATTAAATGTCTAACAAATTATCTTTTAAAATATTCCACCTCCCTAGCCATTAGGAAAATGCAAATTAAAATCACCCAGAGATATCATCTCACTACAGATAGAATGGCTAAGTTCCAAAATACAAACTACAAAAAATTCTGATGAGTATGAGGGATGAAGTGAGCCCTCATATAGTTCTGGTGGGAATGTAAACTTGTACAACCCCTTTGGACATTCGTTTGGAGGCGCCTAAAAATGTTAAAAATTAAAATACTATTTCCTGTAGTTATGCCACTCATGAGAATATTCCCAAAGAACATTACATACTGCTAAAGAATCAAGTGTAAATCCACATTCATAGCAACACAGCATCAAAATATAATCAAACAAAATATCCAAAAAAGTATAACACATATGGTTACTGAATGAAAATACATACATATGTACATCCATGTACACAAATACAATTAAAAATAAGTTAATGAAATGTGCTAGTAAATGGATTATGCTGAAAGAAATTATACTGACTGAAGTATCCAGATGCCGAAAGAAAAATTCTACATGTACTCATCCTAGCATCCTTCAGATTGATGCAATCAAACAGAAACTTTTACGACACCCACAGAATGCAAAGGAACAAATAGAGGAATAAGTGGAGGTAAAACACAGACAAATATATGAATAAAATATTTATGAAGAAAAGGGGAGGAAAGTACAGGGATAAGAATAGGACACAGCATGGTATTTTAGATACCTTTAGGTACCTTTAGATAAAAAAAGGTCTAAGTACCTAAACAAGATGCAGCCTACTGCAATAGAAGATCAGTGAAATAGAAAACTATAACTAGAGTTCGGAGCTCAATTTGAATCAGCTCATACAAGTCGGTGCCCAATCTAAGGCTCAAATGGATCAAAAACTTCATTTTAAACCAGAGACTGTAAAACTCCTAGAAAACAAAAAAGAACACTGGAAATAATTGTCTTATGCTAATTCTCTTCTCAAGAAGAGGGGGCTATAGGATTTAAAAGCCTTCAAAGTGGGGAGATACACTGTCAGACACTGCAAGATTGCTGCATCCAGTAGCTCACTATATTAAGATATAACTGCACCAGATCTACACAATGGCTGATGTGTCAATACTCCCACATTGATCTGGGATTGTCTAAAGAAAAATAACTACACACAGTGGGAACCATAGGCGCAGATGTTAGACAGAAAGGGATTGTCCTCATCGGTGAGTCTGCCTACTGATGGGTCACTTATACTGTCACAGAGTCTTAGTCCCCTAGTAGTATAGACAACCTAAAAAGAGTCCAGTCACCTACATAAGCAGACAGGTACCAGGGTGGGAGGGAGAGGGATGGATTTGTAAAATGAGGGGAAATCCAGAATGGAAGGAAGGAGGGAGAGAAGAAAGAAAAGAGGGATCATGGATATACACTTATGTCATTTGTATAAATAAAAAGAATTCATTAAAAGAAACAAACAAACTTTGCCTTTTGTTTCGTCCTGTCTATAAGCAGTTCTTTTACTGTGATTAGTCCAAGGACACACACTGAATAGGAGAGCCAGAGCTTTAATTTGCCACTAAATCAAAGACTCTAGCTGATGGTGTTCCCACAAAAATATTACAAAATTTGACCACAAACATCAAGCTCTATTTATTATTTAAAGACCATTGTGATCATGCATATTTCAAAAACCATTACTGATAAACAATTCCTAAGAGATAGCAGAAAAATGACTACTTTCAAACCATGAACTTTTTATCAAGCAGTTCTGTTTTTTTTTTTACATATTTATATGACAGGGAGTATCATTGTTGGGTATTTTTAAAATGCAAAACAAAAGCCTTGCAGAGGGACTATGTTGAATTTTAAGTGTATAACATCAACCAAACTGCAGGCAAAAGTGTTAAATGTAATTAACAACATCAAAATAGTACCAATTAAATGTAAATCCTCAAATGGCATCTCTTGTTAATAATAAAACATCAAAATATTCATGAATCATCAAGATTTGTATTAAAAATGAATAAATTTAAATCCTGCTCTCATTAAACTTGGCTTGAATGCCAGTAATCACAAGTAAATGACTATGAAATAAGAAAATTACTACCTCGATTGGCATATTTTTGAGAAACTTGGATTCTTTAGTTATTCAGAATTAAAAACACTTTCTCTTTGGGATTAGCATGAGAAAGCCATTAAAATATACTTACAACAGAACTCAACTATAGGATTAATAGTATGATTGAGATGTGCTTGTATTGATTTTTTAAAACTTTTTAAAAAGCAGCATATAATTCACTCCTAATTGTAAATGTGATTAAAATATGAAATGTAGCAAGTGAAAGCATCTAAGAGGTCTTTAAATGCTACTTGTCTGTCTTCTGATTAAGAGGATTCTTGACCACTTCAAAGCTCAGTTTGCAAATGTTGCTGCCCCAGTTGGATCAAGCAAAGTCTTACCTCTCTGTAACTGCCAAGTAGAGTGTTCATCAAGCAGTGTACTTTATGAACCTTTGCCTTCCTATAGTAGACAACACTCTTCCACTGGTGCTCATATTAGTTAGGGAAGACGGCCACTATCTTATTTAAATTATTTTAAAAATTGAAGCAAAATTTCAATACTGATCAATTTTAGTGGACAATAACCAGAAAACATTAAATCTAATTTTGGTCTCTATGAGGAAAAATATTACTTTTCTTGCTCTCTGTCATCACCAGCTATCAAAGATGTGGCCAAACTGTGTTTGCCTCACATTGTGATGCAAATGACTGGCCCAAGCCAGGACATTCTGATGCATGCCTTTTATGGAGGAAAACCAAATTACAAAAAAAAAAAAAAAAAAGATTAAAAGATTTTTTTATTCAAGACTTTCCATTTTGTCCTTCTCTTGACTATCAATCCAAGTGTCATGCTAGGTCACTGATGTCATCTTTAGACTCGGTTTTTCTTTCATGACCATTTCCTTCTAGCATCTGACTCCTGTTCTGTGGTGGGTTTGATTTCTTGTCCAGTTCAATTACATCTAGTTTAGAATACTTCTCAACAAACATCCTCACACAATAAATGTTCTGATGAATATAATTATTTAAAATGGCAGATAATGAGAAATGAAATATATATGTTGGCAGTTTCTCTCTTTGATGCTCTTAAAAAGTTTTACAAGGAAGGTTGGCATGATACTCACTGACTTTGAAAAACCATGGTTTTTGTCTTTACTGTTTCTTTACTTGATTCATTTGATGATCTTTGGAAAAATTCACAGATATTAAATCATCCCCAGAATAACTAATCGCTAATACATCCATAGAGTTTGAAGCTAATAGGTATAATTTCTGTTGTGTAGTTTCTTATTTATTTTTCAACAGTTTCATATATAAAAATATATATTCACATATAAATATACACACATAATGAATTTCTGACATTTTCCCATGTTACCCCACCACATTTCCTCCCTCCTGCAGTTGAAAATCATTGTTTTCATTATCTTTTTTTAAAAGCTAGAGTGGAATGTGACAATTATTCTTCAGGTGTGAAAGCTAAGTTTTGTGACATGAACATTCTGTCCCTGTACCACAGAGCAAAAAAAATCATTCATTTTCTTCTTGTTTCTATACTTTATCCACAAAAGAAATATGCTACATATATTCTGGTTTTTTAGAACTTCATTTGGCTGAGATTATGCTGAGCATATCTTCCATTAGTATATACACAGTGAGAGAAATATACAGAGAAATAGAAGATATTATAAGGACAAAATTATCCTTGTACAAATATAAAAGAGACATGTGTGATGCTTTTATTCTTTGTCTGATGGATCAGTAAGATTTCACACTTGGGCTGGAGAGGTGGCTCAGAGGTTAAGCCTCTGCCTTGCAGGCGGAAGGTCCTGAGTTCGGATCCCAGATCCCACGTATAGACGCCAGGCAGAAGCGGGGGCGGCCTGCGCTTCTGGTCCCGGTAGGGCGGAGCCTGTGAATCCCGGGGCGGAGGAAGTGGAGGCGTCCATGGTGGTTCCCGAATTCATCCGTGGTTCTACACACACAGAGACACACGCGCGCACACATACATACGCACACACGCACAATTCAATAAATTAAAAAAAATTTAAAAAAGATTTCACACTTGGATTAAAAATCACTTAAAGTTCCAATTACTACTTATTTAAATTATTTTAAAAATTGAAGCAAAATTTCAATACTGATCAATGGACAATAACCAGAAAACATTAAATCTAATTTTGGTCTCTATGAGGAAAAATATTACTTTTCTTGCTCTCTGTCATCGCCAACTATCAGAGATGCGGCCTAACTCAAAAGCAATGAGAGGCACAGTATCCTCACTGAGTCTGGTATGCTAGATGTTTTGCTGCCTCTCTTTCATTTCAATCCTTCATAATCTTTTTTCCTAAGAAAGTTTAATTGATCATAAATTGGTATGAGCAAAGGAATGTCTACTCTAGGATAATACACCAAATTTCAGTATCATGTATGTAACATGTAAAATATTACTAGTGTCTCATGGAGAGAACACTAAACCTCCCTCTTTAATATCCACTTCTCTGAGACAGATAGGGAGCATTTGTGAATTTTATTGGGAAAATCCTTCATCTGTTATCAATGTCTAATGCAGTGCTTGGCATACAAATAATCTGTTACCAACCTTTTAGGTAGCACTTTTCAAAGAAATGCTTAGATATAAATTGATGTATTCAAGTACTTCTTTCTCTGCAGAATACTTTCTGCAGAAATGGGAATTATACTTCCTTTTCCATTTGCATGTACCTGAAAGCAAAATATTAATTTCAAAAAGAAAGAAAACTGAATATTTCCTTGAGTATTTTCTCCTTTACTTGAATTTAATGATTATACTGTTTTGTTAACTTTTCTGTTATTTCTAGTTTTTGCCAAATCTTCCTTTTGCCCCTCCTCACATTCACATACTTTAATTGAATTTAAAAATTATGTTGTGAGCAAAATTGCTAGTGGAAACGGAAAAATGTATTGATATATTGGAAGACTAGTGATTTCTGAGTAATATATTCTTGTCATATGATGCAACACTTTAACTTGCTTCACTTTTACCCAAAGAACTTGAAAATCTTTACCTAAAAATACCTACATTTTGTGAGAAAACTTGGAAGCAACCAAATTAGAGCTTCAGTAGGTGAATGAATAATTGTGGTATATCTGAGTAATGAAATGATATTCAATGCTAAGAATAAATGGGTTACCTGTAATAAAAATATGTAAGAAATCTAAATATATAACAAAGTAAAAAAAAAGTAGTATGAAAAATTACATGTCACATGATTCCACAATCAAAACTCTGGAAACTCTGCAGGCAGAAACAGTATTATTTAAGAAAGAATGATCAGCAGAGAGTTTGTTTGTTTGCTTGGGGGCAGGAGGACAGCGGCACTATGTAAAAACAATAATCATGGATATATGCTATCTTAGATTTGTCAAAAAGCTATAAAACATGTGGTACCAAGAGCAAACCTGCTCTCAGAAACAGGATTTCTGTAATTATGTGTCTAGCTCCACCACTTGTGATGAACATAACGAGGGTGGCAGTTGTTGATCATGGGAAGCTATGCATGTGTGGATGAAGACTAAAGAGGGTAAAATCCATGTGTCTTCATTTCAAATTTTCTGCGAGCCTAAAACTGCTTTACAAAAAATATTTTGGAAAATTCTCATAGTGGCAGATCAGAGTTTTACATTGTCAACTCAGTTTAAAAAATGAAAATCAACAAAGACCCATGGGAAGGACATTTCACATATGCAAGTGTTCACAAACCTTCCTCCAATTCTTATAATTTTTCACCATTTATCAGTAGGTTGAAGGTTTCAAGGCTTAAAACAGTTGTGTGGATCTCCTTAGCTGCATATTTGACCAACTATAGCATCTACAGTATAGTGGCATCTATGTCTGAATATTCCTAGGGTTTCTCATATTCTGCTGGTCAAAATAATTTGAAAAAGCATGAAATCTTTAGTGATCACATGTCAGAGTCATCTATTAATATGGATAAAAACAGAAAGACAAGGAAACTGGTTCCAAGAGTAACTAAAAAGCATATAATTACCAAGGAAAGCAATTCTGAAACTGTGCAGTGTAATTAATTGATATGTTCTCTTGTTTAAGGGATAATTGTGATTAAAAGTCTGTACCTCGATATTCAGTGCAGACATATTTTTCATATTTTTTGGTTGGTGGTTGGCTGAATCCTTGATGTGGATCATACGAATGCACAGAATGCAGAACTAACTGCATAGTGACAGTGTGGGCTCCAAATTCAAAAGTGACCCAATTGTGATCTTGTCCTTGTATTAGCTCCATGTTTTTAGATAGTTTGGTTTAAGTTTCCATGAATAAATTTTGTAATCCTTGCAATGATAATGGTAATATTGCACTCTGCCATATAAATTGGTATGCTAGTTAGCAGACATGGCACATGAAAAATAGCCGGTTGCTAGGAGTGACTCTATTTGGAATTTTTCTACCACAGACACAATGTGTTGCTACAGAAATTTTAGCCCTAGGGATTTCATTTTGTTGTGTCCATATTTTTTATTTATTTTCTTTTTAATCTTTTTACCCATACTGCTTTATGTCTAATTGTATTAGGTTTTATTATTCATATTTTCAGTTGGTTGAATTCATATGGAGTTGCATTCATGTCAGATCTATTAGCAGCTCTGATTAATTTAATATCACAATAAATCAGATAGGCTTATTCATGAGTCTAAGAACTGATCATTAATCAAGCACTATAGCTAGTCCAGGGCCAAAATACTAATGAAATACTCTACTGCTTCTTAAATATAGTATATTGGATGTTATACTCTGTGATTGTAGTCGTGGCTATTTCAAGACCTGATTGACTTTACAACTTCAAACTTAGGTTAAACAGAAGTGTGTCTTAAAAATAATCTAACCAACATAGTCTCTAAAATATACTCCTTTTTTTTCTTCCTTGCACTGATCTTTTCCAAAGTGATGCCTTTTAGAAAGTGGCAATTGAATATTGGCCTGCAATTGATGTAAAAGAATATGTTATCAAGTGCAAATGACAGTTAATTACATCCAATAGTTTAACAAATGAAATAGCTAGGAACCTTCTAAAATTTCAAAAATTATTCTACACTGAGCAATTTAAATTAGAAATGCAAACGTGCCACTAAAGGTAGCATTTGCCATGCTCTTGATGAGATTGTCTGCCTACAGTATTTGTTTATGCTGCCACTGAAATACTCTCCCTTATTGTTTTCTTATTTGAACAACCTTCATAGAATCTCAAGCACTTATTGTCACTGAGGCAAAAACTAATTTGCTTCCATTATTATATCTGCCTTTCCATTCGTGTACTTAATTGTGCTAAAGGCTGGGGAATAGTTTCTTGCTTTTGTACAAGGAAAAACTAGAGAGTAATGCTGCTACATTTTGACAGCTCACAGATAAAATAATGATGGAAAATAATTTGGAAAGTTGAATTAAACCCAAACGATAAAAGCCTTAATTAGTAGAAGCATAATTACAGGGAGCTATTGTAGAATAAAATCTAAGTTGTATTAAAATATTTTTCAAATGACTGGAAGATGGGAAAAGCATGTTTTACACCGCAAGCAATTTTTCTAAATTACTGCCCACCATTGAATTTTACAAATTAAAACTGAGTGCTGACATAAATGCATGTTTTCTGTTTGTTTATTTGCTCTGTCTGGAATGATTATCTAAGGCATTTTTGAGCATATATATTGTTTTTTCATGATTATTATGGTTAAATAAGTCAAATCAGTTTTGAAACCAGAGATATCGTTTTCTATTAAAATGTATACAGGATGTAAAGTTCCCTCCTTAAGTCATTTAATCTTTTAAAAATTTCATTGAAAGATATTATTACATACATTCATAATATAGTACAATTACTATCAGTGGACTCAGGGATACTAAACTTAACACAGTTTGCAACCCTTTTGGGGTTGCAAATATCCTAAAGGAGACATAAATAGAGATGAGGTAGAGAATAGATAACAAAGTCTTTTCTATTGTTAGTCCAGCAGCAATGTAGGCTTCTCGGGTGCTTCAAAACAAATCTATCTTTGATAAAATGAATAAATAAGACAGGAGGGCATCTAGATATAATTTGTATGAAAGCTTATGTGTCATTTGCAATTTGCATTGAATTTGAATTGGGCAAAATTCAGATTAATATATGTTTAATTTAGATACCCTCTGGCTGCTGTTTTCTGATGTCATATTTAATTTCCCAAGTGAAAAGATTTTTAGAAAATACTCTGCAGAGACATAAAGAAATCCACTTCTTTGAGATTTTTGCACTGAAAGCAACCATGTCTAGAATAATGAAAATTTCACACCTCTTCCCATCCAGAGAGTAAGATTTTTATCACTATGAACTCTAGTTGTTCTCAGTGATTAATAGTAATATCCCCACAGGAATCTTGTAATGATAAAGCACTACTATTCCAGAGGCTTGGTGTTTACTTTGACAACTCTGATCAAGTCAACATATCAAGCAATTTTCATATATTTATTTATTTCACTGTGTGTCTATGAGGAACTTAAAGGACATTGGCAGGAATCAGTTCTTTCCTTCTAATGTGTGGGTTCTGAAGTCATCATTTTGGTGCAAGTAACTTGACCTTCTGAACCATCTTAGCATAAACCATGTCAACATATTTTAAAATGCAAAATAAAAATGAATGCTTATCATTATTCTACATTTTTATTTTTCAGACAATGCTAGTTCTGAACTTGAATTTTAGGCAATTATCTCAAAAAACAGATTTCATACTCTGAGCTATTTTTATCTCTAGTGCAGACTACAAGTAGCAATTGAAGTCTTCAATTTCAGCATGGCCAGTTCAGTTACACTGTACAAAAAGGACAAAAGCAAACTTAACTTCAAATTTTACAAATATTTTCGTAGATGAAGTTATTATTATAGGCATATAGATGTCTCAAGAATACACATAACTGTAAATGCACTAGAACATATTTTATCTCCTAAATATATTCCCACTTCTGCGGCCTGTCAGATATCCCTAGAACCTATGTGTTATCCTTGTCCTGCCGTGTACCTGTTACATATGTTGGAGACTCTTCAAGCTGCAAACACGCTGTGTGTCACAAATTGCTGGGAAAAGCATGCAGACTAATACTGCACCTTCTCAAAATAATTCAATTCAAATTCAGTATGAAACTACCAGGTCTGTAAAGACAGTCATATTAATGATCCTCTGGATGTCATTATGGACATAAACATGACTGAATTGGGAGATTTGAGCAAAAATAGATTAGAATTTTCAATTTCTTGTTTAAAAATCTCCTGCTCCTATGGCCTTTCTTAGTATTCAAAAACTTTATTGTAATCTGTCTTCTACTCTAATTGTTGATTGTGGATGATATGCCAATAAAGCAGTGTTTTATGTTTTCTTGTCCATCTTCATAGTTTTAAAAGGAAAAAGAATGCTGCTAAATGTAATGTACACACGGGAGGGCAAGATTAGAGAAATCAGACCTAAGCAGACAGGAAACTTCTTCCTTGCTGCATTCATAGGTCAAGAAGGGACTATGTAGTCTCTGAGGAAGAATCTTAGTTTCACAGCCATTGATTGCTGTAACTAATACCTGAACCCAACAGTTTAGGAGGGGGGAGTCAAGGGTTTTTTTACATCCTCGTGATTGTAAGTTGCAGTTGATCATGGAAGAAGAATTATATCAGCTTCCAAAGCCCAGAATTGGACACACCATGTGCATAACTGAGAGCACAAAGAAGAGTAAAGACCAATGATGAGTAATTTTCTTCTAACAGTCAAGCTTCCCCAAACCGATGATTAGCTACTCCATCTTATGCATCTTCCCACAGATGCATGGGCAGAGTTCCACTCACCATGGGCTGATGTCTTCCGCATCACTTATGTAATAAAGACAATCTTTTATAAGTAAACAATCCCTCACAGGTATGCCCAGAGACTCCCTGTTTTGAACGAACTTGTCAGGCGAAACTGTCACAGGGGATAAGGTTCTTATCCAGTGATGAAGCATATGAAATATCATACTAACTTGACAGGTAGTAACTCTGATTGAATTTGAAGTTCGCTCCACAAAAGGGAACTTATGCTGTACTATAAAGCCACCACTTAAAAATCCATGACTGAGGAAGGTGCAGGTCCTACAGGGAAACCGGCTATGGCTTCCAAGCTAAAATGAACCAAAAACATAGATTTTACAACTTCATTCATTCAAAATGCCCGGAAAGGCAAATCTTTATGTCAAGTGGAAACTGATAATTCCCAAGAGTAAAAATTGAAGGTTTTAACTCTCAAAGAATTTGGTAAAAAGCAGGAGTTGAAGGAAATATATAAACTAAATGCTGATAAGTGCACAGTTGACTACATTTATGTTGCTACATAAAATATTGAATTATAAAGCCGAAACGCATGAAATAAGTATATATGCAAATATTTCTCAAAAGCATTATTTGATTTAAACTTAAGAATACGGTAAATAGTGATTGATTATTTTCACCCAAAATATGCGAGTTTTCATATGTCTTGCTAAAATGCTCTCCTTATAGGTTTGAATCACCTTCCAATATTTTATCCTTGAGTTTTTGATATTTTAAAATATCTATGAGAATTGTTTTAGTGTGAAATTATTTTAAATTTCCTGTCAGTTTGGTTTAGTGTTAGTATCATTTCTTCCATCACATTTTCATCTATTTCTGAAAGATTATTTTTCTCACTCATCTAAATAAGTTTGTCATTCTCATGTATCTTCATATTGGAGACTTTCAAGTGGCTACAATGACAAGCTTCTATGCTCAGGTTTATTCCTCTGTGATGTCATTACCCTTGCATAGAATTTTGCTCCCTGTTTTACATAACTTACTTTGATTTCTTTGCTTTACTTTATTATGTTTTGAACAATTCTCTATTTTAATACTGCATTTAGAAATATTCCATGCATTTACCACTGACAGATAAGGAAATAATACAAGTATCTAATTTGTAGTAATGTGTTTGTAGGGTGGATACATCTATTCATTTACCATAGTATTAACTACCAATTGTATTGATCTGCTTATTCTATAATCAGATAAAGGTGTCCTCTCAGTAGGTCTCCACAGACATCTACTTCATGTTCATATAATGTCAGGAAGGATGAGCTCAAGTAAAACACATTGAATTTTTTTACTACAACATTTGTGATATCCTAAGACAATTGAAATTAAAACCTGTTTTTTGAAGAATACAGTTTTTTTTTTTTAGCTAAAATGAGTTAGCTTAAATCTATTCAGATCTAGATTTTGCAAAGTAAAGTCTGCTAGGTGTTTGTGGGGAGGCAAGAGTGGAGGTGTTATATTGTCATGGATTGAATTCCCATCTGGGTCTCAGAACCTGAGACAGAGTAGTTCAGAAATAACATCTACAGGAAGAAAATTAGCAGCTCTGGTCTGTGTCTCTTCATAGTCAGGTCCATCATCATGTGACCTTTATCCACATGCATCATCTCATGGATTCCAAAGTTCTGTCTCATGAGGGCCTAGAGTATTTGACTATAGGAAAGGGAGAGAACAAGAGAAGATATTCAACCTAAGTTCAAGCAATCTCTCATAAACCATGCTTCCATGGATTCAGCATGGAATATATCACTTCAGAAATATATCACCTCACTGTCTCTGGCTGTATACCAGTGTATCAAATGTTTATATACTTTGAAACTAGCTGTTAATTAAGATTAAAAAATTAGGATAAATCTGAATAGAAAACTATAGATGTCACATTAACAATTTCAAATTGTACTTTATTAAATAAAGCATTTTATATAATGTAATCTTGCCTTCAAAACCATTGTGCTGGACTGTTCTATAATTGTCCACCAAAGTGAGCTATAATATCACTCATCTTTGTTTGGCATTCATACTGATTCTTTGTCTTTTTTTTATGTGTATGCAAGTGTGTATGCATGAGTATAAGAGGACATTTGAATGTGTATGCTTGTGGAAGTCAAAGGTTAGCATTGGAAATCATCTTAGATTATTCTTCCTCCTTATTGCTTTGCTCTGGGATTTCTCAGGCTCTGTCTTGCGCGACTGGAATTGCAGGCAGAAACTGGAGACTAGCTAAGTCACTGCAGACATCATGGAAACTGAGCTGTTGCTATGAGCTTAAGAGCAGACTCACTCACTCAAGCATGGTGGAACTAACCAACCTCAAAGCTGACCCCTGTGACTTTACAACAAGGCTCTACCTCCTAAAGGTGCCATGACTAAAGATTCAAACACATGAGCATGTGGAGGACAACTCACATTTCAAATCATGACAGCCCATGTAAGGTATAACTACATTATAGTCTGCAGCTGTGAACAGCTGATTTTCTGTTGAAACTATGTTGGGAAAATAGGTCAGTCTCTCAATGTGATTGGGAAATAATTCCTGAGTATTGGTTTGAGTAGAATTGTGACTGAATGAAGAGGAAATATTTTCAGAAATTAAGGTGTTTAGAGATTTTGGGATCCATCCATAGTTTAGATTTGGGGATATAAGAGATTCCTTAGTTTGTCTTGGTTTCCAGTGATGATAATATCAATGTTTTGCATCTCATTAACTCAGCAATGCTATAGAAGACAAAACCTGTTGATTGTCAATAAGTAGTTAGATGCAAGGCACACATTCATGAAAGATTTCCATTAAGATTCTTAGGAAATTATAAAAATTGGATATAGATACAATATGTAAGCAGAAATAATTGCAGATGAATCAAATAAAGGTGAAGACTGAGTTTGCTTTTCTTTATTGAAAGATTTCAATTCATTGTAAAGTGCCTTTGAGGGTTCTCCCCAGAAGATAAAATCAGTTCTAGAATACAGAGTAAACATTCTTTTGCAAGTACTGATGGACAGCTAGAGGCAGGAGCTAGTCTACTCACTCTGTTCTTGATCCTAGAACTTCAGCATGTAAAGCAAGTTAAATTACTAAGTGATCCTATGATTTATTTTCTCTATGTACAGAAGACAAAAAAGGACTGGTTGAATATTCATGAACTAAAATGCCTAAAAGAGTGATAGTAAGTTGAAAGGAACATTCAGTGTAAGACACCATTATGAAATTTCTTATACTGGTTTAAAGAAGATTAGAAATAAGCTATGTTTCTGTGGTAAATGAATTTTCGGAATGCCTTCCCCTTCAATGTAGTTATTTTGTTAGAGCATCTTAAAAATTAAACAATATCAAATCAGCCTTTCATTTAGCATCATATGATGAAAATGGTTTCCACAGGATTTCTGGTCCAAACTCCTCTTTGTTCACAGATGTCCAGGGAAGGCCAGCCCAGCCACTCTGCCTCTAGCAGTGATTGTTCCACATCCTCTAATTCTTGGCTAAACATTTGTGTTTCTCTCAACTTTGTAAAACAGAGGCACTCTGGAGCAATAGTTGAGAATGTTTGTGGTGGCCACCACCATGTAGACACAAGAGGACATATTATGAGTGTTTTCTGGTGCAATGTTTGTCTCTTGCTGCCATTTTAACACATATCCAAAACACTTTAAGAATAAGCAGTTGCAAATATTCCTGTTGTTAGAAATAAACCTGTGCCATTTTTTTTCTGATTAAACCTTGATCAGAGATTTTATGTGGAGAGGGCCACATAAAATAAGGGCTGCAGGTGTCCTCCACAGACAAGCATAGTAATTCATTTCTGTGGAATTGGAAAGCAAAGCTTTTCATGTAGTTCTACACACACTAGCCAAGCACAGTTATGTGATTAGTTTCTTAATCCCATTACTTCTAATTGTTTCTCATAAACTATGTACTTACAGTATATTGCAGAGGAAAGAGAAAAATGATGAAATGTTTCCTTAAATCTGGATATGGGGGGAATTCAGGAAGCTATGAAATTATTGAGAAAATACTGACAGTTTTGGGAAAAAATCTATCATAATTACATTTGCTCTTAAACACACAAACCTTCAGATCACCCTGAAATTTTATTGTAGGTGAGTATGTCACCTTCATGTTCATACTTGAGAGTTGGTGTTTTGAGATCATTGTTATACTTTCAATCATTTTATGAAAATATTGCTCAATGAAAGGAATATTTTCCCATATTGAACATCTTTTATTTCAGAGAGTATAATCCTAGGGACTGTATTTCCATTTCTAAACAAGTCCTATTAAATGTAAAGTTAATCCAGTTAAATTGATTAACACAGTCACTGTAAGGATATAGAGATGAATTGTAGCTGAGATTTGGAATACAGAAAAGCATAATTGGGTAAATTAAAAATAATTTCAAATCAAAATTATAATGGTGCATCATCATTTTTACTCTGTGGTTTTTATGTTTCATGGGCTGCAATTAGAGATTATTCAGTGAGGCTAACTGGCTATTTAAAAATGATGTTATTAGTGAGAAAATCCATTTTATTCTGTACAATATCAAGCACAGTGAGCTAGAAATATGGTTGCTTTTATAGCTAAGGAAATCGCAATCTTAGAGATTTCAGGATTTGGTGCAAAGCAGATATCTTAGTTGAACGGTGAAGAAAAAAAAGAAACAATAAGTGGAAAATAAAATGCCAAGAAAATACCCTTCCTAGCTGAAGTTCAGAAAGTAGCAGAAAGAGAGAGAGAGAAAAGAGAAAAGGTTCAAAAGGAGAATGTGTTTAGTTAGGATGCAGCATTGCTGGATTTGCAAAAATGACTTGTGAATGGTTCATAAAGCAGGCCTGTGGGCCTCCCACTGAGATCAGATTGGGTTCATACTTGAGCTATGGCCTTGCTGATCCTCTGGCTAGATGTTTTCACATATTCAAGAAATGAAGCCAGCAAGGGTATAAACCTTGTTCTCTTTTAATCTGTATATCATTCCTGAGTAAGAAGTTTGAACCCCACATTTGAAAACTAATTTTTCGACTATTGGGTAAATTAACTTGGTTTGAAATTATAGCATCTTTGAATAGTTTATTCAGATCTGTAAGTCATAATATTGGGACCAAGATCATTATCTCAACAGAAGTAGACAGCATAACTACCAGTAGCAAAACGATTAACAGTGAAAGTCAAGTCAGGAGCTTTTAACAGAACTTTATTAAAGTTCTATTGAGTTTATTCCAAATATTCTACTTGGAAGCATTTGAGAGCACATTGCCACTCTCCTGACCTTTATCTTGTCCAGGCGTGTGTTAAACTCATTGGCAGGATGCTAGCTTGTGCCCTTAGAGGCACATTATAGCCATTAGAGAGCTCAGTTCAAGTACCATTCTTGTTCCAGATTGCTGTACTTGCTCAATTAGCATAGCATGAATATGAAGAGTGTTGCTAATGTAAAGTACCACCACATGGTCTCCTTCCCTGGCTTGCTGTATGTCACAGATTTGCTGGCATACTGGAGGCTAAAAGAATTCTTTGCCCACATCACGGTTAACCCTTGCTTCTGGGTGAAGAGAGCAGAGCCATTAACAAGGATGGTCGAGTCATTTCTATTAATTGCTATTTAGGGTTCTTTTCTTTCCTTGGGTAGAAAGTAACCCTGCATCAAAGAGGCGGTGCCAGAGAGCATTGAAGCCTGCCTCATCTGAATTCATTAGAACATCATCAAATTAAACCTTCTGAACATTTCCTGGCGATTTTAAAGTTGGTGGCCAGTTTATTTCTGGGCCAAAGGGCTGTTGTAAATTTTCTGTACTACAAGTGTATCATATCAATTCTATCATGAATGACTTCAAATCTGACAATGGAATCAGCTTTCAAACATCTGATGCACTAGTTTGCTTACTTTACTTGCTATTTAGACTAAAAAGGAAGTTAAATGATATACACTGCATATAAAAATGAAATATAAGAATGATCTTGAGTAAGTAAGTTCCCCATTTGCCTATCTGTCAGGAATAGTAATAGGGCATCACTGTCAAAAAACTAGATAGGGAACATTGTATGTATATCTAGAAATATCTCCAATTATATGTGTAGCAGATGGTCATCTTCAATCCTCATTTTCCTAAAAATATGTTCTTGTGCTTCTTCCTAGGATATAACTCTAATCTAATTTTCTAAGATGCCTCCCTTTAAATTTACTTTTTAAGATTCTTTAACAAATAATAATGTTTTTTGACTAATAAAATAAGGCTTGAGTAGATTTATTTAAAAATACATTGATAATTTTAAGTAAGAAATAATAGATGTATGTCCATAATTATTGACATTTTCATAACAGTATCTGGATTGGATCTTCTATACAGTAGATTGGAAGCTCCTGAAGACAATGATAGTCACAATAGTGTAAAAGAAAGAGAAGGAGCTGTATTTGCTTTTCCCATTTACTCACGGGAGATGTCATGTACATGTCAAGTAGGTTAAATGTTGCTTTTTTGGAATCTATGTCACATCACATTCCTGTAACAACCTAAAAGTAAAAGAACCACACATTCTCAAAACACCAAGCAGCTCAGATCAAATGTTTCCAGAGGTTCCAAAGACAATTTTTGCAAGACTGTAGATCTTAAGCTGAAGAATAAAGATGTTCTATCTGCAGGGTCTTCATGTGTAATCTTGGCATTGGTAAGAGCAGGGAGAGGAAGATGAGGAGTTTAAAATAATCTGTCATAGATATAGGTGTCAACTTGAAAATTTAAGGCTTGAGCTTTGGGCACATAATAAAGAGTTAGTAATTGAGTTAAGCCCTAAGCAAGCCCATGGTTGATAAGATTAGTCCATGTGCTGTGCAAATGTATAAGATGAGAGGGGGAAGCTGGTTAAGAAAGTTGACATTCTTCTGTATACTTAACTGCACATGCTGGTCTGTCAAATGAGGATTGTGCTCTCTCCTTAACTTTGTGCATATTGTATGGTTAGTTCCCTCGACTCCTGGTATTGGTATGAACTGTCTTGCCAAGCTAGATATAGAATGATAATCAAGAATAAGCCAAAATAAAACCCCTTGCTCCCTTAAGCTATTTGTCCTTGAATTCATCAGAAACATGCAGAGCAATTGTAACACCATCACCTACATAAGGATTTCTGGGACAGTCTGGGTTACATAAGATCCTGGATTTAAAAAAAAAAACAGAAAGATATTCTAAGTATGCAAAATTAAGATGTGACATGGATATAGGTCTAGAAAATCACACAAACAAAACTTCCAAATTTTTGTTTATGAATCTATGAATACTCCTTATAACAACTTACAGTGAGGACAAACTGATTGGTACGATTGCATTGAAGACAGACTTGCATCAGTAAGATTGTTGATATCTATATTTAATAACTACAGAGGGAGATTAAATGTCTCATAACTTTCAACATAATATCCTCAAGCCAATTGATTTTAAGTATATGGTCAACATTTATTTCAGACATTCTTTGAAAGCTAACAGAAAAAGAGCACAAAGATTTCTTTGCAAGAGATAAAAATGAAAAAATTATGCAAGAAAGTGATATTTTCCTGGTTATTAGTCTAAAATAGGGATGATGCAACATCAGTGTTAGGCGGTGATCATTTAAACTTCTAAGTAGAACTTCTAAATCTCATTAAAATCTGTTAAAAATTTCTAAAATATTTATACCAGGAATACTGGGTGCTTTGAAAATGGGTGTATAAAAAATTACAGCATGTTCCAAATTTCTGTCTAAGAATGAGCTTGATTTTATTGTACCCAAAATCTTAATATGCAAATACAAGCCAACCATTAAGAAATACAAAGATGGAAATTAAAATATGACCTGTCTATCACACTGTCAGATTATGTGTTCAGGCAACAGGAAACTAAACAAGTAAATAACTGAGATAGTCTTGAAAGAGTCTGGTAATGACTTTAAGTCATGGTAATGACTTAAAAATGATGATGAGAAGTTTTGGGGTGAGGAAAAACTATTTCACAAGGGATTGTCAGTGATAGAAATTATAAAGAAGTGATATTTAGAAAGAAGTCTCACTGACCCATCCCAAGGAAGACTTTAGGAAAAATCTAAGGAGTGGATGACTTGAATATGAGAGCCAGAGATCCAGGCCCCAAGCTCCAAGCCACATGAAGCACAGGGAGCTAGCACAAGGCTGGTCCACTGGAGTTAGAAAGCAGGGTCCCAAGTCCTGAGCCAATCAAAAAACCTTATCTGACTAAGGAGTTTCAAAAACAAGTATCAAAAAAAAAGCAGACACAGATTTAATAGAACATGCCCAAGTCATATTGTAAAACTACAAAATATACTAAGTATCAGGGAAGGGAGTCTCCTACAAAAAGTAGCAACCTCCACACTATAGATTCCAATCAGAACAGCCTTGTGTGTACCAGTCAAGAAAGTGACACTGAGGATAATGTCTTCCAAAACAATGTTTTTGACATTATCAACAAACTTCAAGAAGAAATACGAAAGGGGCATGAGAAATAAACTAAAGGAAATTGAAGAAATCAAAGAAGAAATGAGTAAGCATATCCCCTTATATGAACAGAGAAATAAAAGATTATCTAAGATGAAAAAATAAATGGAAGAAACAAGAACAAGGTAAGTGTTGTGGTCAGATTCTGGGGTCCCAAAAATCAGCAAGGAGCCAATACCGCTGCAACTCGCTTGAGGGCTTTATTTGCAGGTTTGGGCTTATGTCCGACCAACACCAGCATGGCAGTGTTGAGCCGGAAAAAGTGTGGCCCTTTGTCTGGGCGAAGTTTTTTATAGCTTACGTCAAGGGGAGGGGGCTTCCAACTTAGTAGTTACATGATTGGCTGACAGCCAACAGTTATTGGCGTGCAGGGATTGGTTCCCCTCACCCCGGTCCATCCATGAGCAGTTTGAATTGCAACCTGTATTACCCACAACACCTGGGGAGACCCCATGGACCTCTAGGTAAGGGGAGGAACAGGGGTTGGGCAACTCCAGTGAGCAGAAATTTTGCTCAGCTAGGCACATATCCAAACTCCCATGCTTGTCTATAGTTAAAGCTAATGGCCGCTCTGACTAGATCACATGAGAGCTCCACTGGGCCTCATATACATGTGGAGAAACATACTTAAAAAGAACAAAAGACAACCAAAAATCGGGTTCTAGGTTTCCTCAGTAACAGCAGATGAAAAAATGCCAAACTGAAATTCAGCTGGAATTTAAAGCTACACTAACTGAAATTAAAAACCCATAAGAGAGTATCACACATAGAATATCAGAGCTGGAAGATAAGCTGATAGAACACTATCTCACTTAAAGAAGCTGAAAAGTTAAAAAAGAAAGCATGAAAGGAACATTCAATAACTGTGGGATACTATGAAGAAGCCACACCTATGCATTCATGGAATCCCAGATGAAGAAACTACAGCTCTAATCTTTCAGTCCATCATAAATGAGAATTTTCCACGACTAAGAAAAAGCACCCCATCCAAGTACAAGATACGTATCGCATACCATCCATATCTGACCAAAATAGGAGCACAGTAGGCAAATAATAGTTACAACATCTCAGATACAAGACAAAGTAAAAGTTCTCAGGGCTGCAAGAAAGAAAAACCAAGTCACATTTAAAGGCAAGCCTATTAGAATAACAGCTGACTTCTCAATGGAAACAATAAAAGCCAAGAAGAGCTTGGAAGACATTTTTCAAGCTATGAATGATCACAAATGCAGACCCAGCCTCTATATCCAACAAAACTATCAGTCATGCATGAAGGAGAAAGAAAAATATTTCCTGACAAAAAATAAGCTAAAATCCTTCCTATCTACAAAACTAGGTCTACAGAAGATACTAGAAAAAATTCTCAGGACAGATAAAATTGGTCAATACACTCAAGAGGATACATAATGCCAATACAACTACCAGGGAGGGAACTGCCATCACAAAATCCTATAAACTCTAAAAATGACAAAAATTAACAAAAACTTCTCAATTATGTAATTAAACATCAACAGGATCCATTTCCCATTCAAAAGACATAGACTAACAGCATGAATTAAAAGCCACACCCTATCAAAAGAATGCTTCCAAAAAACGCACCTCAATTTGAAAGATAAGCACAATCTCAAGGTCAAAGGATGGTTAAAGATATTCCAAGTAAATGCAGCAAGGAAATAAGCAGGAGTAGCAATCCTAATATCTGACAAAATAGACATCAAATCAAAACAAATCATAAGAAATACAGAAAGGTACCATACACTCCTCAAAGGAGCAATACATCAAGAAGAACTCATAATCCTAAACATAGCCGCCAAATGCAGAGTCATTTACATTTGTGAAACTAACATTGCAATGCATAAAACAATCAATCAACCCAAACACAGTAATAATAGGAGATTTCAATGCACTGGAACTAAGCCAAACATTCCATCTTTCTTTTTGAACATTCCATCTTAACACCAAGGAATATGCTTGCTTTTCAGCACTTCATGGAACTTTCTCCAAAAATAGATCACATACTAGACCACAAAGCAAGCTTTCACAAATACAAGAAAATAGAAATCATCACCTGTACTCTATCTGACCACCAAGGAATAAAGATGGACATTCATAACAAGGCAAACACCAGAAAATACACAAAACTCTCTCTCACACACAAGCTGTCTTATACTGTCGCTTCTTGATACTTAGATTTTGGCTCATGAACTATCAACATCACCATCACTTAGAGCTATCTCAGAATTCCAACTTCATCTCTGTCTGAGAATCTCATTTTGTTTTTTGACAAGCTTGAGTAATTTGTAGACACACAAAAATCCTAACTAGCACAGAAAAAGATCAACCAAAAAACTGGCTAAAGATATATTCATACGAAAAACTTTTATAAAATTGGTTCTAATCAATACATACTATGCCATCTATTTTGCTCCTTTGATTTCCATTACAAAAGGTCAATCTCCATTCTGGTATTTTACTTACAATAGCAGAAACAAGAGATTCATTCTACTAATCCATTTAATGAAAAGCACACATAAAATATTACCAAAGCACTGAAACAACTGACTATAAAGTACTAACACATTATTAAAAACCAAACCTTCCTCAGGTTAAGGAATAACAGATTGTTTCCAAATATTTGAATTCTACTTTTTAAAATTATTTATTATTTGTTCAATTGTGCGTGTATGTGTGTGTGCACATGTGTGTATGTATATGTGTGTAGAACCACAGACGAATTCGGGAACCACCATGGACGCCTCCACCTCCTCCTTGTTTACTCTGCCCCGGGATTCACAGGCTCTGCCCTACCAGGACCAGAAATGCAGGCCGCCTCTGTTTCCAGCCCTGTGTTTATAGGTGGGGTCTAGGATCAGAACTCAGGACCTTCCACCTGCAAGGCAGAGGCTTAACCCCGGATCCACCTCTCCAGCCCCTGAATTCTACTTTTTGATAGGAAATTTATTCTCTTCAAATTCTGTTAAATCAGTTCAAAGATAACTCAACAAAACAATTGTTTTATAAAACTCATAATTAAAACTGAGCCATTGTCAAACTACTTCAATGTACTTATTGATCCTGCTTGTCAGCACAAAATAATTAAAGCTCTTATATGGTCATATCTTTATCTCTTTATCTAAAATGTTATTTATCCACCTTATCATCTGGGAAGTAATATGTCTCATGAGGAACTTCTTTAATCTATGTAGAAATGACTGGGAACTTATGTTCATACAGAGGCTTGCATGAATTCATATTTTCTACTGATAATCATTCCATTTACAGTTAACCAGGGGTATGATTATTAACAGAGAAATATTTCCTTCCCAAAAGTAATATTTCAATTTCTCTGTTAGTGACAGGATATTTTAAAAGTGTCAAGAACAGGAAGAAAAATTATGAGAAAATGTAGCAAATTTGTGCAAAGGAATTTATAGAACAATAGTTTTACTAAAATGCCAAATGGCTTTCTAGGAACCACCTAGAAATGTGTGATGACTGGACAAATCACTAGAACTGCATGAAAGTAGGAGATTTGGGGGTGTTAACTGATAGTCTCACCAACAGACATTCACAGAGAAGCAGTGCTAACTAAAGGTAGGTGCTGAGAATCTCCACATACTGTGAAGAGGCTTGTTTACTTTTGAAACTTGAAAATTCAAAATTTATGTATCTATAATGAGTTTATTCATACAAAATGATACTGAATAAGAACTTATCATGAAAAATTCATAAAAATCCAAAAAAATATCATAAGCATATATTGTGAAAGCCATGTCTGGACCAGGCACAGAAAATGTCCTTCAAAATCACACAGCATGAAAAACAATAAACCAGTGATATATATATACTGGATTCAATCAAGATTTGTGTCCAGAATCACACAATCTTGATTAAATAGGACATGATACAGGAGCATAGATGTTGTTGGGGGAACTGTGGAAGGAGGCAAAGAGAGGGAAACAGAAAAAAGTTCAGTTTTTCCCAGATATCCATGTCCTTAAGCAAAGTTAAAAAACATACATCTTAACAGAAAATATTTGATAAATTCAGTCACTACAAAATGAACATTTTCATGATAAAAGGCAAAGGAAAAGGAAAGGCAAAGTAAAAGGCAAAAGGAGACAGAAAAAATTACTTTCTGAATGACGTATTTCAAGAATTTGTTTTTAAAATTTAACAGATGAGTATTGATGGCTAATCTTGAATGTCAGACTTACTGGACTGAGAAACACATAGAAATTTAAAAAAATGTGTGAGTGCAGTGTGTGTGTGTGTGTGTGTGTGTGTGTGTGTGTGTGTATCTGAGTGTTTTCCCAGAGAATTTTAACTAAGCAGGGAAGGCCTGCCCTGAATGAAGGCCAGACACCCTTCCATTGGGTTGTGGATCCCTGCAGAATAAAAAAGAAAAATAAATAATGTCAGCTGGAACAAACATCCTCTCTCAGGTGCTGCTTGGTTGTTCACAGTGTTCACAGTATTTTGTTTTGAAACAGTATCCCAGAATTATGGATTTTTAGTATCTGAAGCCATGAGCCAAAATAAATTGTTCCACTGCTAACTTGTTTATGTCAAGTATATTGGGAAGACAATTAAACTAACCCAGAACTCTTCTTTTTTTCAAACCAACTTAAAAATTGGCTAAAGGAATGTTCATTAGAAGTGAGTCTTGGATTTCATCAAAGTACATGAAAAGGTCATTAGCTTTCCTGACGAAATCAAGGGAAATATATCTTGAAACAATGTCTATCCCTCTATTGCCAAGAACTTTCAAAAGCTTACCAAGTCTGATAGTTCAAAGTACTTTAAAAGAAAAGAACTCCATTTGCATTTGTCTTGCTTTTGATCTTTCATTAATTGATCTTTCAGTATTTAAAAGCATTAACCAACTAAACGGCAGAGTGGGTGGCAAGCTGGCAAGCAGGAAGACGTGAACAGAAAAATATTTTAATACTAATTAAGTGTATGTGCTGAGATATTAGTAAAGAAAAATTCCATGCCGGCTCATCTAAAAGGTGAATCTTCAAGTGGAGCTAGTTTACCACAGATATCAGACAGATGAAGCATTCTTTTGAAAAGAGCTTCAGAATGAACTTAAAAAAATACTTATTATTTAACAGTTTATTGCATGAATGCAAAGAAGCTATATCCTTTTAACTCATTACTACCTGATTCCTCTTCTTTTCCCACTCCAAATCTTTTTCTTCTCAACCACTCTCCATGTTCCTTTCCTGTATGGCCCTCTGACTTTCATGTGACTTGCCTGTATTTGTATATGCCTTAGCACTTTATGCAGTAGTAGATAATAATAGGGGCTGTAGAGATGGTTCAGGGGTTAAAACCTCTGCTCCCAAGCAGAAAGACCCAAGTTTGTATCCCAGATCCCCACATGAAAATGCCAGGCAGAAACAGTAAAATCCAGAGCAAAGCAAAAAGATAAAGCAATCCACGATGATCCAGGATTATTCCCCAAGTCACCCTTGGGATTCCACAGGGCCTTGTAACACACACACACACACACACACACACACACACACACACACACACACGTATTCAAAAAATATACTGTTATGTATATTTATGGAGAAAAATAGAACCTCTTTCCTAATCTGGAATTAACCTTCAATGGTTTCTCAGGGAAATAAGATGCCTCTTGAGATATCCCCCTTCCATAGTAAACTATTGACACATCAAATCTTGTGCTGGTCTTGTGGAAGAAAACATGGCTGCAGTGAGCTCCTAGCTGCAAGCAGCACCTCCATGTCCAGAAGATACTTCCTGGTAGCAATCCTCTCCATCTTCAGTGTCACAGTTTCTGCATGTGTCTGATAAATACATGGCAAAACAACTTATGGAAACAAGGGATTTTATTCTTGCTTACAATCATTCAGTTATAGTTCCTAGTCTAGCCAGGCGGTAGAGCCCATAATAACACCAGCGACCAAGGGAATGGTGTTATCCATATAACAGCTGAGAGAAGGACAATTCTTACTTGCCAGACCAGCATGTCTGGCCAAGTATACAAAAGGATGCCCATTTTCTCAGTCAGCTCTCTGTATTTTATTCACTAGTCCAGAATCTAGCCCTATCCACCATGGACTGGGTCTTCCCCATTGACTAGACAATCTCCTGCAGATTGGGCTTTACTATGCTACCAATTATCTACAAATGTGTCCAGAGCTTAAACCCATGACAGTCAAGTTGATACCTGTATCTAACTATGACATTTAGGTTTTACATTCTTAATGCCACCTTTTCTGTGACTTTTCTCAGAGGGGTGTAGAGTTATTTAGATGTACTATTCAGGCTCCAAAAATCCAAAAAAGTCATTTATTTTCTACACTTTAGTCAGATGTGATTATCTGTATTGTACACCTTCCATTGTAAAAGGAAACTTCTTGATAGAAAGCTGCTTTAATCTCTGGGTATAATAATAAATGTTTATGTAGTAATTTGATGTCACAGAGTTCTTCCTTAGAAGTTTTTTTTTTCCTATAGTCTATATCTTCCTAATTCACAGGTTCTTGTCCTAGCATGTATTCCCTGAAGAAAAAAAAAAAAAAAGGATCTTAGATCTGGTAACTAATGTCTCTATCCAAAACATCTATACCACTTTGCATCTATTGCCAGTGTTTTGATTGTAGCTCAAGAACTCACATTAGGTGAGATTGTTGATGGCTGTTCTCCCTTACCACCATGCTTACTTAGTACTTTCTGCCATTATGAAACATGGTCAGCAAAGAGAAAGCTTTCACATTAATTCATTTTTTCCTCCATGTTCTATGATCAAAGTATGTGGCTATCTTCAGCAAAAGGCTCTTACCATAATTCTCTGGAGGTCAACCAAGAGCAATCACAAAGGCCTTTATTAAACTTTTCTGATCAACAGCTCACTAGAGGGTATCATATATTTGCTACATGGAATTTTATTTAGTGACTTAAGCATCTTAGAGGAATATCTCAGGGTAAATTTTGCTATCCCCTTTTTCACCCTCTCTTCATGAGAATATTTTTGACTAATAGGAAAAAAAAACTTACATAGTGCTAATAATAATGCCATTTATAAGTCTGATCAAAATTCAGCTTTTTGTTAGATCTAACAAGGTGGTTTAATTTTCTAAATTAGTGCAGGGAATGAATAAAATCACTCAGTGGAAATATTAAATAATCATTAATGAGAACAAAAGAAGTAGATGTCACCTTCTGACACAACCATAGTGGCCGGATGATGGGGTCAATTTTGTGTAACCTCAGGATTCTAAGGCACATTCTAAGGGGCTGAGTTAGCAACAATGGTCACTACAAATGTGAAATACTATCATCTTGTTAACACTCATCAATTACAGAGTTACTCATTTCCACATTTGAAGTCAGTACCTAAGAGCTCCAGCCTCTGAATTTGATAAATAACTTTATTAATATCAAATGTGAAAAGCTATTACAATAAGTTAAAAATCCTGCTGGGTTTTATAATGTCTTCTGTAGTATGAGTGAAATAAATCTTATTACATTAAAAAATAACTCCCTTTCAATCATTGTTCCTTTAAAGTGTTGAGAATTTTAAGGCTTTAAATATAAATTTTCTAAAATATTTCAAGGCATCTCAACTGGGAAAGCAATTTCATGCTTGCTTTTTAAAGAATCTATTCAAAGAACTCATTAAAACCATTCATTTAAATAATCTCATGTATGTTCATTACACTATGTCCTTTGGGAGGAAAAAAATAGTCAGGGCTGCCAGAAACTGAATGAAGGGAACGACTGTTAGATATGAAAGGTTGGTCCTGCATTAAAATTGCTTAAATAATCAGCAACTCCCTCTGTGTCCTTAAAGTTCTACTAAAAAAACATGTCTACACATCTAGGATAACAAATTAAAACAAACAAAATAAAAAATAAATGAAAAGCAACCAAACATCTGCAGGTCATTTTGCTGAGACACTAGCATTGAGATCTTTTTGTTTGTTTGTTTGTTTGTTTGTTGGCTTGCTTTTAGTTTTGGGTGATTAGAAACAACATGGCATATCCACATGGTGTGCACTTCTCCTGGACAGCAGGAAGCAGAAGTTTAAGGGGTCCCATAATTAGCAATCTTTCTAGGAAGTCATTTTGAATACCATTCACATTTTCCTTAAAACCCATTGTCTACTATGCATATTTAATTTTTATTATTTAACCTTGCTTTTTCTTATGGCACTATTGTTTCCACTTTTCTTTATTTATGAATATTTTTCTTTGGCAATTTCTTACATGTATTTAAAGCGTTCTGATTACTTTACTCTTTCTTCACTCATCAGCCTCCTGTCCTAACAATTTATACCATATAAATTTCTGGTCTCTTGTTCTAGTTTGTTTTCCACTGAGTTTAACCAGAACCTTTGGTGTGGTCCTGGGTTTGGACAATCTCTTGAAGTCTTCCCCGTGGGTACAGAAACAGATAATTTTGTGTGCCTGCACCTGAATCTACCACTTGTCCATCGTTCATGAGTACTTTGAGGGGTTCTATGGGTTTCTTTTTTGTTCCTACCTGTCCATCAGCAAATAGTTCCACTGTAGGTTAAGTGACAACTTGATAACAGTCTTTTCATGAAAAACTTTTTTTAATTTTTTCATTATTTTATTATTTATTTGATTGTGCGTGTATGTGTGTGTATGTATGTGTGTGTGTGTGTGTGTGTAGAACCATGGACGAATTCGGGAACCACCATGGACTCCTCCACCTCCTCCTTGTTTACTCTGCCCCGGGATTCACAGGCTCCACCCTATCAGGAACAGAAACACAGGCCGCCCTCGCTTCTGCCTGGCATCTATGCTTGGGGTCTAGGATCCGAACTCAGGACCTTACGCCTGCAAGGCAGAGGCTTAACCCCGGATCCACCTCTCCAGCCCCCTCATGAAAAACTCTTGAAGAGAAAATGCAAATAATTTTAAAAGATTTGATTTGTGTTTTAGGAATGGGTGCTAATTTCCCTTAATCGCCTAAGTATGACCATAACTTTCTTTCATTCTTATGCTGGTCTTAAATGGCATAATTTCATGGCAAGAATTTACATCATTTTTATGTTTTTTTAGTTCTCTCCAGTTGAATTATCTGTGTAGTTTTGCCCTTTAAGTTTTTGTTACATAACTAGGAATTGCTGGAGCAGTCACCTGAGAAATTGCTGTGAGTATCTGATTTTCAAGTCACTTCTTTTTCAAATTCTTCCATGAGCTGTTCTCATTCCTGGACTTCATTTGCTCTTAATACATACTGTTTGCATTCTCACTGAGTATACAACCACCTGCCAAACTCACAAGAAGACATGAGGAAATAGAAAATTATTGTGAGGTTGTACAGGGAAAGAATCCAAGAAAAATGCCAATTGTCCATAAAACTAAAGTGATTTTAATTAAAAATTCCAACAGCACTGCCCTTCAGTATTTTGGAAACTACATCCGAAGTTCATATTTTAAATAAATATAACACTAAATAAATATATAAAATACTACAAAATCTTGATAATGAAAGAAATAGTTACAAACAATAGGGACAAACCCTAGTAACAGAAATAAATGAATGAATGAGCCTAAAAGTTAAAACAAAATTACATGTTTATATTGTTTTTAAATGCAGAGAACCTTGAATTGATCGCATGACTTTTTCAGATTCAGGTGTCAACTTGGCATTTGCTGGCTGTTTGGGAGGCAGTTGTGAAGAATTAATAGGGCAAGCCTTTGAACAGGCCTGCAGGTGATTGTTTAATTGATGTGGAAGACCCAGCCCATAGTAGTGGTAACTTGCAGTAGTGGACTACATAAAAGGAAGTGCAACAAAAAAGAGCTCTAGGCAATACTACTGAGTCCTTACACCTCATCAGAGAGGAGGACCCAGAGGGAAGTTTGACATGTACAGTAAAGGATGCTCCAGGAATGGGGTGAGGAAGGGGACACTGGGAGAAAGGAAGGGAGGGGGAAAAGGAAAGAGAAAAAGTGGGGAGGGAGCAAGAGGATCCAAGGAGGGGTGGAGGGAGGGAGAGGAATAGAGTACCTATCAAGTTTGTATGAGTGGAAAAAATTTAAAAAAAGGAAGTAAGGGGCATTTCTTGTGTCTTCTCCTGTGCTGTGTGGGCTTGAGTGTTGAGTCCACTACTGGTCTGTTTCTGCCTTCTCTGCTATTGCTGCTGCTACTGCTATTCCTAGCTGACCTCTTTGACCTTGCCACTGTTGTCAGCTGCTGCTGGAGTAGAGCCTCCTAGGGTTTGCTCCTGTTGTCAGCTGTCCTCCTCTGAGCCCCGCCTCCCAGACCTTGCTGATGTTGGTCACTGACATTGGAGCCCAGCATCTTTGGCCTGACTGCTGTTTATCCCTGTCATCACAGCCCGTCCTCTTCCGTCCTCCAGCGTGACTGAGCTCTGAGACTTCTCAGGGATCGTTTGGTCTTCTGAGATACTGAGCTCAAGAACTGGGCAAGTATAGGAAGCTATTGTTGGACTGTACTGATTTTATTTTGTGAGTTAATTTAATAAATTTCTTATATGTACATCCATCCAATCAGTTCTGTTTATCTAGAGAACTCTGACTGATACAAATAATTTCTCTAAAATACTTCTATAAAACATGTATCCTCTATTGGGATGATCCCCACCCAGTCAGTTGTTTTTTTCTTGCTTTTCTTACTAAATCTTTCCTTTGGTATAACTTTAATTAATTAACTATGCTAAAAACAAAATAAACTTACAAAATAAAATTTGAATTTCAATACAGAAGGGTATTAAAAATTAAGTGTTATTTTGTAGTAATTTTTGATTTCTAAATTATTTTTAATTATCAAAATACAGTAGGAGAATGAGTTATATATGCAGTATGGCTAGAGTGGTTCACAGTTTAGGTGAAGGAAATTGGTTTTCTATAAAGTACTGCAGGAAGTAGTTCAAAATTCCATACCACTTTTACATAAAAATAGAAAGATTAAATAAAGAAGAAATGGATTTAAAAACAGAAATACTAGTTGTAAACTGAATGCTTTTGTTATTCATAGGTTGATAACCTAATCCACGATATATTGAATTTGGAGGTGGGATTATTGCACGGTAATTAAAATCGATGAAAACATGAAGGTGTAATGTCCTGATGGTATTAAAAAGCACTCCTTCCATCATTTCTCCACCTGAAGTTAGTAGAGCATAACAAGTCACACACCAGTAATATGACACTAAGAAGACACTGAATTTAACCACACTTTGATCTTAAACATCTTATTCTCCAGAACTGTGAATGGCCGTACGATTTGATGGTCCATTTTAATAGCCCAAAGGACTGGTGCTACTCACTCAGGCTTATTTCCTCACATACAAGGTAGAATGATCTTTATATGCACATGAATGATGTTGCCAGAAAAGTAACTGCTGCATACTTATTGGCTTAAATGGTATTTTTACCTATGACTGGCTCAAACCCCAGGAAAATCAAATACTGGGATGCATGGACAAGTGCTCACCAAAGCATGGTTTATTGTGATTTACCTCTGTCCATTAAATGGTTTTTTTTTCTTGCATGCAATACTGCAATGAAGGCATCTAGAAAACTTATTTCAGTATAAAAATCTCTTCCCTGACAGAATAGGAGAAGGTCACACAGGCAGCGGTGTCTGCTGCACTAAGGTTCTGGCAGTCTTATTGGGCGTGAGAGGCTCCCCAAAATTGGCCCCCAAGGCACACTTCTGATCTCTGCTTCTCTCTATAACTATTCTGATTCCAGGTATAGCTATTAACAATGTGCACCATAAATTCCAGATTGAAATTGTTCTCAGCAAAAGCAAAGTGGCAATTCTAGTAATCAAATATTTCATATTCCATATATCTTAAAATGCTTCCTAAATTTATCAGTGCTTGTCTAACGAAACGAATTATGACAGCACCTTTCATATCCCAAAAGGTTCTTCACAGCTCTTAGCACACCTTTTCTAGGAAAACCTTTAAGGAGTCCAATGATTCTATCTTGAATAACTGCCTCATTTCACACCGCTTACTTTTTTTATTGCTAACTCGTAACAATCTTTTCCTAACTTTCCTAAGTTCACCTATAGTTCGGTGAAAGAGAAAAAAAGAGAGATGGAATTATGAACTCAGAAGAGAGTATAATATGTAAAGAAAAATATAAAACGACAAATATTAGTGATTTTGAAGACAAATACTTTGTCATTAGTATCTTCAAATTGAAAAACAGTGAAATTTTGCGTCCAACTTTTTATCATTTTTATTGATTTTTTTATTCTAAATTATAAGCATAATGGGTGGTTGTCCCTGACCTCTTCTTTATCTCCTCCTTCCCTTTGCACCTGTGAGAATTTTAAGCTGTTATTGTTTTTCTTTTTTGGCCTATGTGCTAGTTGACACAAATCAGATGTAACTGTGGCAACAGCTTTTCCAAGTATCCTTTCGAAGCTGTATATATGAAAGCTACACTAATCAACACACTGACAAGGTCAAACAGTGGAGATCTCCTGGGTTCAAACTCAGGTCAGCCTGACTTTAAGATCCCACATCAATGCAATATAAGCTTATATAGCTGTCTCTTTATCAAAATGTGCTTCATTGACTAGTAATATCAGCATTATATGGCAACTTCAGAACTCTACAGTGTCTCAGTCCCATACACACAATAGTGAACTGCAGTGACCTGGCCATTTCTTTCTTTCTTTTTTTACATGTACACAGTAGAATGTTATTCAGCTTTGTAAGGAAATGAAATCATGTAATTTACAGGAAAATGGATATAACTGGAAATCATTATGTTAAGCAAAATAAGTCAGATTCAGAATGAAAAATAGTGCATGTTTTCCTTTACATGCAGACCCTAGATTTAAAATTCTCTCTCTCTCTCTCTCTCTCTCTCTCTCTCTCTCTCTCTCTCTCTCTCTCTCTCTCTCTCTCTCTGTCTAAAATATGTGGTTGTACTTCTATTGAATTTTTTATTATGTGTGGCACTCCTGATTCAGGAAAACCCTAGCCTGGCTCCCAACTACGGACAACACTGGCCACTTACAGACATGCCCTGGATATGTCCCAACAGAGGACCATGCAGGCAGAGGGATGATCAACCAATGAGAAGCGGCCGTCTAACCTGCACCTGCAGTGGATACCTAGTAAACAGTTAAATGACTCCTAGCTGTCCTCCCCCCCCCCAGGAGGAATGGCAACACCTGATTGGACCCTGACCCTATATAAGCCCAAACGCCCTTAATGACTTCGAATCAGTGGCATCTCCTCTGCTGCTGCTTCTCACCTGATTCCCTGGATCTGGTAGTGACCCCGCGCCGGCTCGCCCATTTGCCTCTAGGCTCCCCCTCTCCCTTTCCTCCCCTTCCCCCCCTCTCCCCCTTCCCCCCGGCCCAGTGGGGGATAAAGCAACAATTATATTTGGTTTTTTTTCCCCAATCATACAAACAATAGGAGTGACCATTTCTAAGAATCTGTAACTAAATTTGGCAACTTCTATTTTGATTATTTGTAACAGTCTCTAACTACATTTGACATCTTCTATTTTGATTATTTCTATCAATGTAGAAAAATCTTCACATTAAAAACAGACAAGCATTTCTCAGTAAATACCACTAAAATGTATATTTACAGATATATAAGTTCATTAATTTTCCATCAAAATACAGATTCCTTTATTTTAAATAGCTCTCTGTCATAGAGAAACTTCATGTTATAAACTAAACAAATGAGAAATCATAATTGCTTGGCAGAAAACTAATCATGAACAAAAAATAATGAAATTAATATGAATTACAAAAGTCAGTAATAGAGGACCATTTAGATGCCTAACTGCCTGCAGAAGCAGGGAAAATTTTTCTATTGATTAAAAAGGATGTGTATTAGCTGTTATCTATGATTATGTCGCTCTACTTTTGGTGCATTCCCCAAGATAAAGCACAAATTGGCCAAGCAAAGGCAAATTTCAGTCCTACTATTTTAAGGCTCCAAAACACAAAGTCTTAGCTAACTTAAACTGCAAAAGATCATAAATAAAACCCTCAGGATGAAGAAAAATAACATTAGATGTAAATTATTCTAAACTAAAAAGTGAGTCCCACTCGTGGCCCACAGGTTGTATTTGGGAGAGAACAATAGTAGATTTAGTCTACTATTAATTAAAAACATAAATACATTTAAAATATTATAAGCTATTTATTCTTATTGGGCCTATATCCAAACCAACTAATGCTTAAAGTGTAAAAGGATTAAAGTTTCCAGTTAAAGACAGACATTAAAAATAGATATATAAAAAATTTCAACAATACACTACTGTCTGATTGAATAACATTTTAACGTAAAATAGATGAAAGAGAAAACATTGAAAAACTCACTATGGAAGCATGAAAAGCAAGAAAGCTGATCTAAATGTATAAATATGAGATGAAACAGACTACAAGACTAGCATATTAAAATATCATTCCCTATAATCGATAACAATACAAAATAAGGAAACAATTTTATAAATACCTAATTATCTAACAAAAAAATTATAGTGCACTGGGGCAGTCACAAAAATAAAGAGCAATATAAGCAATAATAGGAAATGTTTTATAATGTTCTCAAAATGATAAAAAACTAGAAAGTAAAAGAGATGAATTAAAATTGATGAAAAGTAAAAGAGATCAATTAAAAGAAACCTGCTGAACATTTTAGCAAATTTTATGCTGGCAGACACAGTACACATCACAAATCCATTTTAAGACTATATGGCATGGGATATAGTGTGGAATGGGCTACATAGTGAACACAAATATTTCTTTGAAATTGAACCTAATAAAACAACCTGTGATCATACCTAATCTAATTAAGAAACAATGCAAATTAATAATCCAAACTGACAAGTCACTTAGAAATTAAACTGAAATAAAGCAAAAACCAGACAAAAGAAAAGGCAGTATAGAAATTACTTTTAAAAGAATGAAAATTGGGCTGGAGAGGTGGCTCAGGGGTTAAGCCTCCGCCTTGCAGGCGAAGGTCCTGAGTTCGGATCCCAGACCCCACGTATAGATGCCAGGCAGAAGCGGGGGCGGCTCTGCGCTTCTGGTCCTAGTAAGGCGGAGCCTGTGAATCCCGGGGCAGGAGGAGGTGGAGGCATCCATGGTGGTTCGCGAATTCGTCCGTGGTTCTACACACACACACACACACACACACACACACACACACACACACACACACGCCGCACATACATATGCACATGCGCAGTTGAATAAATAATAAAAAAATTATAAGAATGAAAATTTAAGCATTCACGTAAAATGGTGTGATAATCAATAATGTAGTACTTACATGGAACGTTATAACTTTATTCTTTTTTTATTTTTTATTTTACTTTTAAAAGGTGTGTGTGTGTGTGTGTGTGTGCATGTGTACATGTGTGTATGTATGTGTGTGAGTGTGTGTATGTGTGTGTGTATGTGTGTGAAAGGGCACTGTGTGTCCCTGTGGAAGACTAAAGGTGACTTCAGGAATCATTCTGGATTGCTTCTACCTCCTTTTTGCTTCATCTGGGATTTTCCAGGCTCCGCCCACCAGAGCTGAAAGGGCAGACCACTATGTTCCCACTTGTCATTTTTTTTATCCAGGATGCAAACTCAGTACCTTCTGCTTGTGAGGCAGAGTCTTAACTCCTGAGTACATCGTCTCAGTTTCCATCCTACAAAACTTCAGAAACGGTGAAAAAATAGCAGATTTCTTATGACATTTCTTATTTCTTTATAGCATTTCATGCAAATTTGGTTTTGTTGGTTGTGCCACCTGCTCCTCTTTCTGCTTTCCATGATCTCTTCCTCCCTTGGTCTCTGCCACATAGTGTTCCCCCTTCCTCTTTTCTATCACATTGGTTCTTTCACCCACTCATCTCTTCCTTAAAACTTTTTACCACCTCTCATAAACACCTTTCTAGTGTCATGACCTCTAACATCACTCATTCTCACATAAATACGCATACATAAAAATTGGAGCTAGACAGGGAAATTTGCAGAAGAGGGTCTGTAAGACTGTGAGAGCACAAAGATGGGGAGGAGTAATGATATGCAAGATACTCCACACAAGTTAGATCCGAAGCAATCATAATAGGACTTTGCATGACCCGTGCAATGACCAACTCATTATTGACTCCTCAAAGTCTAGCATGGACTAAAGATATGAGGATCCTTAGAAGCTAGGGATTAACAGCCACAATAGTCCTCATATACTTATGGAGAACACAAAAAAGAGTTCTACGAAATGCCACTGAGTCCTTATACCTCATCAGAGAAGAGGACCCAGAGGAAAGTTTCACATACACATTAAAGCATGCATCAGGGATGGAGGGGAGGAGACACTGGGAGATAGGGAGGGAGAGGGGAAGGAAGGGGAAAAGGGGGGAAGGAAACTAGGGTTTCCAGGGAGGAGTGGAGGGAGGGAAGGGACTGGTGTACTTATTAAGTTTGTATGAGCAGAATTAAATAAATAAATTAATTAATTTAAAAAAATTGGAGCTAGACATACAACCACTCTGGAGAGCCATCTGGTGATTCTTAAAGAAGTTAAAGATTGAAATGCCATATGACCCTGCTATACCACTTTTGGGAATAACCCCCCATACAGCAAAAATTCAGCTCGCTAGCACAATCACGACCATGTTCATAGCAGCACTGTTTACAATAGCAAAGTCATGGAATCAGCCCAAATGTCCAACAGTTGACGAGTGGATAAGGAAAATGTGGTACATTTATACAATGGAATACTATTCAGCCATCAAAAATGATGAATTAATGCAATTTGCTGGGAAATGAATGGAATTAGAAAGAATTATATTGAGTGAAGTAAACCAGACACAGAAAATTAAGCACCATATGTACTCCCTAATAGGTGGATCCTAGTACCAAACCCACTTAGAGACACTCAAAGACAAATCTCTGTAATACCTACAGTAATTGTAAAGATTATAAACAGGAGGGATGGGGATGGAAGGCCCCACCAGAAACAAAGAGAGGGGACCATGTTACAGCAGAGAAAATAGGCCACCATCAAGAACTGCAAGTAAGTAATGAGACATCTTGTGAGGTTCACAGACTTTCCTTCCTGATCATTTGCAACTGATGGGGTATGATCTTACCAGAAGGGGAGGATATATAGGCTGCCAGATAGAAGGTAACCATTTTGCGAATGGGTGATTGACCCCTCTCTCACCACGGTCTTCTACTTTTATTCCATCTACCTTTGCATATACTCTTATAACAAGACTCTTATTTAACAGGTTTTTATCTCTGGTCAGGGAGTGACATCCAATACCCATCAGGATGGAGCCAAAGGCATTGCAGGAACAGCAAAACTGAAAAAAAAATCAACAAACCATAAATCAGAACATCAAAGACTCTATATCATCCACCTGGAATCAGGCCTGCCTAATCTCTCCCCATCCTGAAGCTCAAGGAAATTTGCAGAAGAGGGGGCAGTAAGATTGTAAGAGCACAAGAATGGGAGGAGCAATGATATGCAAGATACTTCACACAAGTTAGGGCCGAAGCAATTATAATAGGACTCTGCATGATCTGCTCAATGATCAACATATCATTGACCCCCTCAAATTCTAGCATGGACTAAAGGCACTAGGATTTTTAGAAGCAAGGGATTAACAGTCACAATAGTGTTCCTATACTTAAGGGGAACACAAGAAAAAGTTCTAGGAATTGCCACAGAGTCCTTACACCTCATCAGAGAGGAGGACTCAGAGGAAAGTTTGATGTACACATTAAAGGATGCTTCAGAGATGGGGGATAGGGGCACTGGGAGACAGGGAGGGGGGGAAAGGAAGGGGCAAAAGGGGGAGGAAACAGCTGTTTCCTTTGCTGTTAGAAGCTCTGTAATTTTACATAACACTTTTGTTAATTCTTAGAGCTATTTCCTGAGCTGTTGGGGTTTTATTCAGAAAGTTCCTCATGACATCATTGCCTTGATATGTATTCCTGTTTTCCTCCAGAAGGTCCAGGGAAGGGTGGAGGGAGGGAGGGGGCAGGGCTTCCTATTACGTTTGTATGAACAGAAAAATAAAAAAATTTAAAAATTGGAGCTAGAATCCACATGTGAGAGAACATGATTGTGTTTCTTTTTATAAAAGCTTTCCTATTCCATCCATTCACCAAAAAATTTTATAATCTGTATTTCCTTACAGCTAAATAATACCACACTTCCACTAACCATTCATCTATTGATGAACATATCAGCACATTCCATGTCCTTGCTACTGTGGATATACCTGTGGAGGTGAAGTTATCTCTAGGATAAGATAAGTAATACTCTGGGTCTATTCTGAGGAGTTGTGTAGCTGGTTTATATGTTAATCTATTATTAGTTTTGGGAGAAACCTTCACAATGGTTTTCATAATGTTTCTACCAGTTTCTACTCTCTTCCCTCCCACTTACTCACAGGCCTCATTAGTTCTCTTCATGATAGTCATTCTAACTGGAATGACATAACTCTTGAAGTAGTTTTAATTTGCATTTCCTCGTTGGCTAAGGATGTTGAGTACTTATAAAAATATTTAATGGTCATTTATATGTCTTTTGAGAAATTCCAATTTACTTCATTGACAAATTTAGTGACTGAAACATTCTTCCTGTGGGTGCTTATGATTTGTTTGTGCATTCTACATATCAACACTGGCTGAAGAACACTTGGCAAAGCTTTCCTTCCTTTATATATATTCCGTCTGGTCACTGCTGGCTGTTTCCTTTGCTGTTAGAAGCTCTGTAATTTTACATAACACTTTTGTTAATTCTTAGAGCTATTTCCTGAGCTGTTGGGGTTTTATTCAGAAAGTTCCTCATGACATCATTGCCTTGATATGTATTCCTCTTTTCCTCCAGAAGTTTTAATGTTGGAAGGTTTAAATTGTATTCTTTGATGTACTTTGAATTGATTTTGTGCAGGAAAAGAAATATGGATCTAATTTAATTTTTCTGCTGTGGATATCCAGTTTTGCCAGGACCATTTTTTCAGTATTTGCTTTTAACAACTTTATCAAAAACTAGGTGTCCATAGCTGTATGAGTTTATCTCTGATTCCTCTATTACATTCCTTTACTTACATGTCCATTTTCATTTGGCACCAAGCTGTAACATTCACAGTGACTTCTAGTAAGTTCAAGGTCAGGAAATGTGATGTCCCCAGCACATTTTTCTGCTAAGAAAGGCAAACCCTGGCATTTTACATTTCCATGTGAATTCTCCAATTGTAATTGATATCACTCAGAAGAATGTAATTGGAATTTTGATGGGAATTGCATTGAATCTATAAATTACTCTTGATAGTATAGTCATTTTCACAATATTAATTCTGTCAATCTACAATCTTGGAAAGTGATTTCATAGTCTAATTTCTTCATTCTTTTTTTATGTGTTTTAAAATTTTCCTTGTAGAAGTGCTTTGCCTTCTTGGTTCAGTTTATTCGTAAATGTTTTTTGAAGATATGGTTAATGGAGCATTTTTTAATTTCTTTTTCAGCCAGTTTTTTTATTGATATAAATAAGAGTAACTGTTTTATATTCACTTTGTTTTCTGAACCTTACTGAAAATGTTTATCAGTTCTAACAGTATTCTAGTTGAGTTTGGGGAGGGGTCTCTTTTAAGTATAGGATAATGTTTCCTGAAAATAAGGATAATTTACTTTCTTCATTTCCAATTTTCATCCCTTACATTTTTCTCCTGAGTAATACTTGGAACACTATATTAAATAAATGTGGAACAATTGTAAATTAGAGAGGAAATGTCTTTCATTTTTCCCATTTTATAATTCAGGTTGTACAACACACACACACACACACACACATACACACACACACACACACACACACACACACACACACATATATGTACAGGTGTGGTCCATTCAATTTTATCTGGGTTTCTTTTTATGGCATGTGCCTGAGTACATGCTGGAACATGAATCATGTATAAATGTGTCTCACATTAAAGAAAGTAGCTGTCCTTCACCAACCTACCTATCCAGTTTTAAACCTCAACAGTCTCTCAAGGAGGCCTGGGGCCTTTCCCCTTCCATGGTGAAGTGCTGATAAGGACAAATCTTGTGCAGGTCTTCTGGAAATATGCATTCATGGATGTAACAGCTCTGTTACATCTAGCTGCACCTTGCCCCACTTCGGGGTCTTAAAATTCTTACTAATCCTTATTTTGTGATGTTCTTTGAACTTTGGGGTATGTGCATGTGTGTATGTGTGTGTGTTGAGGAGGAATTTGCATGTCCTGTCTAGGGCCAAGCAGTCTGTAGTCACTTATTTGCTGCACTTTTTTTATTTGTAACAAATGCCTTGCTTTGTAAAAATAAGCTTCTAGATTGAGTTCTACGTGCTCCTCCCATCTATGGGTATAATGACAAATGTATAAAAGTCAGTTTGATGCATCTATATAAATAAATCTTAATAGTTTGTAAACCCTAAGAACTATATCATCCCCTTTCACAGGTACTTGTCATAGTTAACAGTATCAGGAATGTGTTTCCTGATGAAAATTTAACCTTAAATTCAATCAGAAAGTTGTTCGTTACCCTCTTCACATTCATGTTACTATTAAATTGATGGTCAACTCTTGCCAAGGTAGTTGTTATTTTAGCTTATGGTTTTCTCAGACTGGTGAGACTGTTGATTGCTTTCTCCTTGAATAGTTTGCATAGTATTTTCTTGTATTATGAAAGCTATCCAGCAAAGAAGAAGTTCCTAGACCAATTCCAAATCTTTCCATGTACTGTGATCAATGTATATAATATCTTCATAAAGAGACTCTTATTGTCAGTTTCTGGAGAGCAACCAAGATTAATGGCAAAAGCCTATGCTGAAAAGTGTATGTTTTTATATATTTAAAATTTCTTTTATGAATTTGGATGGTTGTCCTAGTTTCAGATTTTTCTATTGCTTACATGAATACATGACCTAAACAATTTGTGGGAAGAGGGGGTTTAATCATGCTCATGCTTCTCTAGATTACAGTCCATTATTGTGATAAGTATATAATTTATACCAACATCAGATGCCCAGGTATATGGTTTTGTCCATATGGTGATCTGTGAAGTGTATACTCCCAACAAGCTGATGTACACAAATACTGAACCAGCACTCTTCATCTTATTCATCTGCAAGGAAATGGTCTCTCTTCATCAATTAGACAACCTCCAAAGTTTACCTTTCCTAAATAATTCTTCAAAGGCATGCCTAAAACCCCAGTTCTCAGTTGTCAAGTTGATACCTGTATCTAAGTAATAGGAGGGACTCAAGATTCAGTGCATAAATATTTACCATGTCCCTCTTGATGCTTTCTAAATTTTTTAAAATTATTTATTCAATTGTGTGTGTGTGCGTATGTATGTGTGTGTGTGCGCGCGTGTGTCTGTGTGTGTAGAACCACGGACGAATTCGGGAACCACCATGGATGCCTCCACTTCCTTCTGCCCTGGGATTCACAGGCTCCACCCTACCAGGACCAGAAGCACAGGCCACCCCCGCTTCCGCCTGGCATCTATACGTGGGATCTGGGATGATCTGAACTCAGGACCTTCTGCCTGCAAGGCAGAGACTTAACCCTTGAGCCACCTCCAGCCCCTCTTGATGCTTTTTTCTTAAAACAGTAATGATTTCTTCCTATGTTAAGGCTAGTTTTGATCTGAAGTCTACTTTTTGTAGTTGACAGTTGCAGTGTGAGCTTCTTCATGTCTTCCATGTGCTTGGCAGGTTAAATTCCAACCCTCAAAACACAGAGTTTTGATTGGCTTTGATAGTTATGCGTTTCATTTTATGTTTTGTTTTTGGAGAGGAGAGAGAGAGAATCTTTGCTTTTTAATCCATTCATCTAGTCTGTGTCTTTGGTGAATTAAATCCATTTGAATTCAAGGAAATTATTCAGAAGAACTTGCTATTACTAGTGATTTTGTGGTTTACTGTTCTGATTCAATAATGAAGTTAAGAAAAGAATTGCTCAATTATTACTTTAAAAAAACTAAAATAAGGAGTAAAGAATAAATTCATCAAGGGATAAATTTCATCAAGGGATAACAGTAAATTTTCTGAAAGTGCCTAATCTGCTCTACCACATATTTGGTGGTTACTTAAGTTTGTATTTTTGGTAAAGTCTTGTGAATTGTATATTTACCATCTATCAGTTCCTGTGTTTATATAAAGCAATCCTTCCATAATTGAGAAGAACATTTATGTGACCCAAGAGAACATTTTATAGAATTGTTCTTGAATAATTCAGAGTGCGAGAAATGGAAATGCGTTTTTCCTTTTTTGTTTTTGGTTAACATATAATGATTTTAAACTGAGTCCTGAACCCTCACTAGTATAGATAACTCAGAGTGAAATTCAGTACCCATATAAACAGATGCTCTAGAGGATAGGCAGGAGACAGAAGGAAGCACCAAGAAAGGAGGAGAGAAGTAAAAGGAGTGAGAGGGAGGGAGGAGAGTGGGAAGTAGGGGGAGAGTGGAATGGGAGATAAACGGGGAAGGAAGGAGGAACGAGAAGAAGGGGGTACCTATTGAGCTTGTATAACTGGACAAAAAATGTAATAAAAATGTACACATGGAAGAAACGTGATTCTATCATTGTCTGTATCTTGTTTCTGCTCCCTGCCTGTTCTGTACTGTTTTCAAAGTCTATTTTCTTTCCAAGGCCAACTGATCTGCATGTGGGTCATTTCTCCCATTCTGTTATCAATTCAAATTGCATCTATTTATCTGGAATCACTCATTCTTAATTATTTTCTTTCTATTATTTATTTTTTATGTGTTATATGTGTGTGTCAGAGGGCAAGGTATGTCCCTGTGGAGGCCCTAGAGTGACTTCAGGAAGCATCTTCAATTATACTGCTTTATTCTCTTTTGCATTACTCTGAGGTTCCCAGACTTTGCTGAAAGTTTAGACCACTGCCATTTCTGCTTGACATTTTTTATGTAGGATCTGGGATTTGAACTAAGGTCTTTCTGCTTGCAAGGTAGAGTGTTAACTCCTGAGTCATTATTTCAGCCCCTGGAATCACCCATTCTTAGTTATTTTCTTTCTCCCTTTTTAGAAAAAAAAAAAAAACAACATTGAGGGATCAAAATAAATGATCCATTTGTTGTTTTAGCAAGTTATGGTTTATTGGAGTACTTTCAAAATGAAACTTCAAATTATAGCCTATTTAGAATAAATATTGCGTCAGTTTGCTCCTTATAGCTTCCCAGCTCATATGCTATATTGCACAATTTATGATGTTAAAATATAATCTTTTATTATAGCTATTACAGAACAACTCCACAAATGACCTTTTATCCCTTATGATATTTTTCTTTTACTTTTCTCTCTACATACATCACAGCTTCTACATCACTATATTATTATTTGCCTTAGAAGCAGGGCACAGACATAAATAATGAGGGCTCACATTGATCTTCCAACTGTCCCTTAGCATTTGAGTTTCCATATGCTGATATTTATTCCACCTCAAAGCTTTTCAGTATTTCTTCTAGTGTCAAGGGATTTTTCTGAATTTATTAAGTTAATTATGTTCTTAAATATTGAGTAGTATTTAAGTTTGTGTACAAGATTGTTGTCAAGACTTCTGACATCTGGGTTAGTGAATTAGGCAAAGGGCATTATCCATGTGCTTACAAGCAGGTGGTAGAAGGTTAACTTCCAAAGTATGACTCAAATTCACTTGGAATCACTTCTGACTGTCCTGCTCTTTCCTTGGTGCACTCATAGAATCTTGCTTATTTTGATGCATTAAGGATTCCATTGGGTGCAATTATTTGCCTAGGTGTTATGTACACTTTGGAGCTTTTATTGTCAGAAGTGTTACATAATTATTTGTTTCACTTCTTGTTAAAAATTTTGGCATTAATAAATAGTGATTGCAGTGATACTAAACAGACACATGATACAACTTTTTCTTCATTTAAAATGAAAATCAGGGTCTGGAGAGGTGGCTCAGGGATTAAGCCTCTGCCTTGCAAATGAAAGATCCTGAGTTGGGATTCTAGACCCCACGTTAGATGCCGGGCTGAAGGGGTGGGGGGGGCTGCGTTTCTGCTCCTGGTAGGGAGGACCCTGTGAATCCCCGGGCAGAGTAAACAAGGAGGAGGTAGAAGCGGTCCATGGTGGTTCCCAAATTCGCCCGTGGTTCTGCACACACACACACACACATGCACAATTGAATAAATAAAAAATAAAAATAAAATAAAAATAAAAAATAAAATGAATATCAATTAGAAGAATTATAGTTAAAACAACCATAGGCATAACTAGGTAAGCCTGGACAACAGGAGACAGAAAGAGAGAGAGAGAGGAGAGAGAGAAATGAAAAGTAATTTGCATGGTGATAAAAACATCTAAGAATGTGAATATGCACAAAAGTGTCATTTATCTCAACATTCTTGCTAAAATTGCAAAATATGCTATTTAAATATGCTATTTAAATAGCATATTTTAGGAAAAAGTAGGAAAAACTTTAGGAAGCTTGGTTCTTCGTTCTATTCCCATGAATGGAACGGTGTGGGTCCTGGAAAGCAAAGGTGGAAATGACTCAAACCCTGTATGTAGCATCAGATGATATGATGGTTATCAACTTGATGGGATACAGAATCATCTAGGAGATAAGCAAAATCTTAAGAGATTATCTTCATTAGGATGTTCAAAATGGGAAACCTGCCCATTACTAACCAGTGCAATTCCATGGGTCATGGTCTAGACTGAAAATTAAAAAAGAAATGAGCAAAGACTGATTAAATTGCTTCATGTCATTAGTAGGGTTGTCTTTTGTAGAGATCATTATGTTTTAAAAAAGGCGATTAAATAAACAAAAATGTATCTAAAATGTAAATTTCAGAGTACGAAAGAAAGGAGTGAAGCTCTTTGCTTGGCTTTGCTCGTATGGGGTGTGATGTTCACATTTGAATTAAACTGGATCATTTTTGCATCTTTGTTGGTGATCAAATCATTTTAACACTCTTAATTTGAAGTCTGTAATTGATGTAGTTATTTCCAAAATACCTTTCATTCTTAATTTTGGAAATTGGTTTTCTAATTATTTTCAGTAAAATTAAAATAGGTAAAAAAATACTGTTTGAAAATTTACCGTAAGTAATGCAGACTAATAGAATTAAAAATACAAATTTATCACTGACATGAGATACAGATGATGAATCACTGCCAAAATATAAGGGAAAATGGCAGATGTGTTGCATTGATGTAATCATTTTTATAGGAATTTAGGTAGCAGAAAACAAGATGAAAGATTAGATAATATTGTGCCAATATAAAAGAGAATAGACAAACCAGAGTGAACTCTGGAGTCCAAAGAAGCAGATACACAGGTGGATGAGAGGGAGTGGGATGGACTGAGGAAAGGAAGAGTGGGTGGGAGGGTGGATGGAGGGAAGCAGGGATATGTACTCAATTTGCTTATAAAATTAGAAAAATTAAAAAATGGCTCAACTCTGAAAAAAAAGAAATGTGTACCCTTAAGCATTTCATCTTCTTTTATGTACTTAAGAAAATATTTCTCAAGCTAAACAATGTGCTAGTTCCCAAATATACACCTAAATAATGCTTTAGAAACCATGCAAGCAATAGCTACACATATTGGGGTGAAACATGACTGAATCTCAACACTTGGAGGAAAGAGGTAAATGACTGTGAGCACAAGATTTCCTGATCCACAAGAAATGTTCTCATATAAGCTGCCTTAGGCTCAGAGATGTTGTCAAAACAAGTAAGAGAGGGAGGAAGATGAAGGAAAGAAGGAAAGGGACAAAAGAAAGGAATGAAGAAGGGAAGGAAGGAAGAAGAAAAGGAATAATAAGGAAGGAAGAAAAGGAAAGAAATGGTAAAGAAGGAAACAGGTCAAGTAATAAAACTAGAAATGCATTTTTATATAGATGATCATTATTTTTCTCAAAAGGTACTTTTTGTTCAATAAAGTACTTATTCTTCATATATCTACCATTTATTATCTATCCCCCCACCAGCTATCTATCTGCATGTGGCATTTATCCATAATAGTAATAAAAAACTAAATGTAATATTTTTGACAATATCTAATTGCTAGTATTAACAGACTATGGTTCAATAGCTAGAATGGCAAGAGAATAAAGAGAAAATGTGATAATTAATATCAAAGTTTGGTGATAGTACTTGGGTCCTATGTTTTCTCATATGACAATAACACTCTGCCCTACCACACCCATAGCCAATTTTTATATATGTGCTTAGCTCCATTATCTGTTAGAGTTCTTACTCCAGTCATCTCATAGTGTGACAACTTATTTAATTTCAAACTTTGTCACTTTTATAGTAAACATTCCTTGCAGTGAATTGAAACTAAGTAATCTGCTGACGATCCAATGAAGAATATTCTTCAAAAAACATTGACTTTTCTCTTTGTGTGTACATAAGAATTCTATTGGCTTAGATTCTCTCTACTTATTATTGCTGTTTTCTGCTTTGATATTTGGAACCACAAGATAGTATATATTCACACCCATGCCTACATGGGAAAACTTTCAATAGAAATTTTCAAGAGTCCAGATATAATGAATTGAAAATATATTTTAAAAGATAAAACTTAACTGAAAAGTACCAACGCTGAAATTCATGAAAATTTCTTTTGTTTAGCCATAGATATTAAAGTATATAATGTATCTGAAAGTGCTTCACTATTAGGCATGTCATGGTTATGCTCTTGACATGATGTCCCAATATTTGATGCCCCAATATTGCAACAAGCTCATATATCAGCAAACTAATATTTAAATAAGCAAAAATGAATTTAGACTAAAATAGGTCTTGAAAAGCATTCCAGTAAAACTCAATTTCATCTGGAAAAAACAAGAAGATATCAGAAAAATGATGACCAAACAAAATGATGCAAAGGAAATAATAAAAGATACAGAATGAATTTTTAGGTCAAGATAATTAGACAGATGCTTGTACAAGACAAGATATCAAAGGAATAATGCAAAATACATAAACACATTGAAACATTTATGAAAATTCATTGAATGACAAGAAGAACATTTCCAATATAGTAAAAATATATGTTTAACAAATGATACTTCATTGAATAGTTTAACTCAAAAAGAAAACAGTAAAAGAGAGAATAATTCAGAAATTATACTAAAATGATCAGGCACATTAAAGATTTAAGTGAAAACGAAAATAAAAAACAAAGTATTTGAACATTGATATATCCTGAAGGATGGAAAAATTCAAAACATGACACACAAGCCATTAATTAGAATGATCAAAAATTTATTCATTTAAAATAATTGATTCAAGAGACAGTACAGGTTTAAAGAATTTGTCTAGCATGTGCACTAATTCCAGTACTTAAAAAAAGAAAAGAAATATCATTTAAACTGAATATGATGGTTCATGCTCATAATACCAGTACTTGAGAAATGGAGGCAGAAGACTACAGAATTTAAGGACATTCTCGGGTGCATATGAGGTGAAAATTAGAATACAGGAAAAATATTCTAAGATGGTAAAAAAAATTGTTTAGTTAAAGAGGTTGAAAAGTTAAAAAGAACTTGAGGGGCTGGAGAGGTGGCTCAGGGGTTAAGCCTCTGCCTTGCAGGCGGAAGGTCCTGAGTTCGGATCCCAGATCCCACGTATAGACGCCAGGCGGAAGCGGGGGCGGCCTATGCTTCAGGTCCTGGTAGGGCGGAGCCTGTGAATCCCGGGACAGAAGGAGATGGAGGCGTCCGTGGTGGTTCCGGAGTTCGTCCGTGGTTCTACACACACACAGACACACACACGCATGCGCGCACACATACATATGCACACACACAATTGAATAAATAATAATAATAAAAAAAATTAAAAAAAGAACTTGAGAGGACTATTCAAATACTATGGAACACCTTGAAGAAACAAAACGTGCATTTATGGACTTCCAGAACAAGCAATCCAAAAGGGTACACTGTATGACAATTTTCACACTATCATCAGTGGAAATTTTCTACAGCTAAGGAAAGAGATCTCCACCCAAATAAAAGATGCATATCACACACCAGTCATGTGACCAAAAAAAACCCTCATCATGGCAAATAATAGTCAAAATACTATAGATACAAAACAAAAGAATGTACTAGAAACGTTTAAGGGAGAAAAATCAAGTCACATTTTTAAGTAAGCCTATTAGAATATCAGCTGATATTTCAATGAAAACAATAAAAGCTAGAAGAGCTTGGAGAATTGTGTTTTAAATCATGAATGTGCACAAATGTCCATGCAGGCTGATATACCCACCAAAACTGTCAGTTATAATTGAAGGTGAAATAAAAATATTCAACTGTAAGGACAAACTGAAGGCTTATATGACCAATAAACAAAGTCTACAAAAGATGCTAAAAAATATACTCAAACTTGAAGATAAAAGCAAACACACCCAACAGGACAGAAAGGAAAAACTATACCAACACAATTATTGAGCAAAGAAATATACACATTAAAAACTGCAAAATTCAAAAAATGACAGGAATAAACAAACATTTCTCAGTTACACCGTAAACATCAATGGAATTTACTCCAATCAAGAGACATAGACTACAAACATGGATTAAAAATCCATCAATCTACTACCTTCAGGAAACACACCTCATCATGAAAGAGAGACATATTTTCAGAGTGAAAGGTTGGTCAAAGGTATGCCAAATTAATAGAAAAAGGAAGCAAGGGGGTGTAGCAATTCTAGTATCTGACAAAATAGACTTCAAGCCGAAAGAAATCATAAGAGACACAGAAGGATACTACATCCTATTTATAGGAACAGTTCACCAGGGAGATTTCTTAATACTGATCATATACACATACATACATATAGGCTCCTCATCCACATTCATTAAATAAACATTACAAAATCTAAAACAATATATCAATCCAAGCACATAATAGTATGAGATTTCAACAGCCCACTCTCACCATTGGATAGGTCAACAGGCCAAAAACTGAACAGAGACACACTGGAGCTGAATCAAATCATAATCCAGGTGGCTCTGAATGATCTCTACCATACTTTCCATAGTTTTTTTCATAGAACTTTCTCCAAAATAGACCATATGTTGGGCCACAAAGCAAGCTTCCACATATACAAAAAAGTAGAAATTATATACTATATTTTATCAGACCACCATGAAATAAAGCTAGACATCCACGAAAAAACAAATGACAGAAAATACACACAAATTCTTGTAAATCAAGGACCATGATACTGAATGAGGAATGGGATCAGGCAGAAATCAAAATGGAAATTCAAAAATTCCTAGAAGTGAATGATAATGAAAACACAACATAAAAAAAAAGTCTCTGGGACACAATGATGGCTGGCTGTCCTAGGAGGAAAATTTATAGCACCCACTTTTATCAGAAACTAGGCAAGGCTGTCCACTCTTATCCCTTATATTCAATATTGTACTTGAAGCCTTAGATAAAGCCCTAAGACAAGACAGGTAGATAAAAGGGATACAAAAAAGAAAAAAAGAAGAAATCAAGATGGCCCTATTTGCAGATGATGTGATTCTATGCTTGAGAGACCACAAAAACTCTACCAAGAAAACTCCTGGAACTAATGCATAAGTTCAACACAGTGGCAGTTTACAAGATTAAGGTTCAAAAATCAGTGACTTTCTTGTACCAAGGATGAAAAAAAAAATCCTAAGTGAAACCTGTCTCTTTATTATAGTCCCTAAAAAATGAAATACCTTGGTATAAATTTAACAAAGGGTATGAGAAAACTGTATAATAAAATTTCAGAAGACACCAGAAGGTGGAAAGATTTTTCATGATCCTAGATTAGTAGAATTAACATCATAAAAATGACCATCCTACCAAAAGCACTATACAGATTCAATGAGATATCAATCAAAATTCCAAAGCAACCCTTTACAGAAATCTATAAAACAATCTCAAAATTCATGTGGAAGCACAAAAGGCCCAAGATAGAAAAAAAAAAAAAACTGTGCTTGTGGTATTACCATACCAGACCTTAAGCTATATACTAGAAATCTATAGTAATAAAGGAAGCATGATAATGGCTCCAAAATAGACCAATAATCAGTGGATAAGGGTTGAACATCCAGACATAAGCTCATATACCTACAGTCATCTGAATTTTTGTATAGGTGCTCAGAAAAATCATTGGGAAAACAACAGCATCTTCAACAAATGGTGCTGGCAAACTGAATATCTATGTGTAGAAGATTGAAACTGGATCACTACTTGTCACTATGGACAAAAATCAACCCCAAATGGATCAAGGATCTTAATGTTACACTAAAGACTATAAAAATGCTAGAGGAAAGAGTAGGAAAATCTCTTTAACTATTAGCCTAGACGGGCAACTTCTAAAGATGCCAATTGAACAGGAAATAAAACCTACATTCAAGTGGGATCCCATGAAATTAAAGATCTACTGCAAAAGATATTCTCAGCCAAGATAAAAGACAACCAACAGAATGGGGAAAAAATCTTCACTAGACACACATCTGATAAAGGACCAATAACCAGAGTACACAGAGAACTCAAAAAATTAAACACCAAGGAAGTAAACAGTCCAATTTGAAAATTAGCCTTGGAACTTAAAGGAAACTTTTCCGAGGGCAAAAATAAAATGTCCAACAAATACTTTAAGATATGTTCCACCTCCTTAGCCATCAATGAAATCCATATTAAAACCACCCTGAGATATCATCTCACTCCATTCAGAATGGCTAAAATCTAAAACACATACAACAATAAATGCTGGAGAGGATGTAGGGAGATGGGTTTCTCATATATTGCTGGTGGCAATGCAGATTTGTACAATTGCTGTGGTGATTAATATGACAGTTTCAAAAAAAGCTAAAAGTTGAAATTCCATATGACCCAGCTATCTCACTGTGTGGAATTTTTCCAAAGACTGCTTCATCTTACTAATAGACACATGTGCATCCATGTTTATTGCAGTACTATTTATAATAGAAGATTCATGGAATCAACCTAAATGCCAAAAGTTAATGAATATATAATGAAAATGGAGCACATATATGCAATGGAATACATATAGATAGCAAAAAGATGAATTAATGAAATTTTCTGGTAAATGGTTGAAGTTAGAAGATATTATAGTGAGGAAAGTATCCCAGACAGAAAGAGAGATGTCACATGGTTTCCTTTATAAGTGGAACCTAGTACTAATCTCATATGTCAAAAATATATCATAGCATGAGAATTTACTCATTCAAGGGAAAACCTCTAAAATATCCATTAAAACTTCAAAAGAACAAAACTTGAGGAGTAGGAGAAAGAAGATCTCAACAAAGTGGAGTCATAAAACATAGTTAAATGAATAAATAAGATCACTGTTAAGAAAAGTTTGTAATATTGAGACATCACACTATAAGTTTCCTCCCTCTCCACTGTTGGTTATACCAGTTTGCAGTGCTGGGCATATGTTCCCTCTCATGTAGAGGTGGGGATTAGGGGTTAGTAAACAGGTGATTGATTACTTGGAGACCAACCCCACTCTTTTCTGTGGCCTAATTCTGATCTTCCCTTTTCTTTAAGTCTTTTCTTACATATACACCTTTAAAAAAGGGGGCGGGGTTATCTTTAGATAGGAAAGGATCTCAACATCCAGACAAGATGCAAAATAGTGCAAAGGAAAAATAAAATGAACAACAGCCAACAAGGTACCAAAGACCCTACAATGTTCAGCTGGAATTAGCCTACCTAAATCTCTCCCTTTCTAAAACTCAGGGAACCTTGTGGAAGACAGGGTGGTAAGATTGTAAGAGTCTAAGCATGGCAAAGTCCACCACTGAGCACATATTCCACTCAAGGCAGAGCTGCTGCATCCATGAACTCATTGCTATGAGACTCGTCCTTACCAGGCCTGCATACACCAATCAACATACAGTAAGGAGGATCTCAGGAGGAATAATTTCAAGTAGTAGGAACATTAGAAGCTAAGGCTTGACATATGAAGAAGTGTGAACCTGCCCAAGGAAGGTCTGTTTAGTTTGCCACAGAGGTCTGAACTCCCATCAGAGCAGATGAGCCAGAGTAAAACTCAGGAATCACAGAAGCAGATGAACAGGAGTGTGGGAGGGAGTGGATTGATTGATGAAGGGAGGGAAATGAGCAAGGAGGAAGTTAGAGAGTAGGAAGGGAGGGTAGAAAGAGAAGAACAGGAATTATTACTCATTTTGCTTGTACAGTTAAGGAAAAAATAATAAATATATATAAAAATAAAAAATATGTCATAGCACAACATAACCCAATATGGGAATTTACAAGAATTAATTAGGTAGATCTGTTCTTAGCTAAAAGAAAGAATGTTTCATATATCCATATCCTAAAAAATTCAATTTTGCAGTAAAATAATTTTATATTGTATGCACATATTTAAAGAATGGAAAAATCTTGAAGGTCAGTTTCTATATAAACTACAGGTGGCTGTGCACAATGAATAACATTTTCCCCAATATTTTACTGTCTTCACTTTACAATGTGAATATGTTTTTTTCTAATTTAAGAAGCAAAGTTAATGCTTTTGAAAGAAAATACAAAGTATTTGTATTCCACCAATATCTGAGTACAATTTTTTAATTGTCACCAACAGTTATCAAAGATGACACAGGGAGTATCCAAGTGTTTACAGTAAATGAACATTTAGTTCAATCTTGAATGATTCTCTAAGAATACAATTTTATATTCTTTAGCAAATTGTTCCTAGACAACATGTTTTATACACTAAAGACTACTGCTCACTTAACCAGCATAGATTACTGCTTAAAGTAAATAATTTCAAATCTACAATCCTACATGAAAATATGCAGCAGCAAAGCAGTAAGAAGTAGTTAATTTGTTAACATTATTTTCTATTTCTATTGCAGTTTAGAAATAGGAAATTAAAGGTGTGGGAGAATTTAAAATAATTCTCATGTGATTTCCAGATGGAAAGATAGCTGTTCTCTCCAAGATTCTTATAATTGTTGCAGTTACTATTTACTCTCTGCTTAATAACAGAAAATGTTTTAGAGAAAAAATATATGAAAAAACACAAGGAGAACTACATATCAGTTTACATTAGTTTAAATAGATTACTTGGTAGTACATGTTAGGCAAATGTGTCAGGTAATTAATTCATTCCAAATGTGTGACTAAAAACAACCTAATAGTGGTATGGGTGTAAAACTTAATTTGCCCCCTGCGTTTTCTGTAATAAATATAAAAATCTTACAGTTGTGAAAGGTAAAAATAACATATCTAGGGTATGTTAGAAAACATATTAGAGAAATATCACTGATGAAACTTGAAGTCAGTCTTTTGACAACTTTGCTAATTCAAATTAACTTTTTTTTCACAAGTGAAAAGGAATTTCAGAAAGTTTCTCTTCGAATCAAGATAGCCTGCATGCTGCAGTTGAATTAATGGGTTTTATAAGATGTAAAATATCGGGGCTGGAGAGATGGCTCAGAGGTTAAGCCTCTGTCTTGCAGGCAGAAGGTCCTGAGTTCAGATCCTAGACCCCACATATAGATGCCGGGCAGAAGCGGGGGAGGCCTGCGTTTCTGGTCCTGGTAGGACAGAGCCTGAGAATCCTGGGGTGAGTAAACAAGGAGGAAGTGGAGGCGTCCATGGTGGTTACCGAATTAGTCCGTGGTTCTACACACACACACACACATGTACACACACACAATTGAATAATAAATAAATATATATATATATTATATATATATAAAAGATGTGAAATATCTTACTTTTTGCATGTTTTTCTCAATCTAGACAATTGCCTCCATAGTTGGTTGAGTTATCATTTTTCCCATTATATCCCTCAATCCCTTTCATTTCCAAATGTCCTTTAAGAAAGGAGTTTAATCCAGAGATGGCTGCTTACTTAACAGCTTGTTGGTTATCAATGACGCCTTATTGATACAAGTACTTACAAAAACAAAATCAGTGCTCGCTTCAGCAGCACATATACTAAAATTGGAATGATACAGAGAAGATGAGCATGGGCCCTGTGCAAAGATGACATGCAAATTCATGAAGCATTCCATATTTTTATTCCTGGGGATTTCAACACCGTCCTCTCAACATGGCATAGATCAACAGGTCAAAAACTTAACAGAGACACATTGGAACTTAATCAAATTCTTACTGAAATGGACCTTATAGATATCTATTGAACTTTTCATCCACACACCAAAGAATACACATTTTTCTCAGCAGCAAACAGAACTTTCTCCAAAATAGATCACATATTGGGCCACATACAGAGGAAAGTTGAAATTCTAGCCTACACACTATCAGACCACTGTGGTATAAGGCTTGACATCTGCAGCACAACAAACAACAGAAAATACAGTAACTCTTGGAACACTATGATGCTGAGTAAGAATTGGATTCAGGAAGAAATTACAAAGGAAATTCAAGATTTCCTGGAAGCAAATGATAATGAAAATGCATCTTATCAAAATTTTTGGGACACAATAAAAGCCATCCTAAGAGGTAAGTTCATAGCTCTTAATGCATACATCAAAAAAAATAGAAACATCACAAATAAATAACTAAACAATGCAGCTCAAAGCTTTAGAGACACTAGAGCAATCCGTTCCCAAAAGCAGTAGAAGAGAAGACATTAGCAAAATCAGGGGAGAAATATCCGAAATTGAGATAAGGAAAACGATGTAGAGAATAAACCAGTCAAAAGGCTGGTTCTTGAAAAAATCAATAAGATTGATACACTCCTAGCTAAATTAACCAAAAGCAAGAGAGAGAAAACACAAATTAACAAAATTAGAAATGAAAATGGAGTTATCACTACTGATACCCAAGAAATTCAGAGAATTATAATGTCATATTTCAAAAACTTATACTCTGTGATATTTGACAACACAAAAGAAATGGATGAATTCCTAAGTAAGCACAACTTACCTAAATTGAATCAGTAAGTTTTGAATTATTTAAATAGTCCTATAGCATGAGGAAATCAATGAGGTAACCTCGAATCTTCCCACCAAAAAATGTCCTGGACCAGATGAATTCAGCACAGGGTTCTACCAGACATGTAAGGAGCTGATAACACCAAAACTCCTCAAACTTTTTCCATCAAATAACAAAGGAAGGAACACTACCACATTCTTTCTATGAAACTAATATCATCTTAATCCCAAAACCTAATAAAATACACTTAAAAAAGAAAACTATAGGCCAACCTCTTTGATGAACACAGATGCAAAGATTCTAACAATGTCTTAGCAAATCGGATTCAAAAACATATCAAAAAGATTATTCACAGGGATCAAGTAGGCTTTATTCCAGGCATGCAAGGTTGGTTCAACATATGCAAATCAATGACTGTAATTCACCATATAAACCAATCCAAAGTCCAAAACCACATGATACCCTCCTTAGATGCAAGAAAAGTTTTTGAAAAGATCCAACAGCCCTTTATGATCAAAACCTTAGAGAAGGTTGGAATCGAAGGAACCTTTATCAATATAATAAAAGCTATATACAACAAGCCCACAGCAAGGATTATGCTCAATGGGAACAATTGGAAGCATTCCCGCTTCAATCAAGAACTAGACAAGGCTGTCCATTCTCACCACTTCTATTCAATATTGTACTTGAAATCTTAGCTGAGGCCATAAGACAAGAAAGGGAGATAAAAGCGATTCAAATCAGCATGGAAGAAGTCAAGTTATCTCTATTGTAGATGACACGATGTTTTATACCTGAGTAATCCCAAAACTTCCACCAGGAAACTCCTGGAACTAATCCAAAAGTTTAGCAGGAGTTAGGATACAAAATAAATGTACAAAAATCAGTGGCCTTCCTATATGCACAGAATGAAAGAAGTGAAGAAGCCCTGAGAGAAACAATCCCATTTACTATAGCCCCTAAAAAAAATGAAATACCTTGGTATAAATCTAACCAAAGAAGTAAGTAACCTTTACAATAAAAACTTTAAAACACTAAAGAAAGAAATTACAGAAAACACTAGAAGGTGAAAGACCTCCCATATTTCTGGATTGGCAGAATCAACATCATAAAAATGACTATCTTACCAAAGACAATACACAGATTCAATGCTATACCAATTAAAATCTTAAAGCAATTCTTTAAAGAAGTTGACCAAACAATCTCAAAATTCATATGAAGGCACAAAAGACCCAATATAGCAAAAACAGTCCTGAGTAACAAAAACACTGCGGGAAGTATCACCATACCAAACCTTAGTCTATACTACAAATCCATAGTTATAAAAACAGCTTGGTACTTGCTCCAAAATAGACACACAGATCAATGGATAAGGATTGAAGACCCAGATATAAGCTCAGACAATTACAGCCATTTGATCTTCAACAAAGGGGCCCAAAGAATCCAATGGAAAAAAAACAACATCTTCAACAAAATGGTGCTGGTAAAACTGGATATCCACATGCAGAAGATTAAAACGACCTGTTTTTGTCACCATGTACAAGAATTAATTCCAAATGGATCAAGGACCTCAATATAAGGTCAGAGACTATAAAAACTTTAATTGAAAGGATAGGGAGCTCCCATGAGCTGATTGGACTAGGTCAACAGTTCCTAAAGGGAAATCTAATTGCGCAGTCACTACAACCAATTCTCAACAGATGGGATCTTGTGAAATTAAAAAGTTTCTGTTCAGATAAAGAGATTGTAACTCCAGCACAAAGGCAACCCACAGAATGGGAGAAAATTTTCACATATCTGATAGAGCTCTATTATCCAGAGTGCACAAAGAACTTAGAAAACTAAACACCAAGGAAACTAATGGCCCAATTAAAAAATGGGCCCTGGAACTTAAAATAAACTTTACCAGGGATGAAATTCAAATGTCTAACAAATATCTTTTTTTAAAAATTTTTTATTATTATTTCTGCTCATACTAACTTAATAGGTACACCGGTTCCCTCTCTCCTTCCTCCTCCCTCCCAACTCCCTGCTCCCCCTCCCCTCACTCCTTCCTCCCCATCCCACAGTGCCTCCCACCCCAATTCCCAGAGAGTCCTTTAATGTGCATCCCTGACTCTCCTCTGAGCCCTCCTCTCTGATGACGTACAAGGACCCAGTGGCATTTCCCTGAACACTTTCCCGTGTTCCCCTTAAGCATAGGAACACTACTGTGGCTGCCAATCCCTTGCCTCCAAGGATCTTGGTGCCTTTAGCAGATGCTAGACTTTGTAAGGTCAATAGTGTGTTGGACATTGCGCAGGGCATGCAAAGTCCAATTATGATTGCTTTGGCCCTAACTTGTGTGGAATATTTGGCAGATCATTGCTCCTCCCATCCTTTTGCTCTTACATTCTTACCGCCCCCTCTTCCGCAAATTTCCCTGAGCTTCAGGATTGGGAGAGATTAGTCTGGACTAGTTCTAAGTGGTTGATATAGAGTCTCTGAAGTTCTGGATTGTGGTTTGTTGATTTTCTTTTGCAGTTTTGCTGCTCCTGCAATGCCCTTCACTCCATCCTGCTGGGCATGTTTGTCACCCCCTGGCCAGAGACAAAAAGCTGTTAAACTGGAGTCTTATTATAAGAGCACATTCAAGGGTAGATGTAATAAAAGTAGGAAACCTCAGTGAAGGAGGGGTCAATCACCCATTTGCAAAATGGTTACTTTTTTTTTTTATTTCAGCTCATACAAACTTATTAGGTACACCACTTCCCTCCCTCCCTCCTCCTCCCCCCATACCCCCTCCACCCCCTCCCCACCCCTTTCCCTCCCCATCCCCCAGTGCCTCCCACTCCAATACCCAGAGAGTCCTTTAATGTGCATCCCTGACTCTCCTCTGAGCCCTGCTCTCCAATGACGTACAAGGACCCAGTGGCCTTTCCCTGAACCCTTTCCCATGTTCCCCTTAGGTATAGGAACACTGCTGTGGCTGCCATCCTTTGCCTCCACGGATCTTGGTGCCTTTAGCAGATGCTAGACTTTGTGAGGTCAACAGTGTGTTGGACAACTGCGCAGGGCATGCAAAGTCCAATTATGATTGCTTCAGCCCTAACTAGTATAGAGTATCTTACATATCATTGCTCCTCCCATCCTTTTGCTCTTACACTCTTACCACCCCCACTTCTGCAAATTTCCCTGAGCTTCAAGATGGGGAGAGACTAAGCTGGCCTAGTTCTAGGTGGTTGATATAGAGTCTCTGAAGTCCTGGATTGTGGTTTGTTGATTTTCTTTTGCAGTTTTGCTGCTCCTGCTATGCCCTTCACTCCATCCTGGTGGGCATTGTACGTTACCCACTGGCCAGAGACAAAAAGCTGTTAGAGTCTTGTGATAAAAGCATATTCAAAGGTAGATGTAATAAAAGTGGGAAACCACAGTAAGGGAGGGGTCTATCACCCATTTGCAAAATGGTTACTTTTTATCTGCCAGACTATATGCCCTCCTCTTCTGGTGAGATCACACCCCCTCAGTAGTAAATGATCGGGAACAAAAGTCTGTGAACTTAATCAGATGTCTCATTACTTATTTGGGTCCTTGGTGGAGGCCTATTTTCCCTACTGTAACATGGTCCCTTCTCTCCTTGTTTCTGGTGTGGCCCTCCAACCCCATCCCTCCTGTTCATAATCCTTGGAATTACTGTCTCTAGGTGGGCTGGGTGGGTTTGGTACTAGAAGCCACCTATTAGGGAGTACATACGGCGCTTAATTTTCTGGGTCTGGGATACTTCACTTAATATAATTGTTTCTAATGACATCCATTTCCTGGCAAATTCCAGTAATTCATCATTTTTGATGGCTGAGTAGTACTCCACTGTATAGAAGTACCAGTTTCCTTATCCACTCGTCAACTGTTGGACATTTGGGCTGATTCCATGACTTTGCTATTGTAAGCAGTGCTGCTATGAACACGGTCGTGCTTGTGCTATCGAGGTGAACCTCTGCTGTATGGGGGGGTTATTCCGAAAAGTGGAATAGCAGTGTCATATGGCATTTCAATCTTTAATTTCTTTAAGAATCTCCAGACAGCTCGCCAGAGTGGCTTTATGAGCCTGCATTCCCACCAGCAATGTAGCAGTGTTCCCCTCTCTCCACATCCTCTCCAACATTTGTTGTTGTTTGTATTATGGATTTTTGCCATCCTGACTGGGGTGAGATGATATCTCAGGGAAGTTTTGATTTGCATTTCCCTGATGGCTAAGGAAGTGGAGCATTTTTTAAGGTATTTGTTAGACATTTTAATTTCATCCCTGGTAAAGTTTCTTTTAAGTTCCAGGGCCCATTTTTTAATTGGGCCATTGGTTTCCTTGGTGTTTAGTTTTCTAAGTTCTTTGTGCACTCTGGACAGCAGAGTTCTATCAGATGTGTGGTTAGTGAAGATTTTCTCCCATTCTGTGGGTTGCCTTTGAGCTTGCGTTATAATCTCTTTATCTGAACAGAAGCTCTTTAATTTCACAAGATACCAAGTGTTGAGAGTTGGTAGCAGTGACTGTGCCATTGGATGTCTGTTTAGAAAATGTTGACCTAGCCCAATAAGCTCAAGGGAGTTCCCTATCCTTTCAACTATGGTTTTTATAGTCTCTGGCCTGATATCAAGGTCCTGGATCCATTTGGAATTAAGTCTTGTACATGGTGACAAGTACGGGTACAGCTTTAATCTTCTGCATGTGGAGATCCAGTTTTGGCAGCACCATTTGTTGAAGATGCTGTTCTTTTTTGAATGGATTCTTTGGGCCCCTTTGTCAAAGACCAAATGGCTGTAACTTTGTGGGCTTATATCTGGGTCTTCAATCCTTATCCATTGATCGGTGTGTCTATTTTGGAGCCAGTACCAGGCTGTCTTTATAACTATGGATTTGTAGTATAGACTAAGGTTTGGTATGGAAATACCTCCAGCTGTGTTTTTGTTACTCAGGATTGTTTTTGCTATCCTGGGTCTTTTGTGCCTCCATATGAACTTTGAGATTGTTTGGTCAACTTCTTTGAAGAATTGCTTTGGGATTTTGATTGGTATAGCATTGAATCTGTATATTGCCTTTGGTAGGATGGTCATTTTTACGATGTTGATTCTGCCAATCCAGGAACAAGGGAGGTCTTTCCACCTTCTGGTGTCTTCTGCAATTTCTTTCTTTAGGGTTTTAAAGTTTTCATTGTAATGGTCTTTTACCTCCTTAGTTAGGTTTATACCAAGGTATTTCATTTTTTTAGGGGCTATAGTAAATGGGATTGTTTCTCTCAAGGCTTTTTCACTTCTTTCATTCTGGGCATATAGAAAGGCCTCTGATTTTTGCACATTTTTGTATCCTGCCACCCTGCTGAACTTCTCAATTAGTTCCAGGAGATACCTGGTGGAGTTTTTGGGATCACTCTGGTATAAGATCATGTCATCTGCAAATAGGGATAGCTTGACTTCTTCCTTGCCAATTTGAATCCCTCTTATGTCCCTTCTTGTCTTATGGCTTCAGCTAAGACTACAAGTACAATATTGAATAGAAGTTGTGACAGTGGACAGCCTTGTCTAGTTCCTGATCGAAGTGGGAGTGCTTCCAGTTTTTCCCCATTGAATATAATCCTTGCTGTGGGCTTGTTGTATATAGCTTTTATTATATTGATAAAGGTTCCTTCCATTCCTACTGTCTCTAGTGTTTTGATCATAAAAGGCTGTTTGATCTTGTCAAAAGCACTTTCTGCATCTATCGAGCGAATCATGTGGTCTTGGACTTTGGACTGGTTTACATGATGAATTACATTTATTGATTTGCATATGTTGAACCAATCTTGTGTGCTGGGGGTGAAGCCTACTTGGTCCCCGTGAATGATCTTTTTAATATGTTTTTGAATCCGATTGCTAAGACTTTGTTGAGAATCTTTGCGTCTGTGTTCATTAGGGAGATCGGCCTATAGTTTTCTTTTTAAAGTGAATCTTTATTAGGTTTTGGGATTAAAATGATATTAGCTTCATAGAAGGAATTTGGTAGTGTTCCTTCCTTTGCTATTTGATGGAACAGATTAAGGAGTATTTGTATTATTAACTCCTTAAATGTCTGGTAGAAGTCTGTGCTGAATCCATCTGGTCCAGGACATTTTTTGGTGGGAAGATTCGAGATTACTTCCTCAATTTCCTTATATGTTTTGGGCCTATTTAAATAATTCACAACTTCCTGATTCAATTTAGGTAATTTGTGTTTACTTAGAAATTCATCCATCTCTTTTGTGTTGTCAAACTTCACAGAGTATAAGTTTTTGAAATATGATGTTATAATTCTCTGGATTTCTTGGGTATCAGTAGTGATAACTCCATGTTCATTTCTAATTTTGTTAATTTGGGTTTTCTCTCTCTTGCTTTTGGTTAATTTAGCTAAGGGTGTATCAATCTTATTGATTTTTTCAAAGAACCAGCTTTTTGACTGGTTGATTTTTTCTATCGTTTTCTTAATCTCGATTTCAGATATTTCTCCCCTTATTTTGCTAATCTCTCTTCTACTACTTTTGGGATCAGATTGCTCTAGTTTCTCTAAAGCTTTAAGCTGCATTGTTAAGTTGTTTATTTCTGATGTTTCCATTTTTTTGATGTAGGCATTAAGAGCTATGAACTTACCTCTTAGAACAGCTTTCATTGTGTCCCAGAGATTTTGGTAAGTTGTATTTTCGTTATCATTCACTTTCAGGAAATCTTGAATTTCCTGTTTAATTTCTTCCTGAATCCAGTTCTCATTCAGCATCATAGTGTTAAGTTTCCAGGAGTTAGTGTATTTTCTCTTTGTTGTGTTGTGGATGTCCACCTTTAGGCCATGGTGTTCTGACAGGGTACAGGTTAGAATTTCAACTTTTTTGTACATGTGTAGATTCGTTTTGTGGCCCAGTATGTGATCTATTTTGGAGAAAGTTCCGTGTGCTCCTGAGAAAAATGTGTATTCTTTGCTGCATGGGTGAAAAGTTCGATAGAGATCTGTAAGGTCCATTTCTTTCAGGGTTTGATTAAGTTCCAAAGTGTCTCTGTTAAGCTTTTGACCTGTTGATCTATCCCATGTTGAGAGGGCGGTGTTGAAGTCCCCAAGAATTATCGTTTGGGGGTTGATTTCTTGCTTTAGACGCTGTAGGGTTTTCTTAATGAATGTGGAGGGGCCCGTATTGGGTGCATATATGTTCAGTATTGTGAAGTCTTCCTGGTGAATTTTACCTGTGACTAAAATGTAGTATCCATCCGTGTCTCTTATAATTTTCTTTGGTTTGAAGTCCACTTTGTCTGATATCATAATGGCTACCCCTGCCTGTTTTCTGCTTCCATTTGCTTGTAGAATTGTTAACCAGCCTTTTATTTTTAGAGCGTGCCTATCTTTTGTGGTGAGATGGGTTTCCTGCAGGCAGCAGATTGATGGATTGAGATTTTTAATCCAAGTTTGTAATCAGTGTCTCTTGATCGGTGAATTAATTCCATTAACATTTAGTGTTATAATGGAGAAACTATTTTTAATTCCAGATATTTAGTAGCTTTTATAAGTATATTGCTTCACTTTTAATGATGTTGTATTTGCCTTCTGTTCTCCTGGATATGCCTGTTTTTTTCTTCATGCTTTAGTATCATTTCTAGCATTTTTTGAATGCCTGGTTTGGTGGACATGTATCCCTTCAAGTTGTCTTTGTGCTGGAAAATTTTTCTTTCTCCCTCGATCATGACTGATAGTTTTGCAGGGTAAATCAGCCTGGGTTGACATTTTTGCTCATTCAATACTTGAAGTATGTCTCTCCAAGCTCTTCTTGCTTTTACTGTTTCGACTGAGAAGTCATTTGTTATTTTAATAGGTTTACCTTTAAAAGTGACTTGTTTTTTCTCCCTTGAAGCTCTCAGCACCAGTTCTTTATCTTGAATGTGGAGTGTTTATCTATTAATTGCCCTGGAGTGCTGCTATTTTGGTCATAGCTGTTTGGGGTGCAGAATGCCTCTTGTATATGAATGGGCCTCTCTTTTTTTAGATGAGGAAAGTTTTCCTTGATGACCGTTTGAAAAATTTCCTCAGGGGTGGTATTTTGAGATTCTTGCTCTGGTATTCCATGAATACGCATGTTAGGCTTTTTCAGGGTGTCCCATATCTCTTGGATATTTCTCTCAAGTATCTTTTTGGCTTTAACAACCTCTTCCATTGAGCTGGTTAGTACTCCCACTTTATCTTCAAGGTCTGAAATTCTGTTTTCTGCTTCCTTAGTTCTGCTGATAAGACTCTCTCTGGTGTTCTGGGTTGAAGATAACTTGTCTTTTAGCTCAGTTTTAAACTCTGCTTGAGTCTGTTTTAACTGCTCTATGCCAGTTTTTGTTTCTTGCACTGTTTTTCTCAACTCCTCCAAATGTCTGTTGTGTTCCTCTTCAAAGCGATTGATTCGATTATGTAATTCCTCCCGGATTTCCTCTTTCATAGTATTGAACATGGTAATGATCATATTTTGAAAGTCTTTATCCTGCGTGAGGCTTTCTTGGCCTTTTTCTGCGGGTTTGTTCTGGTTGGAGTCTAACAGTATGGGATTAATTTTTTCAGTGGGAAATTTGTTTACTTGAGTGTTGCTTCTCATGGATTTGCACTTTGAATTTGGCATTGTCATTTTAACTCTTAAGATCTCTCAATTTCACTAAACTGAATTATTTGGCCTGGGGTCCTGGTGGGCAGGCGCGGGCAGTGACTTATCTAGGTGGAGGGGTGAGGCCTGGCTGGACCGCGCACTCACGTCCAGACCAGTGGAGAGGGGTGGGGTGTAAAAAAAGCAAAATGGTTACTTTTTATCTGCCAGACTATATGCCCTCCCCTTCTGGTGAGATCATACCCCCTCAGTTGTAAATGATCAGGAACGAACATCTGTGAACTTAACCAGGTGTCATATTACTTACTTGCAGCCTTTGATGGAGGCCTATTTTCTCTGCTGTAACATTGTCACTTCTCCCCTTGTTTCTGGTGTGGCCCTCCAACCCCATCCCTCCTGTTCATAATCCTTGTAATTACTGTAGGTAATACATAGATTTACCTATGAGTGTCTCAAGGTGGGGTGGGTGGATTTGGTACTAGGAGCCACCTATTAGGGAGTACATACGGTGCTTATTTTTCTGGGTTTGGGATACTTCATTTAATATAATTGTTTCTAATGACATCCATTTCCCAGCAAATTCCAGTAATTCATCATTTTTGATGGCTGAGTAGTACTCCATTGTATAGATGTACCACTGTTTCCTTATCCACTCATCAACTGTTGGACATTTGGGCTGATTCCATGACTTTGCTATTGTAAACAGTGCTGCTATGAACATGGTCGAGCTTGTGCTATCGAGGTGAACTTCTGCTGTATGGGGGGGTTATTCCCAAACTGCGGAATAGCAGGGTCATATGCCATTTCAATCTTTAATGTCTTTAAGAATCTCCAGACGGCTTGCCACAGTGGCTGTATGAGCCTGCATTCCCACCAGCAATGTAGCAGTGTTCCCCTCTCTCCACATCCTCTCCAGCATTTGTTGTTGTTTGTATTGTGGATTTTTGCCATCCTGAACTGGGTGAGATGATATCTCAGGGAAGTTTTGATTTGCATTTCCCTGATGGCTAAAGAAGTGGAGCATTTTTTTTTAAATATTTTTTTAAGAATTTTTTTATTATTATTATTTGTTCAACTGTGCGCATGTGTGTATGTATGTGCGCGCACGTGTGTGTGTGTGTGTGTGTGTGTAGAACCACGGACAAATTGGGGAACTACCATGGACGCCTCCACCACCTTCTGCCAGGGGATTCATAGGCTCTGCCTTACCAGGACCAGAAGCGCAGGCCACCCCCGCTTCTGCCTGGCGTCTATACATGGGATCTGGGATCTGAACTGAGGACCTTCCGCTTTCAAGGCGGAGGCTTAACCCCTGAGCCACCTCTCCAGCCCAAAGTGGAGCATTTTTTAAGACCAAACAATCTCAAAATTCATATGGAGGCACAAAAGACCCAGGATAGCAAAGACAATCCTGAGTAACAAAAACACTGCTGGAGGTATTACCATACCAAACCTTAGTCTATAATACAAATCCATAGTTGTAAAAACAGCTTGGTACTGGCTCCAAAATAGACACACAGATCAATGGATAAGGATTGAAGACCCAGATATAAGCCCACAAAATTACAGCCATTTGATCTTTGACAAAGGGGTTCAAAGAATCCAATGCAAAAAGAACAGCTTCTTCAACAAATGGTGCTGGCAAAACTGGACCTCCACATGCAGAAGATTAAAGTTGGACCCGTTACTGTCACCATGTACAAGACTTAATTCCAAATGGATCAAGGACCTTGATATCAGGCCAGAGATTATAAAAACCATAGTTGAAAGGATAGGGAACTCCCTCCAGCCGATTGGGCTAGGCCAACAGTTCCTTAAACAGACATCCAATGGCACAGTCTCTGCTTCCAACTCTCAACAGTTGGGATCTTGTGAAATTAAAGAACTTCTGTTCAGATAAAGAGATTGTAACACAAGTTCAAAGGCAACCCACAGAATGGGAGAAAATCTTCACTAACCACCTACCTGATAGAGCTCTACTGTCCAGAGTGCACAAAGAACTTAGAAAACTAAACACCAAGGAAACCAATGGCCCAATTAAAAAATGGGCCCTGGAACTTAAAAGAAATTTTACCAGGGATGAAATTAAAATGTCTAACAAATATCTAACAAACATCTTAAAAAAATGCTTCGCATCCTTAGCCATCAGGGAAATGCAAATCAAAACTTCCCTGAGATATCATCTCACCCCGGTCAGGATGGCAAAATTCCACAATGCTGGAGAGGATGTGGAGAGAGGGGAACTCTCCTACATTGCTGGTGGGAATGCAGGCTCATACACCCACTCTGGTGAACCATCTGGCGAGTCTTAAAAAAGTTAAAGATTGAAATGTCATATGACTTTCCTATTCCACTTTTGGGAATAATCCCCCATGTAGCAAAAATTCACCTTAATAGCAGCACTGTTTACAATAGCAAAGTCATTGAATCAACCCAAATGCCCAACAGTTGACAAGTGGATAAGGAAAATGTGGTACATTTATGCAATGGAATACTACTCAGCCATCAAAAATGACAAATTAATGAAATTTGCCAGGAAATGGATGGAGTTAGAAAAAATTATATTGCATGAAGTATTCCAGACACAGAAAATTAAGTGCCACATGTACTCCCTAATAGGTTGCTCTTAGTACCAAACCCACTAGTGACACACTCAAAGATAAATCTCTGTAATACCTATAGTAATTGCAAAGATTATAAACAGGAGGAAAGGGAAAAGAGGGCACCACCAGAAACAAGGAGAAAGGAGATCATGCTACAACAGAGAATACAGGCCACCATCAAGTACTGCAAGAGATGACATCCAATAGCCATCAGGATGGAGCCAAGGATGGGGCAGGAACAGCAAAACTGGAAGAAGGAAAAAAAAGAATAACAAATCATAATTCAGATCATCAGAGACCGTACATTAATCACCAGGAATCAGGCCAGACTAATCCCCTCCATCCCAAAGCTCAGGGAAATTTGCGGAAGAGGGGGCGGTAAGATTGTAAGAGCCTAAAAATGAGGGGGAGCAGTGAACTGCAAGATACTCCACACACATTAGGGCTGAAGTAATTATAATAGGACTTTGGATAACCTGTGCAATGACCAATATGTCATTGACTCCCCAAAGTCTAGCATGGATCACAGGCTCTAAGATCCTTAGAGGCAAGGGATTAATAGCCACAATAGTATTCCTATACTAAAGGGGAACACAAGAAAGGGCTCTAGGCAATGCTACTGAGTCCTCACACCTCATCAGAGAGGACGACCCAGAGGGAAGTTTGACATGCACACTAAAGGATGCTCCAGGAATTGGGGGGGGGGACACTGAGAGAAAGGGAGGGAGGGGGGAAAGAAAAGAAAAAGGGTAAGGGAATGAGGGGATCCAGGGAGGGGTCGAGGGAGGGGAATGGGGAACCTATCAAGTTTGTATGAGTGGAAAAAATACATTTAAAAAAAATCATGTCTTTTTTCTGTATTAGTGATCATATATATTTAGATCTATGGATAAAGTCATCAGGTTGAAATATCAGTTACAGACACTTTCCTCTATCTGCACCTTGTTTACTCAGAATTATTGCTCATCTAAGAAAATAGGATGACATTTGGCTTTCACTTTATAACATTTCTCCAAATAATACAAGACTACTAATCTCTGTAGCATGTTCCATTTCCACTATGACACCTACTACCATCCTTGAGCTCAGTGTTAACTCCTATTTCTTAGATGTTTTGCTATGTACCTTAAAATTTCTCCTAATTATAAGACAAATTTTCTTTGACTTGTCCATACCCAAGGATGTCTTTTGTTCTGTAGACTGTTAATGAATGTGAAACAACAGAGGTGCATAAGTATCTCCACATTTGCTGCTCTTTATTATATATACAACATTATCCTAAGGAAACCTACCCAAAGACATTCATTAATCCAAGTAGGCAGATAAAAATGTGAAACTCAGGTGGCAAGAAGGCTCAATAGGTTTACACATGAAAGAAAATTGTCCTCTGACCTTCATATGCATGTTCTCATGCATGATCTGTCTCACTTTGCCACAAAAAATCGATAAATAAAATAGATTAAAAACAAAGAAAATGAGAAAGTCCTACTACATCTTGTAACATGGAGCCATATCAGCCCAAGGTACCGTAGAGTCATCATACCACTAAACAAGAAAAAGAATTAATTGTATTGTTTTATCCACCAAATCCCAGCATGAGATTTTGAGATTTATGTGCCATTTTGTCTCAATGACTAATAATTTGCAAATAGAACGTTCCATATTACAGAGGACCTGTAAACATAAATATACTGTACATGAAACATTCCTTTGCAGTTATTACCTAGATTACACTGTGTGTGTGTGTGTGTGTGTGTGTGTGTGTGTGTGTGTGTGTGTGTGTCTGTGTACACTAGATCACTCAAATGTGGAGTCCCAAGGGTGATTTGAGGAGTCATCCTGGATTGCCCTACATACATCCTTATTGCTTTTCTCAGATTTCTCAAGCTCTGCCTTCCAGGGCTGGAATTTCAGGCCACAGCCTGACATTTTTACATGTGACCTTCAATTCTGAACTCATATCCTATTGCTTGTGAGGCAAAATTTTTAGCTGCTGAGCCATCTCCTTAGTTCCCCCTCCTTTTGCATTGAAGTTTACTATTAGAAAATTTTGTTTGATGTTTAATATTTGAAAATTTCTTCATATTGAATACTGAATCATGTTGTCCAATATGTATGGTTTTGACAGTCTACTTACATCTCCAAAGATTAAAATTTCATGCTGAAGTCTTATTCAAATTGTTAAAGGAAATGAAAGTAAAACTGTGAAATTAAAAGCCTAATTTGGAAAAAGAAATTAAAAAAAAATTATGGGGAGGAAGGAGGGGAGAGGAAGGAGACTGGCCCTACAAAAGAGGGAACTATCTAGCTGACCCCTTCCTCTGCCCATAAGATACCAGAAGGTTCTAAGTCTGCAATTGTAAGATAAGAGATAATGATGGAATGTTAGCAACTGCAGGGAGGGACACAGGCTGCTAGAGTCAGGGTTTGGATATGTCAATGAATATTGCATGCAGATTATGCGATTATGCCTGCCTGTTCTGTTCTTGTGTGTTAATGAAAATATAAAAACCCACTGTACCTTGAGAAAAGTGTTCACATTGTGAGCAATGCCCATGTTCGATGGTTAATCTGCTAAACATCCTTACTTTTACCTCACAAAGGTGGTTTGGTCTCTCTTCTGGGAAAGAAGCTTGTTTCTCAATATTGGGGGATCCGTACCGCAACAAAATGGCAGAAACAATAAAAAAATGAAATGTATATAAAATGTCCATATAAGAATTGATTATTTCCTATAAATTTTACTTTAATATTCTCTTAAAGTTACAGAATTAATTCTAAATGTGATAGATTAGCTAGTCTTACAAATAGTGTAAGCCAGCGTTTTCTGTGCCTTTTGATAAAGAAATCCAACACAAACCACAGATGCAAAAAGACTTGCATTGGCACTTTTGTCCCTCAAATAATACCAATTCTCTGCAAACACACGTGTATAAATTTTGGAAAAACACAAAAGTATCTCTAACAATGTCTAACTGCAGGAACAAGAGAAAGTGATCACTGTTGATAAGCACAATTTAGTGATTTGCCAATATATAATAATTCTATCTTCTCTACACATTTCATAAATACAGTAAATCTTCTTTTAGTATAGTAAATCTTAATGTTTAAGCATAAAGTGATTATTTGCAAAAAATGATAAAATAATCAAAATTGTAGTTTTAGGAATATTGCTATTACCTTCAATCACTCAGCCATTTTGGTTATGAGATGCTTAAATATATTTTTCTATTTCAAATCTGCTTTATTAATAACATGTTTAAAATAAAAATAAAGTATCTTGTAGCATGTAACTGCAATTTAAATTTCCATATTGTGCAATGTATCCTTTGATTTTCAGATATAGAAATGTTTTCTGAGTCTTATTTGTTACATTTTTGGTCATTATCTCTCCCTGGGACATTATAAACTCCTAAATGTAATGACAGCCAAAAGGTCATGAGAGTTAGGCAGGTTGTTCTGTTTAAAGTTTTAAAATGTTATGCAACTTTTTGATTGTTTTTGGTTTTTTATCATTTAATGTCAATCAACCACTTACTAAACTTCCTTTAATTCCAAACACTTTATTTTAAAACATTTAACTTTAACTTGAAATAAAATATTATTTAGAGGGTTATTGCCATATTTGTTCACAAAATATTTCAACTCTTGCAAAATTGCATGATTTCTTTTAGAGTAAGCAAATAATTCAAAATTAAATTTATAAGTATACATGACATATCAGATTGAATGTATCCAATGTATTTTATTACAGTCTAGTTACATAAAATATCCAGATAAAAATAGTTGAAGATTCCCACATAAACAGCAGAGCAGTTGTCATATGGACACAACTGATTAAAAGACTAATTTTAACAATCCATCATTTAGACAAATAAATTAGACTTTGGCACAATATCTGGTACTGAAGCTGTCAACATTATGTCAGTCATAATGTTGTTTTCATTTCAGTTTAAGTGAGTGGAAAGTGATTATGGTAGGTTTTTAATATATGTTCTCTTTACTACACCAAGAATAAAAATACAACTACAAAATGTTGAAAAATCAGTGATTTTGTATTATCACATATCTAGGTACTGTTAATGTTTTATGATGTATTCTGCTCAATTTCATAAGTAAGTTATCTTTACATATATTTATTTCTTTATCATATTTTGTCATTGCCTCAGATCATTTGTCAGTGACTGTCTTGTTTATATGCATACGCTATATCACCGACAGTTTAATTTTTCTGAGAGTAAGAGATGTTTCCCAGGCATTAGGTTCAATATCTTAAACAGCATTTTTTTTGAAGAACATTCACTGAATAGATAAGAATTAAATAATGGAATTGTGTCAGTACATAGAATTGTGTCAGTAATATTTTCATTATCTGGTGAATAGCTCCTTAAATATTTTTGAAAAAGAAGTGAGCATCCATGTATTTTAGGATATGTTTTGCATCCCATTTGATGCATGGATGCCAGATGCTCATGGTTTATATGAACCCCACATTTTATGAAATTTGAAAAGACAAGTCACTAATGCATTTGCATATTTGTCAAAGCCTTTCTCTTGTGTTGCCTTTTGAATAATTCATAAAACAAACAAGTGCCTTTGAAGTAACAGTAAGAAAAGGCATTAAAGTATATCTACATTAGAAGGAAATGAAGATAGAGTTGTAATTTAATAATAAAAATATGGTGTACTCATCAATTGTAAACAAACATTATTTGCAAATGTGCCTCCCATGTTTAGTCCTCAAAAATTTTCTGAGACTGACATAGATAGAAACAAGCAACAAAAGAAGAAAACATTTCCTTGGAGAATTCTCACCACAAAGATGAATAAACACAAAAGCAATATGACTGTAAAGGGAAACCTGAGAAGGATGGAGATACTACAAGCACTTGGAAGATTGAGGAACTGCATTAAAGAGACAATGCCTGGAATTGTGCTTTGAGTGTTATTTTTAACCAGTGAGTTCTCTCTGTGAGGAAAGAGTCAGGGAGTACTATTTTATATAGAGAGAGTAGAAATGGAAATTTAGAGAAAGAAGAGTTAAAGAAATCCAGGAACACGATTTAATCATTTTGCTTGGATTACTGATTGAGAATGGGAATATTTTAGAATAAATGGAATAATTGAATCTAAAGAAAGTACTTAGAATGGTATTAGAAATAGTCCATGAAATGGTTTCTAAATTGGATTTTTATCTCAAGGCAATGGAAAACTGTATAAATAATTTATTTTTGTGCCAAATTTTGGTACTATAAGTATTTTTAAAAACACAAAACAATACACTTTGAAGCACAAATTTTGTTTGGCTCCAGTGAATTGTATTTCTGAAAGCACCTTCAACTTTAATATAAACTGAACTAAATAAATTCCTAAATAATTCCAAAACTCATTATTTCTATAATAGCTAAAATAAATTACTAATAAATTTCAAAATAGTGTTATATGATGTCTAATTAATATTAGAAAGTAATATTTTATTTAAAAATAATTAAATTTTCTTATGTCAAAGGTTATATAATAAAAAAATGTGGATTTGTTGTTGTATATCAAAAATACAGAAAAATAGTTTCATATTTTCAATCATGCACCTTATATACTTTTATCACAGTTACCTACAATCTTTCTTATCTCCTGATTCTGTTCTCAGTCTCTTCCCCATAGTTTCTTTCCATTTTCGTGCCTTCTTTTTTAATTAAAAAATGTAAGTCTGAAAATGAAAGAAAACACAACTTCTGTTTCTTTTACTTTGCCTTAGTTCATTTAATATAACAATATTCTTTTCCATTAATTTTCCTGCAAATGATATAACTTTGTCCTTTGAATTAAAACCATCTTCTTATCTACATAAGACATATCTACATTCCACATTTTTAGCATCCTATGATATGTTGATGAGTACCTAGACTTATTCCATAACTTGTCCAATAAGAATAGTGTCACAATAAAGATGGGTTTCTAGATGTCTGGACTACTGCATTTTTATTTGACTTTTATGAGGAAAAACCAATCCTCCTTTATCCAGAAAGTGATTATTGTTTCAGTGTCTGTTACATATGTATACTCTGGCTGTATGAAAGTATGCAATTAATTACCTTTAACCATATAAAATGTGCAGTTGTTGATCTGAGGCAAAAAGAAATTTAACATCCTAAGTTCATCACAGGATTAAGTGGCAAAGTCATTTGACTTAAAAAAACTCATGTCAATAAGTAAGTTTCAAATAACAAACGTGACATTCTAATAGGAAATTTTATCTGCTATAAATGAACACTATTAAAAAGTAGTACTACAGAAAGTTGATTTGAATGTTCACAATTGATAGAACATGGCACCTCCCAAGTATGAAACAAAATCCCCAAGCTGTGTCACTTGCCCCCCCCCAAAAAAGTCAGATGGGATTCCAGCAGACTTCCACTGGAGAAAGTGCGGATATGTCTCAGCAACAGTGGTAAGTTGATAAAGTACAAAATTCAGCATCTTCAGTTAAGTCAGCTGTGAAAGAGACATTCAAAAGTGATGAAGTACAGAAGATAAGGTTGATCTGTCTTCTGTCTAGAACAACAAATATAAGTAGATTCTCATAGAAGTGTTCCTCTACTGAATATCACTTTAGGCTTCCATTCAAAGTCTCCATTTGTATCTGCTATCAATGCAATGGAACTTCTATGTCCCAAGTGAATTGAGACATCTTAGCACCTGATGTTCATGAGATTTCTGAGAAGAAGACAAACAAAGTTTGTACTGGCAATGTATAATCAATTTAGAAAACAAAATCATATAAATTATTCTAAATTTAAAGATAGCTTGGGGGAGATTTTCTTCAAATCTTCTTAGTATGATGCATTTTAAATACAAGTTAAAACAAGCTTTAGAGACATTCTATTTAGTCTGATTATTTTACTGTTCAAATATGATAAAAATGTGACTATTTCTAGAGTAGCACCCTACTCTTTCTATTAATTCTATGAAAGGAATGAGCCTACATTTTACAGCATTTACTAGAGGTCACCTAAGTTTAGAGTATAATCTTTTATCTGATTTATTTGAAGTGCATATCACCACAGATTAGGAAACATTTTGTTCCTTCAGGAGAGAACTTGTAACATAGTGTTGCAGCAAAACCCCATCATGCAAAGGTGAAGGAACTGAGATGTAAAGAGATCAAAGTCATCAGGGAACCAGCAAGTGACTGAAACGTTGAGGATTCTTTAGAACACCTGGAAAACATTAAAAATATCATAAAGGCCTTGTGATTACATAAACCACAGTAGTAAAACTGAATTATTTTTAATTAACTTGGTACAAGATTTAACTGTCATCAATTACTAGAGATAAGCATACACAAAATAAATTATTTAACCAAAAAGTAAAGGAAAAAGATTCTGGATGTCCAGCATCCTACTTTAACACTCTCTGCAATGTTCTTTGAGACAGGGTTTCTCAATAAACTTACAACTAGGCTTGCAATCAGACAGCTCCAGTGATTCACTGTCTCACTTCACAACAGCTTGTAAGCACCTATACAGTCATTTGTGGCTTTTTACTGAGTGCTGGTGCTCCAATCTCAGGCTCTTTGAGCTTGCTTACTAACTAGGCTATCTCTCTATTCTCAGTATTATTTGTAAATAAGGAAAGAAAGGAAAGTAGATGATGTTGAATCAGGAGTTACAAAAATATTTTGGGGAACTATCTGCAAGATATCGAGGAGTAAAAAAATGTTTTTAAATTCTTCCTGCTTCTGCTTTACATAAACTTTAATGCCAAAGATTCTTTTACCCTTTAGGTTCATAAAGGACTATGTGCATCGCTAATGACTCTGCCTTGTCATAAGATAATGAATAAAGTTTATAGAGGACCCAAAGTCTTTATGAAGAGTCTAATATTAGTAGGATGAAAATAAATTATGCATGAAGAAATATAGCACTACCTTCACACAAAAAGCAGACCCTTGACACATATTTACAGAGGAGGGATGCTCTTTTCTAGAAATAGAATGTGTTTGTGTCACTTCTGTTTATAAGCTACAAAACATGGTATTACCATGGGGGTGTTCAGCTGGCTGATGAGCTCAGTAGTCCCTTCAGACGTGTGAAATGACACCATGCAGTGCTATTCACAGCCAAGGCAGAATGCACAAAATCCACTTGCTGCAAAAGAGGCCATGCATCCCAGCAAGGCATGTGGCTTTTCTAACAACATCACAATAAAAAAACTCCCATGGGCGAATTGAAAACATTAAAATTTCAGCACAGCTGTAGACATCCTTTCACTTATAATATTTGGTTTTCTTCTTAAATAATATCTTTCCATAAAGATTTAAGTGTAATGAACTTTATCATTCTCATTCGTCTCATCTTGCCATCTTTTAAAATAATACTTTTTAAACTAGCCACCTTTCTCTACAGCAACAAAAATAATATATACATTACCCCAAACTTTGAATCTACCAAAATAAATTCTTAAAATTTTGAAGAAATCAATTTAAGAGGGAACAGTAAAATATGTTCAAGTTATACATGAATCATTTAAAGTATTTGTTCATCCCAAAGAAATCTTCATATTGCACATAATAATCTTGTCAGTGTACCAGTGATATTCTTCATAGAGGACACAATCCTAAACTGTGGACCAAACTGTGAAAATACACATACACACACACACACACACACACACACCACACACACATGCACACACACACACCACATCCAAATGAAGCAGGAGTCATTATTCTGTCTGAATTCAAAGTGTATTTTAAAGCTACTGCAATCAAAATAATTTCTTATTGGTTTAAAAACAGACAGACAGACCAGTGCAACACAAGAGAGGAAAAACTGAAGTAATACACATGTTGGCAGTCAATTGGTTCTTATAAACAAACAAACCAAGAACATACTAATGATTTACCGTTTTCATTGATTCAATATAGATTTAATGAGGTTTTACATTTTAACACTTTAGTCTGGTCTTATCTAGATAAATCAGACTAGATGGTATGGTACAAAAGAAACAGATTAAGTAAGTGGTCACTATGTATCTAAAAAAAATCTGCATTGAATAATCTACCTTCTTTCTTGTGGCAGACAATAGCAACCAAGTTCTTCACTTACTAACCTGCATGTACTGCTTATATCTGTGTAGATTTGAAGTTCCCATCTGTGCTTCTGACACAAGTAGATATGTGTGATTGTTTATGCTCCCTTATTTTTGCATTTTCATGGCCTCCAAGGTCATAGCTCAGCTCCCTTCTTAAATTCACAGGAATCTTGCGTGACTTCTGTTTTAGGTTTCTCCTTGACCATTTCCTTGTACAGACACAGGCTAACAGACCACACCATCATCACCCCTGTATTGGAGAACTCACCTGCTCAGTCTAGCTTAACACTCCTACCATGCTGAGGTTTTCCTCATTAGCTTTATCTCTACATTAGCTAACGCTAATTCTCTAGGATCCTTCCATTTTTAATTCTTCGACTGATCCTTGCATAAGTGTCAGCATTACAGTACTAATAGTGATATCTCTTGTCTCTTGCTCTTCCCCCTTGGTGGTAAAATTGGCATTAATGCATCAGTTAAACTGAAGCATTCGTCAACCATCCTGTTTTTATGATGAATTCCTAGGAAACCAATTCCCTAGTTGAAATGTCCCTAAGAAAAAAAATCTTCTTTCTGATTCTGTTTTGTCATATTTAATATAACTATGCTATTTATTTATTTATTTTATATTCTTTTGACATAGCTTTTAATGGTATCTCTGTTTCAAAATCCATGGATTATCATGTAAGCATATGACAACATGCTAGTTAATGATCTTCACAAGTTCTTTTTAATTTTCCTGTATATATTATACCAATCCCTTCAAAATCTTGGAGAATGATTTTTCAATGTATGTAAAGAAAGACTTTGCATGACCTGTGCTATGTCCAACACATTATTGACCCCACAAAGTCTAGCATGGACTAAAGACACTAAGATCCTTGGAGGCTAGGGACTGACAGTCACAGTAGTGTTCCTAAGCTTAAGGGGAATACAAGAAAGGGTTCTGGGATATGCCCCTGGGTCCTTGCACCTCATCGGAGAGGAGGACCCAGAGGAGAGTTTGGCATGCACAGTAAAGGATGCTCCGAGGATTGCAGGGGGGGGGAGCTGGGGGATAGGGAGGGAAGGGAGAGGGGACGTGGGAGCAGGGGGATGGGGGGGAGGTGGAGGGAGGGAAGGGACCAGTGTACCTGTTAAGTTTGTATGAGCGGAAATAATAATAATAAAAAAGAAAGAAGACAGCCTTCATTTTGGTATTTTCTATCATAGTGTAATCTGCTTGTAATTTTTAGGATGAATGAAAATATCTGAGTGCCATTCTTATTTTATGGATTATAGAAGGCAATAATCAATAAGCTGAAAAAGACATCTATAAATTAGGTGTTACATTGTTGCTGCTAACCAGCAACAGAAATCATTTGTGCAACTGAAGCCTTGTTCTCAAAGTTCTATGGACTATTTTAAAAAGTTTATCTTCCCATAATAAATTCAAACTTCTTAGTTTCTAAATGTAATTTTATTAATATCAATTAAATTTATTTTATAAACATTTATTAAATTCATACATATATTTCATGTGGCACCATGTGATGGTTTAGCACATGTACAGGTTATATCATGTTTAAACGTTCTCTAGAACATTTATCATTTTTATGATTAAAAACACTGAAAATGCTTTCTTACAGATTTCTAAATGAGCACTGTATTATTATCATTATTAATCACCTTAGTAAATGACACTTCTAGAAAAAAGGAATTGGAGAGGTGGCTCAGGGGTTAAGATTCTGCCTCAAAAATAGAAGAATCTGAGTTAGGATACCAGATCCCTCCTAAAAAAACTGGTAGAAATGGTGATCTCTACTTCTGATTCTGGAAGGAAGTAAAAATAGAATAGAAGCAATCCAGAATGATCCCCAAAGTACGCTTGGGCCTCCATAGGTACACGCAGTTCCCTATGATACAGAAACACACACACACACACACACACACACACACACACACACACAATTAAAAGAAATTAGAAAAAGGAATGGTGGCTTAACATTGTCATCTTTTCTACTGAGTCGTACAGACTTTAAAAAACACTGGAATCAGCTGGTGATCTTAATATGAAGTACCAAATATAAGTTTTTCACCCAAGCTTAGGGCGGTTCTACATCCAGTGGCAGCCATTAAAGGAGTCCTGTGATATTTAAGAATGAAAGAACTTTTGTTCCTGTATTAAGCTCATTCATTAGTTAAAAGTAGAACAAAGGAATTTTAGCTTTGACTTGAACATAATGGATGATTTGTTAGTGCCCAGACTGGTCTGTCAGTATTCTTGCCATTTTCACAGTCCATGACTTACAGAATACATACCATATTTCACCAAATAGTCATAGGTTAGCTTAATACCCTTCCTCCATTTTTTCCTATAAAACTTTGTGAAAGTGAAGAGGACTCGGTACAGCACATTCCTATTCCAGATGTTTATTCCAAGGTTACAACTAATGTTACCTTTACCTTTACTTATAGTCAACTGTTACCTTTGCAGATCTTGCTTCTTCACATAGTGAAATTTTTATTTTGGGGTAATCAAAAGAGTCTAAATGGACCACATGGTTTCCCCACACTTTTGCTTACACTGTATTTAAGAGCTTTGCCACATTGGTACTCACCACATTCAGTTCCTCTGAGGAAGAAATTATTCTACTTAGGACTGACTAACCAGTACATCCAAGTGGTCCAATGTGCCTTAGAAGTGTTGACGTTTCTTTTGATCAGTGATAAGTTTCTGGAAACCAAGTCACTCTGAAGTTCTGATATCTGTGAATATTTTGAATTCCATGTTACCCCAGAAAATATAGTAGTGTTAACAAAAACGACCTGGTTTTGTTGTGTATTTCAACTTCAGTAAGGTACTGTGAAACTAAATATCAACTCTTGAGTTGTTGATTTAGTCATGTCCCCTCTTCTGCAGGATTTAAAAAGAAAGCTGAGCTGCTACCCAGGTAAACATATAGCTCTCAGTACTTAGCCTTTTGGCGTTAAACAACATCTCTATAATTAATTACTATAATTTCTATTATTTCAGGTTCTCTGGGAATCAAAGCTTAAAAACCAGTCAGAAAAGAGTTACATACATCAATACTGCAAAGCATAAATTACAAGAACAGTGAAAGACATCATTGTTCCATAATTTTTTTAAAAAAATGAAATATGAGGAAGTACAAGGGGAAAGTAAAGGACCCCCCCAAAATTCTTAGAGCTCAGAGATATTCTGAGTTTTTCTTATTAGACCAAAAGAGATTTAGAGGAAATGATGTATATTAAGAGAATCCTACATCGCACAGCAAAATACCTAGGTAAGTACACTAGTGGGACACAGGGCTGAATTTTGGCTGTCAGTCAATATCTTCTTATACTAGAATATCTGGGTAGTGCATTTTCTTGGCCAACAGAGACCTGAAGTAACATTCTAATAATCATTTACTGATATTTACTAATTTAAAATTTACCTTAGAGTTTAATTCCACTGGCAAACCATCTGTTCTCAATCTTTGACATTTCTGCATCCATACAACCCACAAAACTTAAACCCATCCCACAGGATCATCCTATATACTGCATGCCTGCTTACTTTGGTTTTGAAATGATCACAAAGAAGTCTCAATTTTTTTTTTAATTTTTAAAAGGTGAATTTTTTTGGTCTGTAGACTTTCTCCTTGCTCGATAGCTTACACAGTTACAGGGAATACTGTAGAAACTACTGGGGGAGAGAAATAATCAAAAATCCAATCAGCGGCATGAGATCTATAAGTTGCAATATAGACCACCATGGCAATAGCTGATCACCAGTGTAATAGTAGCATGAGTATCAAGGAGACAACCAACAGCTTTCTGATTGGATTCAAGAACCACTTGGTCAGAAGGGTACACATCCCAATTATTTTTTTTAATTATTTATTCAACTGTGCACATGTGCATGTGTATGTGTGTGCGCGTGTGTGTCTGTGTGTGTGTGTGTGTGTGTGTGTGTGCGTGTATGTGTGTGTAGAACCACGGACAAATCGGGAACCACCATGGCTGCCTCCACCTCCTTCAGCCCCGGGATTCACAGGCTCCACCCTACCAGGACCAGAAGTGCAGGCCGCCCCCGCTTCCACCTGGCATCTATACGTGGGATCTAGGATCCGAACTCAGGACCTTCCGCCTGCAAGGCGGAGGCTTAACCCCCGAGCCACCTCTCCAGCCCAACACATCCCAATTATTGAAAACTAGAACAAGAACCTTTTAAAAAGGGGAAAGGAAAAATTCAACAGGGAAGACAGTGAATAAACTTATTGGTAGGAAGATAATACATTAAAATGCTCTGTTGGTAGCTGTTATTATACCCATAGAATGGGCACTTTCAGTGGAAACCTTTGAGTGTAAAGCTGGAGGAGTAAAGGGAAATGTACATATCAGTGGGATAGCATAAAGAGAGGTAACTTGAGATATCATGGAAGCCTGAGCACCCACAGGGGTAGACAGATCAGAGTGCACTCTGGGATCAATAGAAGAATACAGGTGGAAGGATGGAAGGGAGTGCGAGAGAATGGTGAAAAGAAGGGAGAGTATGGAAGGGAGGGGGAAAGGGAGGGAAGCTGGGATAAATACCTATAATCTTGTAAAAGTAGAAAAATTAAAAAATAAATAAAATGTGAGTTCTTATTGTATTGTTCTAAAGGACATAGTAGATGGTCAATACAAATTTTCAAAGTTATAAATAAATAAATACACTTCAAGGTGTCTAGCTTAGGTTAGGTTTTAAAAAACTTATGAATCATAGTCACGAAAACAAAGTACCAAGAAAACTGTAAAATGTCTCTGTGAATAACATATAAATTAAACCTATTTGGAAGCCTCAGAGATTTAAGATTTTAATGCACTGTATGAGGCAGACAACTCCACCAAGACTTAGTCAATAATGTCTGAGAGTCAATTTAATGAAAAGTCATACTTTAATAACAAGATATACACTTTGATTACAAAGAGGTGACTGTGGTAACAACATTATCAATGAGAAAGATCAGCAAATGAAGTAAGTTACAAAAGACTGGGTAAAGAATGGATAGTATCATGAATAAAGGAAAGAATTCAGAAGTATAAGTACACAGGTCCTTGACCTCTTTGTCACAAAAGTAATCTCTGGGAAAGTGTGGTTGTCAAGAAATTCGTCTTCATTAAGAGAAAATCAAATGAAAGAAGAAGACAGCAATAAAGTAAATGCCATGCATCTCAATTAGCCAGGAAGGGTTAAGACCTCCAGTTGGATTCAAGCTCAATTAGCAGAGCTTGCATTCATTATGTTACTGAGAAGTATCACTGCAGTCAGAAGATTTTTTTATTGATTAAAGCAAGCTTAATTTTTAAGAAGCCACCATACACTTGCATTTTTATTAATAAGACATTTGGCAAGAGTATCACAAAATGAATGACATACCCCAAGGCTATGAATTTTTAAAGCTATTACATTGCATATCTGAGAAAAGATCACATTGTTATAAATGAATTGAAATAGATGCAATTCCAGCAATGGTTTGTGCTCCCTGTCTAAGTGCTTCATTTATAGTAAGATATCCTTCAAAAATCTGTGTTTTTATTTTCTAGTTCTCTGTAAGCTTATGAAGTGTGGCTCACAAATGCTCCATTATCATCTATGTTTTGAATGTTATTATCAATCATTCTTTCAGGCATAATTAAGAACATAATCAAAACTGCACCAATCAACTTATTACCCCTTAAATTAGAGCAAGTGCTCTGATCCAAAGGTCTTCATGGAGTTAGTGTACAGTCAAATTTGAAAATCTGAAGAGAAAACCAGGATGAAAGAAAATTATCTGAGTTATCTTGAACTTTCAGGCCAAAGTTCATAAATGGAAGTTAGAGTTACCTACCTAATGGTAACTAGTGGTATGTTTGCACATATTTAAATTTAAACATGGTGGGAATGGCAATAGCTTGCATTTCCAACCCTGGAAGACAAAGCCTGGGAAACCTCAGCAAGACCAAAAAGAGGTGGAACAATCCAATCCAGGATGATTCTGAAGTCATCCTTGGGTCTCCACAAGCATACACAGTGCTTCTGATACACAAACAGACAGATATACAGACAGATAGCAAACAGACAGTAGACAGACAGATGGATGCATACACACACACACACACACACACACACACACACACACACACACATACAGTCATCATCATCCACACACTTTTATAATAAAAATAAAATTTAAAAGTTAAAAACCTTAGTTTATTTACTATTGCCATCAACATAGAATACATATTATTATTTAAACATTTAAAGATGAATTTAGGTAGATGCTTACCTATATGCACTAAAGGGTATGCTATATATATCATAAAACACCATATAGCCTAAATGAAAGACACAATTTTATGCTATCTAGTATATGGTAACCAGCAATACCTATTATCTAATACAAATTGTTAGTTGAATCTTCAGTTCAATTTTCTTTTAATATTTTTCCAAATATTTTAAAGGAAATAATTTTCTTTGATCTAGAGAGTAATATTTCTTATAAATTTCTATTCTTTACCTTTATTGAATAAAGACTCATTTAAAGTCTTACATTTATTATTTGCTCATTAGAACCAATCCGATAACCTAGCAATCTTTAGAATGCTATTATTGGTCAAAACTGATTCTGTCGTCCATAGGGTCTCCAATTCTCCCTCGCATTCTGCTCATTTCTATTTTTTTCCTAGATATGTTAAAGTTGACTGCAAGGATTATTATTCTATTATTATTATTTAAATAATTTATTCTTTTAGTGTTTCATACACAAATATATTTACTCTATGATATTTTAACATCTTAATTCCAAACCCCTTCCCTCCTGTATCCATTTCAACCCTTCTTTTCCTGTACTCTATTCTCTCCTACTTTCAAGACTTTCTGAATATGTGTGGCCCACTGAATTTCATGTGGTTTGCCTTCAATGACTATACCTGAGTACTTGCTAAAGTAGGAGTCATATATTAATGAGGGTACCCTAAAGAAAAGTATATTTCATTTATTCCTCATCAGTCTCTCAGGGAAGCCTAGGGTTTCTTGAGATCTCTCCCTTTTCTTTTCTTTTTTTTTTTTTTTGTCTTCTTTCTTTTTTTATTTTTTTTAAATTTATTATTTTAGCTCATACAAACTTAACAGGTACACCAGTTCCCTCCCTCCCTCCTCCTCCCCCCGAACCCCCTGCTCCCCCTTCCTTCCTTCCTCCCTCCCCATTCCCCAGTGCCTCCCGCCCCAATTCCCAGAGAGTCCTTTCTTCAGAGGAAAATCAGAGATCTCTCCCTTTTCATAACGAAGTGTTAATACAATGATTCCTATGCACCACCTGTGGGAATATACATAGCTGAAGTGAAATCATGGAGACAAGCACCCCTGTCACGTCCAGACGACAGTGTCTAATCACACTTCTGCCCCACTTCACATCCAACAATGTTTGCCATGCTATCTGATGTTAATATTTTCTGGTATACATTTATGTATAATTAATTTGTACACATATTTCTGGAAAGTTGTGTCTTCAAACTACTATTGAGTATGACTAGTAGTCCCACTGCCAAAAAAAAAAAAAAAGGCGAGCCTTCATTGTTCTACATAAAATGCAATTCCTTTGTCTACATTGCAAAAACAAAATTTTTGAAGAAAAATTTTATGGTCCTATTGAAAATTTAAGTAAAACGTAAATATATTAGTCACATTGTTGAAGGTCTTAGATGTTAAACGTTACTTTCAAACTGCATCTTTGCAGGGTGATTTCTAAACACTGCAGGAAATCATTATCTAAATATATTACTATAACTAAAAATTACCATAAGAAATCTTCACAATAAGCATAAACATATTTTTCGTATTTATATATTAAATCACATTTACTTTTTGATTTTAAAGGTATTAGTTATTCTTACAGAAGTAAAATTTGCCATACAGTATAAAATTAAAATGTTGATAGCTCCTTCAGATCTATATGTTAATTACTTCTACAATAGCTGTTTCAATGATTGAAGACCTTTCAAGAAATTTTAAAAATTCCAGTCATTGTTTTAAGTATAATTCTTTGATTTTTTTCTCTTAAAACATAATATAGAATCTTTTTACAGACAGAAGAATAGAAATACTTGAAATTGTAGGACTACCAATGTTTCAGTCCCTGAGACAAAACGAAAAAATTGAAATTTCACAACCTTATATGTAAAGGACATGAATTGAAGATCACAAAAATGCATTGTGAATAAAGATTAATATTGAAATATGGGCTCATTAAATGTTGCTAGTATTAAATATATTTTAATTAATTTATTTTTATTTTTAAATGAAATTCTTTTTTACTAAAACAATAAAAATCTCTAAGCAAATTCTAAAACATAATAAATTACAGTGTTCCCTGGATTTATATGCCTGCTGTATCCCTTGTCAATTCGATTTTCTTTACATCAATTAAAAAGTAGTACACATTTGCACATAAGACTAAATTCAATATTACTTGCAGATAACTTTAAATAAAATTTAGCGAGTGTATACCTAGCAGAATATTATAAGAAATAGGAAAAAATATTATTGAGTAAAACTTGCTTTGATATAGAATGAAAAGGAACTTGTCCACCCCAACCTACACTCACCAGTTATAGAGCTTGGGAAAGCTCTGTAAATGTTGGCATTTACATCATTGTGAGAATATCCTATCAAAACAATATTCACATCATCATAAGAATGATGATAACTTACAAATTCCAGCAGTTATTAGTTATTTGATCATTATATTTGATCCAGAAAGCATCAGAGCCAAAAATTAGATTAGCTGCCCCAGACACTCATCTTACAAGCCAAAGGGCTAAGAATGAAATTAAGAACCACAAACTTAATGTTCAATGCATCATTGTTGGTAATAAACTCTCAGATAAATATTTTGGGATTCATGAAAAATAGATTTCACCTTTACCTAAAGATTATTATTTTAATTGCTTAATAAATACAAAAGAAAACCTTTCTACTAGAAAACATTCTCTTTTGTATGTATAGGGTTTGATAAAGAATTAATTATTTAGTGACTTCACTTTATGTGTTTCAAATTTGTAGAATAATTTATTTTGCATGTGTGTGTGTGTGTGTGTGTGTGTATGTGTGTGTGTGGTTGTGTTTATTAGAAGGCACTTTGTGTCCCTGTGAAGGACCAAAGGTGACTTCGGGAATCATCCTGGATTGTTTCCACCTCTTTCTTACTTTGTTCAGGGATTTCCAAGGTTCTTGCCACCGAAGCAGGAAGTGCAGGTCACTGTGATTTCTGCCTGGCATTTTCATGTGGGACCTGGGATTTGAACTCAATATCTTCTGCTTACAAGACAGAATCTTAACCCCTTTGTTACCGGTACTCGTTTAAATATTAATCACATATAGACCATATAAAATATAAAAGAATCCATTCTTTTTTATGTGTGTGCAAATGTGAGTGCATGATTGAGTGCATGCATAAGAGACACTTGATTGTGTGTGCCTGTGGGGAACCAAGAATGACTTCAGGCCCCATCCTGGATTGCTCCATATTACTTTGCTCCAACGTTTCCCAGGCTCTGTCTTCCAGGTACAAAAGTGTGTGCCATGGGCTGGAGAGGTGGCTCAGGGGTTAAGCCTCCACCTTGCAGGCAGAAGGTCCTGAGTTCGGATCCCAGATCCCACGTATAGACGCCAGGTGGAAGCGGGAGCGGCCTGCGCTTCTGGTCCTGGTAGGGCGGAGCCTGTGAATCTCGGGGCAGAAGGAGGTGGAGGCATCCATGGTGGTTCCCGAATTCATCCGTGGTTCTACACACACACACAGACACACACACACACACACGCACACGCGCGCACATACATACGCACATGCGCACCGTTGAATAAATAATAATAATAATAAAATTTTTTAAAAAAAGTGTGGGCCACCACCATTTCTACTCAGGTTTTTTAGGTGGGATCTTGGATTTGAAATCAGGTCTTTTTGCTTTTGAGGCAGAGGTTTCAAACACTGAGCCATCTCTCAGCATAAAACATCCATTCTTATACATATAAAAAGTCTGACAAAAATATTCATACATATGTGCTCAGAGGGAAAGGAGAGAGAAAGAGAGAGAGAGAAAGAGAGAGAGAAGGCAAGTTCCAGGTAAATCTATAAAGAACATTATACTAAAGGTAAAGGATTATTTGTTCTTCTTATAGCTAATTATTAGAGGAATCATGATTCAAAATAGATAGAGAAAAATACTCACAGACAAAATTCTACATGGACAAAATGTAGGAATGAGAGAAATACTGTGCTGACTCTTGTTCACTGAAACACTGTTTATACTGTGTATTGTGGTGGTAATCCAGCCTCAAAAAAAATAAATAAAAGCCAGTCACACTGCATTGTTATTAACATGCTTCACATATTTGCTAATTTTAACTTACTAACATATTAAGGGAAAATTTAATGATACATATTTCAATTTAAAAAGTTTGTAACTTATAAGCAACCAATTTCATATATTGGTAAGTATGTATCAGAACTAATGAGCCACAGTAAAAGCAAACTACACACCTGTTTACTACACTAATTTGCAATAATAATGTTGAAAACAATTAAAAACATTGTAGATGCACAATAAATATGTGACATGTTCCATTAAGCAGATTGTGATGTATAACAAGGAAAGATAGATGATTACTGTAATTGTTTTAATAAATATTAATACAAATTTAAATTTAAATTGATTGTACAATTTAGTATGTAAAAATTTTGCACTCTCCAAAGAAAGAAATTTTCTAAATTTGGAAAACATTTTACAATAAAATTCATTGCTAATACTAAATAAATCACCAGTAGGTTTATGAACAAAATGAAGAAATCACTGTATTAATTTCCTTCTGATATTGAAGTAAGCTCTAAAATAAATTCTCTTGCATAAAAAATACAAATTATAAGTTAAGAGTTAGAAATAAAATGAAAATCTCTAATCATGATATGTTCACCCCATTTAAAATATCTACTCAAAATATAAATCAAAGCAGCTTGAGTTCATCCCATAGTATAAAGATATAAAAATCAGTAACACTTCCCTATATTAGTGATGAATAATATGAACATAGGTAATCACAAATAGTCCCAATCTAAAAAGGAATGTATAGATTTATAATAATCAATTGCATTTAATTATTCCATAAGACTCACAGAAGAATTTTTAAAAACAAACAAATGTTTGTTTTTATTATTATTTTTCCACTCATACAAACTTAACAGGTACACTGGTCTCCTCCCCCCCTCCAACTCCCCCGAACCCCTCTGCTCCCCTCTCCCCTTGTCCCCTCCCTCACCTTCCCCCAGTGCCTCCCCCCCAATCCCCAGAGCATCTCAAAGGAGAAATTTTTTAAATCTAATATTAAAGGATGAAAACATAATCCTAAAAAATGGGAACTATTCTGAACTTTTGAATGTTACACATGCAGATTCTTTTCTTTTTTAAAGCAGTCAGTGCTTAGAAAAGACATTTTGAAATGGATTTTAAGCATGATAGTTAAAAAAAAAATAGAGGCATTCAGAAGAACTATACAGCACACCCAAGAGCCGAAGTGTGAGCTTCTCTAAGAGAAGACCTGAAAGGATAATTTTTTAAGTTCAATGCAATCTAAGTAAAACATATATGGTTATAGGAGCCACAGAATTTCCCAGAAATACAGAAGATAAAAAGTCTATGGGTACATTATATATTCTCTTTAATGAGATTAATGACAACAGACATTAACTGTATAAAATGCTGACAGTAGCCATCGCCTGCATAGTCACATCAGTCACATATAGTGGATGTCACTTCTCATTTGCCAGGCGTTTATTGTCATTGGTCAGCTTTGTCAAAGATTGTGCTGAACCGTCACAAATATACCATTCATGCACGGCACAGGCATAAAGGCAGTAGTACGGGGTGCTTAGACACAAACTTGATACATCATTACTGCAGTGGCTCTTTGATTAATTTTTAAGCTAATCTAACTTTCCTAATGCTAAATATCCAAACCATATTTATGCCCTATGGTCACGCCATTAAAATAAAATGTGGCAGAATGTCTTATGTGATATTACAATTATGCATGTGAGACATCATTAACCTTAACTTAATTTTTGTAAATTCCAAGCTTAGCAGTTCTCTAGCTATGATTAAATGTACATTCAAGAAACTATGATGTTCAAAATACCAAACCCTTTGAAATTATTTTCTTGTAAACAAAAAAGACATTTACTTAGATTTCATGCACGATGTTCTTATTTTCATGGAGCAAATACAACTTAAATTAAAAAGCAGTGATGAAGATAGTAATAAAGCATCTAAACTCCTATTGTAGCTTATATAAATTAATGTATTCAATATTTTAATGATTGATTTCTACATCAGTAGCCCTCTAGGTGTCAGGAAGTACACAAAATTGTGAGGCTTTGGTCTTTGCTCTCAGATCATTGGTTTAACCCAAAGTGCCTGTATCTGAACAGTGAGGCAGAACATGGCCAAGTGCCATTGGATGATGGAAATATTTATTGCTTGGGGTCAATGAAATGGCTCAGTAGGTAAGACTCCTCTTGCTGGCAAACCTGGATACCTGAGCTAGATCCCCAGAATCCCACATGCTGGAAGTAGATAAATGACTTTTGAAAACTTCCTTGACTTCCGCCTGTGCAACGTGATATGTATTCTCTCTCTCTCTCTCTCTCTCTCTCTCTCTCTCTCTCTACTCTCTCTCTCTCTCTAATAAAATTTTTAAATTATTGTGTCAATTTATAGACTACATTCTTTTGAGCCAAATATATTACCAAAGGAGATGAAACCTTAATCGTTATAACTAAAGGTAACTTGGAAAACAAGTCACTGAATACCATCAGTAGCACCCCAAATGTTAAAATTTCTTTTGAAGACAAGACAAAACATTAAGATCATTACTTTATTTCTCAAACATGTTTGTGAATCAATATACATGTGTATTTATAGTTTGATCAATTTACTAAAAAATCATCCATTTAAAGATATTTCTTTCTCTCTTAAAAGGAACTGAAACCATCTTGTCAAAAGTTTCTAAGTATTCATTTACAAAACCATAAAGGATCTTTAGCCATGAAAAAAACTAGAAGTTTCTTTAGATGAAATAAGAAAAAATTTAAATGATTTTTGTGTAAGTTTATAAACTTATTTTAAGTAGTAAAAATGTGATTTGTTATATTGCTTGTCTACTACTGATTAACAAGTTAACAAATTGGAACATGTTGTTACTCTCTTTCACATACATAGGAAACTATACCTGAGAATAAACAAGTTTGAAATATTGAATTTTCCATATGATGAATTTTTCTTTCAATAAAGCTTTGCAGTTTTTTTATTTTTAACATATCTATTCCTAGGTGAGTCAAGTTTTTAATGACATTTTAAATATAAAAGCATGTTTAAATTTCAATTTCTAATTGTTTATAAATTTTGACTTCTTATTGCATTGATTTCTTACATACTTTGCATATCAAGGAAACACAAAATTCTGAAAATTCTTGTAAAAATTTCGAGTTTTACAAGTTCAGCTTTATAACATGAAAAACATCATTTTACTTTCATTTATTACTTATTTTTTAAATTTACAGTCGGTTAAAATCTCAAGTATAACTTTTTCAGATATAATGATTAATGCTTTCTTAGAAAAGAATTTAACACTTTGCCATCAAATATATCTGCTATAGTTGTTTTGTAAATATTCATATAGCATGTTTAAGTCAACTTTATTTGTTAAAATTTTAATTACATATGGAGGTTACTTTTTATAACACAACAACAATAGTCCCTTTCATGTTAAGTTTATCAGTTACCATGATTTTGGTAAATTCTATAGAAAGCGGGAATATTTGTTATTTTAATGTGCTATGTATTTTAGTAACACAAATTTGCTCCTAGCTACTACACTTAATGGTAAACAGTCTCATTTATGTTGCTTTTATTACCCAAAGGTGATTGATTTGCTTTGTTTTTTACATCTTTCTGAGTTTTCTTTTATTTCTGCCAGTATTCATTTCTTTATTTTTTTAAGTTTACCTATCTAGAAACAAACTGGTTTTATGACTTTGTCTTGACCCCTTCCCCAACCCACTTCCCTCCTCTCCCACCCCTCATCCACACACCCTACTCCCAACCTCCTTTCCCTTCTATCCTACTCCCTCACACCTCCTCCAGTCTCCCCTCCCTCTTCCCTGCCTCTTTTCTGTATCACAGTTACCTGTGATGGTAAGAGAGTCAGATTTCTTTTGTTCTACATGTGGCTCTTCAGTGGGCAAAGTCATAGTGGAAAGGCTCCTTTTCCCCTTGTTCAGTACCTGCCCTTGAGACACTCTCTGAAAGCAGTTGTTTCCTCTAAGATTCTAATTAATTTTTGGAGGTTGGTAAGCCAGCCCCAGTGTAGATATGGTGAGTAGATGTTCTCATTTTAGTGACTTTCTGGATACAACAGCTCAGTCTTGGCTAGAATGTGTTATTCAGGAGTACCTTACACCACCTTTAGGCTCTGACATTACTTTAGTTCTTTAGTTTAGTTTACTAGAACTTTAGTTCTACTGCCCCCACTTTGGAGAGATTCTCTGAGTCTTGCTGTGAGATAAGATTTTGATGGACTGATCAAAGCTGACAATTCCAGATTTCCTGATATGCTGTACTCTGTGTCAGTATTCACTTCTTTTTAACTTCCAAGAGTCCTTTTACCATTGCTTTGATAATAGTCCATTTACAAAACAATTAAGTTCCTGTACTTTCATTAGTAAAGAGTAGTTTCTTAATTCTCTTCGGGCAATCATTTTTGAAACTGCTATTACATTGACTTCTGTTGTCACAATTCTGTTAAGGCACTTTCCAATATTATGATTGGATAAATTACACATAATTTTTCATCTCTCTCTCTAGCTTAGTTCAGTTTGTCTTTGTTTTAGGTAGTGTTTTAGGTAGTGTGTTACTTTGATGTTTCTTGTATCCTTACCCCAAGAAAGAGAGCTAGTTCTCCAAATTCTTCTTGCAGGGATACTAATCTCATTCACAGGGGGCTCCACTCTACTCAAGCTTTTAAATTCTATAACATCAAACTAATTACTTTGCATAGAACATAGCTTTCTGAATATTGCATAAAATTATTATTTTAATTTGGCCCCATAATATTGCAATAATCAGGCTGCTTCTATATGTATTTTTCCTCTTTTTTTAACTTTTTAAAAATTTTTCTTGTTATGTGTAAATGTTCACCTGCATGTTTATTGATAAAAATCACCCTCAAACAGCTTAATGGAACAAGGGATTTATTTTCTCTCATGATTCTTGTTTTTCCATCTTAACAGAAAAGGTCACACCAACACTGGGGCTGAGGGAACTATCTGTACCATCTTCATGTAAAGACTGAGAGAGGGGTGATCCTTACTTGCCAGACCAGCATGTCTGGACAAGTATATAGAAAGATGTTGCTTTCTCAAACAGTTCTCTTCATTTTATTCATCTGCCTGGGATTAGTTCCACACAACATGGTCTGGGCCTTCCATTCAGCTAGGCAATCTCTTGCAAGTTCACTCTGGGCTTAATTCAACTACTAATTCTCCACAAATAAGCCCAGAGCTCAAACCCTAAACTGTCAAGTTGGCACATGTATCTAACTATGACATTTTTTAAATTTATTAATTTGTGTGTGTGTGTGTGTGTGTGAGTGAGAAGGCACTCTGTCTCTGTGGAGGACCAAGTGCGACTTCAGGAATCATCCTGGATTGCTTTTACTGCCTTGCTTTGCTCTGGGATTTCCTAGGCTCCATCTTCCAGAGCCCAAAGTATTGGCTTACTGCCATTTCTTCCTGGCATTTTTATGTAGGATTTGGGATCCAAACTCAGGACTTTTTGTTTGTGAGGCAGAGTCATAATCCCTGAGCCATCTCTCCAGCCCTATGTATAACATTCCATAGACAGTAGGCATCTCCATTGGAAAATATATAGCCTTTCAGGAGGACATAATCTTCATTTCTAAGAAGCTTTACCCTTCCTTAATAGGTAGTAGAGGAATGTGCATTATTGTTAGTGTATCACAGATGAAGCTGTTTTGAGTGAAATTTCAATATTCTCCTTTGTAGTGGAAGCTGATTACAATTACTAATTCATGAACAATGAAAGACTTCAATACTATGTCTTATTTTCAATCACTTTTTGATTGTGTTTGGAAATTTTTATTTTTTCTAGAAAATCTTGGCATAAGAAAAGTTCATTGATGACCAAAATTAAAAGTGTTACTCTTCATGTTATACACCACTCACTAGTCTTTGAGTCTCAACCACTTCTGATACACAACTTTTTGATATGTCATCCCAATTAGTACCAACAAATGCCTGCCGAGGAAAGGTTATGAATCTCTCTCTCTCTCTCTCTCTCTTTCCATGCACACCTTTTTGCTGCTTTTTTGGCTGTTTGGAAGGTTTTCAGTTATTACTATCATTATTGATGCATGTTAATTGTGAATATTAATGGATTCATTGTGATTTTTGCATGTCTGTTAACATCATTCCTTGATCATATCCCTGTACCTTGTCTACAACATGGTATGATATTTCCGTATATAAACTAGGATATTCAATCACTTCTATGTGTCTGGCCCAATTTTTAATTGAGATTCATTGTTCTCCAAGTTAGAATTCATCTGTCATAAATATTACAGTAACACTCAGAAACTTAAATGTCTATGATATTTAAATGTACTTTTAAATTTACATTATGTCCTCATTGAGTTCATTTGAAAATGAAATTCAATGTAATATTTATATGATAAAATATTAGATATGTCTTACTATAAAATGCTATAAAAATGAATCATTAAAAGAAAAAAATAAATGTTTTTATATCTTAGCCACATGTTTGTGCATTTTACAACTAAAACAACTAATAAAATAATAATACAACTAACAATAAAAACTAATATTTTTAAACTGCATATAATTAAGAAATACACGGTTTAGTTTATTCTTCCCTCAGTTAAAATTAATTGAAATTACTTCATAAATTCTGGTTCTTAATCTGTGTTCTGTCTCTCTGATGAAAATGTTAGCAAAATTTTTTTACACTCACATTAAAGAAAACTTTAATATTTGATTTCAGTTTTGCCTGTTCCTCTGACATCTGTACTGCAAATTGGTTTTAGTAATTCAAATTTTTTCACCATGCTAGTGATTTCATATGAAAAGAGAACTCCAACTAGTATGAAAACTAGTATGTATGAAAACTAGTATGAATGAAAAATGGTGCTAAGAAATAAAAAGTAAAATCAGTAAAGGAATCTTTATAGTAGAAAGCTCCCACTGGGAGTTTCTGAATTGCATAGTAGTCAGGTTTGCTCTAGCTAAAAGTATTATTTACAACAGACAGATTTAAGATTTCACATACCCTCAGGCTTTGATTTGGGAGACATTATCTGCAAAATGAGTTTTTAACACTAGCTGAGTTGCCACATGATTACAGGGACTTCTACTTCAGCATTTGATATTTTAATAACATTTGTCATTTTTCTTTTCTAGATGAAACAGTAAACAATTCACTTTGATAAGCAATATTTAGTTTACTTGATTTTTTGCTTTCCTGTAAGTTCTTAGCATTATTACTGAAGTGTGGATATCACTGGTCCTTTACTAATGGTTCTTAATCTGTGTTCTGTCTCTCTAATGAAAATGGTAGCAAAATTTTTTACACTCTTTAATGTGAGTCATTGTACACAACTAAGGTAATACAATGAACTAGATGGGATTTTTTAGTAATTATTGCATCCACTATAGCTATGTGATGATTGTTAAATTGAAGACAAGTGATTTTCACTTGAAAAATGTGAAAATAGGAGCTTTTTAAGTATAAAATTTGAGGATTTAAACGAATACATAGTTTTGCTCATGGTTTCATTATACAGAAATTAAAATCAAAACAATAAGAATGAAGTGGAAATATAAATTATATTTTAGATGTTGTAGTTTTCTACATGTTACTGATAAATATATGACCAAATAACTTAGAGAGTTCAGGGAGCATTATTCTTGCTCATGAGTCTCCATTAGAGTTCAAAGTCCAACTTGACAAGAAAGTTCACTACCAGCTACAGGAGCTGAGGGAACCAACCACACCATATCCAACAGGAACTGCAGAGAAGGGTCAGACTTCAAATCTCCCAAGGTATGTCAATAAATGCCAACTTATTTGAACCAGCTCTTTTTACATTATACACCAGAGAATTGTCCCACCAGCCATGGGATGAGATTTCCCAAGAAATTAGATACTCCCCTGCAGATTTGCTTAGGGTTTGCCTCAATTACTAATTCTTTACAAATGTGACAAGGTTCAGCCTTCATTTGTAAATTTGACATGTGTCTAAGCAGCACCTTAGGCAAGTGACAAAAACTCAATATGATATAAGTCCCACAGGCACATTTGTTTGCATTAGTTGTTAATGTTTGGAAAGGCAATGACACTTTTAGGAGATAGAGACTTGCACTATTTCCACTAAAAGTCTGCTCTAGCAATTTGGGACTTCCTCTCTTAGCTTCCTTAGTGATGGACTTAAGCCATTTCCAGCTTCTGCAGCCCACCACATATTTTCTATCATAATGGATTGTATCTCCCCTCTGGAATTGTAAGCCAAATAAATTTATTTTATCCCTTAACTTAGTCGATTCGTGTTTTGTCTCACACCAACAGAAAAAAATAATTGTTACAGAGATCTGAACTGAGAAGTGAGGTTTTGCTGTGACACTAAAAGAGTCTCATGCTAGAAAGTGAACTAAGTTGAGAGATACAATCATCACTGTGAGGTGGCCAGTATTCCGTTGGAACTTCTTGTTATGAAAACTATGGAGAACTTTGGGTCAGTGTACTGGGAAAATCTTTGCATCTTCAAGACAAGCCTTAAAAAGCAATTCTTGTGAGAAGGTGGAAGAGGGAGGGCTAAGAGAGATGTGGACTGTGAAAATCCTGCATGTTATGGTCCAGAGAGGAACAGAGACTGTTTTGGAAACTGAATAAAGGCAATCGTAGTAATGCTTTGATGGGAAATTTGGTCATGTTTTGTCCATATCATAAAATCTTGCTGAAGTTAAACTATGTGTTTTCCAAAAGGAATTTCAGCACAATTTCATCTAGATAGTGTGATATGGAAATATTTTAGTGCTCTTTTTTAAAAATTTATTTATATTATTTCCACTCATACAAACTTAATAGGCACACCGGTCCCCTCCCTTCCTCCAATGCCCCACCCCCCTCCCCATCCCTTAGTACCTCTCCCTCCCATCCCTGGAGCATCTCTTAATGTGCATGCCAAACTCTCCTCTGGGTCCTCCTCTCCGATGAGGTGCAAGACCCAGTGGCATTTCCCAGAAACTTTTCCTGTGTTCCCATTAAGCATAGGAACACTACCTTGGCTGTCAATCCCTTGCCTCCAAGGATCCTAGTGTCTTTAGCAAATACTAGACTTTGTGGGGACAATAGTGTGTTGGACATTGCTCAGGGCATGCAAAGTTCAATTATGATTGCTTCGGCCCTAAATTGTATGAAGTATCTTGTATATCATTACTCGTCCCACCCTTGTGCTCTTACAATCTTACCGCCCCCTTTTCCACAAATTTCCCTGAGCTTCAGGATGGGGAGAGATTAGGCTGGCCTAGTTCCAGGTGGTTGATATAGAGTCTCTGAAGTTCTAGATTATGGTTCGTTGATTTTCTTTTTCAGTTTTGCTGCTCCTGCAATGCCCTTCACTCCATCCTGATGGGTATTAGATGTCCCCCCCTTGCAATCTAGATGGTGGCCTATTTTCTTTGCTGTAACATGGTCCCCTCTCTCCTTGTTTCTGGTGTAGCCCTCCTTCCATATTTCTCCTGTTCATAATCTTTGCAATTACTGTAGGTATTACAGAGAATTATCCTTAAGTGTCTCCAAGTGGGTTTGGTACTAGGAGCCACCTATTAGGGAGTACATACGGCACTTAATTTTCTGTATCTGGGATACTTCAATCGATATAATTGTTTTTAATTCCATCCATTTCCTGGCAAATTCCATTAATTCATCATTTTTGATGGCTGAGTAGTACTCCATTATATAGATGTACATTTTCCTTATCTACTCGTCAACTTTTGGACATTTGGGCTGATTCCATGACTTTGCTATTGTAAACAGTGCTGCTATCAACATGGTCGTGCTTGTGCTATCGAGGTGAATTTTTGTTGTATGGGGGGTTATTTCCAAAAGTGGAATAGCAGGGTCACATGCCATTTCAATCTTTAATTTCTTTAAGAATCTCCAGACGGCTCGCCAGAGTGGCTGTAAGAGCCTGCATTCCCACCAGCAAAGTAGGAGAGTTCCCCTCTCTCCACATCTCCAGCATTTGTTGTTGTTTGTATTGTGGATTTTGCCATCCTGACTGGGGTGAGATGATATCTCAGGTAAGTTTTGATTTGCATTTCCCTGATGGCTAAGGATGTGGAACATTTTTTAAGATATTTGTTAGACATTTTAATTTCATCCCTGGTAAAGTTTCTTTTAAGTTCCAGGGCCCATTTTTTAATTGGGCCATTGGTTTCCTTGGTGTTTATTTATCTAAGTTCTTTGTACACTCTGGATAATAGAGCTCTCTCAGATATGTAGCTAGTGAAGATTTTCTCCCATTCTGTGGGTTGTCTTTGTGCTCTTGTTACAATCTCATTATCTGAAAAGAAGCTCTTTAATTGCATAAGATCCCATCTCTTGAGAGTTGGTTGCAGTGACTGTGCTATTGGATGTCTGTTTAGGAACTGTTGGCCTAGCCCAATCAGCTCGAGGGAGCTCGCTACCCTTTCAACTATGGTTTTTATAGTACCTGGCCTTATATTGAGGTCCTTGATCCATTTGGAATTAATTCTCATACATGGTGACAATCTTCTGCATGTGGAGATCCAGTTTTGTCAGCACCATTTGTTGAAGATACTGTTCTTTTTCCATTGGATTTTTTAGGCCCCTTTGTCAAAGACCAAATGGCTGTAATTTTGTGGGCTTATATCTGGGTCTTCAACCCTTATCCATTGATCTGTGTGTCTATTTTGGAGCCAGTACCAGGCTGTTTTTATAACTATGGATTTGTAGTATAGACTAAGGTTTGGTATGGTGATACATCCAGCACTGTTTTTGTTACTCAAGATTGTCTTTGCTAAGAAAATCAACAAACCACAATCCAGAACTTCAGAGACTCTATATCAACCACTTAGAACTAGTCCAGACTAATCTCCTCCCATCCTGAAGCTCATTGACACTTGCAGAAGAGGGGGTGGTAAGATTGTAAGAGCAAAAGGATGGGGGTAGCAATGATCTGAAGATTCTCCACACTAGTTAGGGCTGAAGCAATCATAATAGGACTTTGCATGCCCTGCGCAATGTCCAACACACTATTGACCTCACAAAGTCTAGCATCGGCTAAAGGCACCAAGATCTTTGGAGGCAAGGGATTGACAGCCACAGTAGTGTTCCTATGCTTAAGGGGAACACGAGAAAGGGTTCAGGGAAATGCCACTGGGTCCTTGTACGTCATCGGAGAGGAGGACCAAGAGGAGAGTTAGGCATACACAATAAAGGACTCTCTGGGAATTGGGGGAGGAGGCACTGGGGAGGGAGGGAAGGGAAGTAGGGGGTTCAGGGGGAGGAGGGGGGGAGGGAACTGGTCTACATATTAAGTTTGTATGAACAGAAATAATAATAAAAATATTAAAAATTAAAAAAAAGATTGTCTTTGCTATCCTGGGTTTTTGTGCCTCCATATGAATTCTGAGATTGTTTAGTCAACTTCTTTAAAGAATTGCTTTGGGATTTTAATTCGTATAGCATTGAATCTGTATATTGCCTTTGGTAGGATTGTCATTTTTACGATGTTGATTCTGCCAATCCAGGAACATGGGAGGTCTTTCCACCTTCTGGTGTCTTCTGCAATTTCTTTCTTTAGGGTTTTAAAGTTTTCATTGTAAAGGTCTCTTACCTCCTTGGTTAGGTGTATACCAAGGTATTTCATTTTTTTAGGGGCTATAGTAAATGAGATTATTTCTCTCAGGTTTTTTTCACTTCTTTCATTCTGGGCATATAAGAAGGCCACTGATTTTTGTACATTTATTTTGTATCCTGCCACCCTGCTGAACTTCTCAATTAGTTCCAGGAGCTTCCTGGTGGAGTTTTTGGGATCACTCAGGTATAAGATCATGTCATCTGCAAATAGGGATAGCTTGACTTCTTCCTTGCTTATTTGAATCCTTTTTATGTTCCTTTCTTGTCTTATGGCTTCAGCTAAGACTTCAAGTACAGTATTGAATAGAAGTGGTGAGAGTGGACAGCCTTGTCTAGTTCCTGATTGAGTGGGAATACTTCAAGTTTTTCCCCATTGAATATAATCCTTGCAGTAGGCTTGTTGTATACAGCTTTTTGTTATATTTATAAAGGTTCCTTCCATTCCAACTGTCTCTAGCGTTTTGATCATAAAAGTTTGTTGGATCTTGTCGAAAGCTTTTTCTGCATCTGTCTAGAGTATCATGTGGTCTTGGACTTTGGACTGGTTTACATGATGAATTACATTTATTGATTTGCATATGTTGAACCAACCTTGTGTGCCGGGGATGAAGCCCCCGTGAATGATCTTTTTAATATGTTTTTGAATCCGATTTGCTAAGACTTTGTTGAGAATCTGTGTGTCTGTGTTCATCAGAGAGATCGGCTTATAGTTTTCTTTTTTAAGTGAATCTTTATTAGGTTTTGGGATTAAAATGATATTAGCTTCATAGAAGGAATTTGGTAGTGTTTCTTCCTTTGCTATTTGATGGAACAGTTTAAGGAGTATTGGTTTTATTAGCTCCTTAAATGTCTGGTAGAACTCTGTGCTGAATCCATCTAGTCCAGGACATTTTTTGGTAGGAAGATTCGAGATTACTCCCTGGATTTCCTCATATTTTATAGGACTTTTAAACAATTCACAACTTCCTGATTCAATTTAGGTAAGTTGTGTTTACTTAGGAATTCATCCATCTCTTTTGTGTTGTCAAATTTCGCAGATGTAAGTTTTTGAAATATGATGTTATAATTCTCTGGATTTCTTGGGTATCAGTAGTGATATCTCCATGTTCGTTTCTAATTTTGTTAATTTGGGTTTTCTCTCTCTTGCTTTTGGTTAATTTAGCTAGGCGTGTATCAATCTTATTGATTTTTTCAAAAAACCAGCTTTTTGACTGGTTGATTTTCTGTATCATTTTCTTAATCTCAATTTCTGGTATTTCTCCCCTTATTTTGCTAATCTCCTCTCTTCTACTGCTTTTGCAATCAGATTGCTCTAATTTCTAAAGCTTTAAGCTGCATTGTTATTTATTTCTGATGTTTCCATTTTTTTGATGTAGGCATTAAGAGCTATGAACTTACTTCTTAGGACAGACAGCTTTCATTATGTCCCAGAGATTTTGGTAATTTGTATTTTCCTTATCGTTTGCTTTCAGGGAATCTTGAATTTCCTTTGTAATTTCTTCCTGAATCCAGTTCTCATTCAGCATCACAGTGTTAAGTGTCCAGGAGTTAGTGTATTTTCTGTTGCTTGTTGTGTTGCGGATGTCAAGCTTTAGGCTGTGGTGGTCTGATAGGGCACAAGCTAGAATTTCAACTTTTCTGTATATGTGGAGATTCGTTTTGTGGCACAATATGTGATCTGTTTTGGAGAAAGTTCCATGTGCTGTTGAGAAAAATTCTTTGGTGTGTGGATGAAAAGTTCAATAGAGATCTTTAAGGTCCATTTCTTTAAGGGTTTGATTAAGGTCCAAAGTGTCTATTTTAAGCTTTTGACCTGTTCTATCCGATGTTGAGAGGGCGGTGTTGAAATCCCCAAGAATTATCATTTGGGGGTTGATTTCTTGCTTTAGATGTTGTAGGGTTTTCTTAATGAATGTGGAGGGGCCTGTATTGGGTGCATATATGTTCAGTATTGTGAAGTCTTCCTGGTGAATTGTACCTGTGACTAAAATGTAGTATCCATCTGTGTCTCTTATGATTTTTTTTTTGGTTTGAAGTCCACTTTGTCTGAAAGCATAACGGCCACCCCTGCTTGTTTCCTGGTTCCATTAGCTTGCAGAATTTTGGTCCAGCCTTTCATTTTTAGAATGTGTCTATCTTTTGTGGTGAGATGAGTTTCCTGAAGGCAGCAGATTGATGGGTTGTGGTTTTTAATCCAAGTTTGTAATCTGTGTCTCTTAATCGGTGAGTTAAGCCCATTGACATTTAATGTTTTAATGGAGAAATTATTTTTAATTCTGGGCATTTTTTATGTTTACTGGGTTTTGTAAGCATATTGTTTGATATTTATGTTTTGATGGTATTATACTTTCCTTCTGTTCTGGATATGCTTGTTTTTTTCTTCAAGTTTGAGTATCATTTCTAGCATTTTTTGAAAGCCTGGTTTGGTAGACATGTATCCCTTCAAGTTTCTTTGTGCTGGAAAACTTTTCTTTCTCCCTCGATCATGACAGATAGTTTTGCCGGGTATATCAGTCTGGGTTGGCATTTTTGCTCATTTAATACTTAAAGTACATCTCTCCAAGCTCTTCCTGCTTTTACTCTTTCCATTGAGAAGTCATTTGTTATTTTAATAGGTTTACATTTAAAAGTGACTTGCTTTTTTTCTCTTGAAGATCTCAGCACCTTTTCTTTGTCTTGAATGTGGAGTATTTTGACTATTATTTGTCATAGTGACTTTCTATTTTGGTCATATCTGTATAGAGTGCAAAATGACTCTTGTATTTGGATGGGCCTCTCATTCTTTAGTTGAGGGAAGATTTCATTTATGATAATTTGAAAATTTATCTCAGGTATGGTATTTTGGGATTCTTGCTCTGGTAGCATGTTAGGCTTCTTCAGGGTGTCCCATATCTCTTGAATGTTCCTCTCAAGTATCTTTTTGGCTTTAACAATCTCTTCCATTGAGCTGGCTAATTCTCCCACTTTGTCTTCAAGATCTGAAATTCTATTATTTCTTCTGATAAGACTCTGTTGAGTTTTGGGTTGAAGATAACTTGTCTTTTAGTTCGATTTTAAACTCTGTCTGAGACTGTTTTAACTTCTTTATGCCTATTTTTGTTTCTTGAACTGTTTTTCTCAACTCCTCCAAGTGCCTGTTGTGTTCCTGTTCAAAGTGGTTGATGCAGTTGTTTAACTCCTCTTGGATTTCCTCTTTCATAGTATTAATCATGGTAATGATCATACTTTCAAAGTCGTTATCTTGGGTCTGGCTTTCTTGGCTTTTTCCTGTGAATTTGTTCTGTTTGGAATTCATCATTATGGGGTTAATTCTTTCAGTGGGAGATTGGTCTTCTTGGGTTTTGTTTCTCATGGATCTTCACTTTGACTTGGGCATTGTTTTTTTGTCTTTTAGGACCCTTCAGTTTCTGTGTGTTTTTGACTGAACTGATTTATTTTGTATTACTACACTTGGGCAGTTATTACTAGTGCCTACCTTGGAGTTGGGTACGTTTGTCTTTTGTTATTGTTATTTTCTAGATAAAGCTATTAGGCTGTTAGTACATCAGTTAAGTTAGGTTAAGTAGACAGGGGGTGAATATTAGTATGCTAGTGTACTTTTACAATTTAGTATCTTGGTGATATGTGAGGATGAGTGATGTAATCCCTGGAGTTGTATATGTTTTTGAGGTGGCTGTATGGAAAAGTTAATCTACAGCGATTAATACTAGAAAGGAACAGTAAGGTGAAGAAAAGGAGGGCTGGATGTGAAGAATCTCTCCCATGTGAAAGGATGATTATAGAGGTCTTCAGATATGTGGCTTTTGACCCTTAGAACTTTGCTTGAGTTTCCTTTGGACTCTATTGAATTCTGTGTAACAGTGTGTCTTCCATGGACCATGTGCATGGGTCCCCAGTGGGCCAGAGAGGCAGAGGGGCTGATGTTGATGGCAGAATTCTTCACCTGGGACCTGGGACTTGGCTTAGTGGCCCATCCAAGCTCTAGGGATGGAGGAATGTGAGCAAGTCCTGTCTGGTCGGGCGGACGGGTGTCGCTGGGACACGGGGCCACCTGGGGTGCTGGGTGAACTCACCTGGGATGGAGGACTGGGAGCGTGGGCAAGCAGACAGGCAGGCGGGAGAAAGAAAAAAAAAGGCCATTTTAGTGCTCTTGTCCAGTGTTATGATGAAAAAGATTAAGAAATCAGACAAAAAGTAATAAAAACATAAAACCCAAAGAAAAATGTGAGGGTATGCTTGAATAGAATACAGACAGTAAAATGGCAGCTGTTCTTAAAGAGATTAACATCATCAGTGAACCAAAGCCTGCTCTTCATTTGGACAATAGAAGATACTAAGCATAGAGGCAAGATACAGTGGCTCATATAAGAAAGTAAATTATTTGAGAAGCAAAGAGTGCCTAGGAGAAAGTCTTCCTGGTATCAGCAAGAATTTGATTAATCTGTGATGCAAGGGACCAATCTCCAAATGAAGTTTATAGTAGAATCTAGTAATATTATCCACATGTTCCTGCTGTTTGAAGCATTAAATATACAAGAGTAAGAAGGATGTATATTTCTCTTCCATGATTTCAGATAGCAACTAATGCCAGAAGTGTGTGTCAGACACGGCAGAGTAGAAACTGCCATCTGCTATGAGATTCCCACCTTAATGGACTATGTCTCCCCGCTGGAACTGTAAGCCAAATAAATCTTTTTCTCCCTTAAACTTGAGTCAGAGTGTTGTCTTAAGCAGCAGAAAATAACTGCAACTCATATCAATACAGAATTGTTGGAAAGGAAAATGCACAAGACATAATGGTATACATTAAGAGGTAGTAGTGAAAATGAAGGAAGTCTTGAAATCCCTCACTGAAGACAGTTCTGTCAAAGAAAATACATGAAACTAGAGAAATTGATCCAAAGCACTGCTAATCCAGTCTTTGCCTGAATACAAAGAGAAGGAGTTCTAAGGGGATTCAAGGGCCATGGAAAATTTTTCTATTGTTCATCATATTGGATTCAAGCATGTAATCTGGAATTGAAACTTTATACTCAAAGGGCTTTCCTTCCTGTGATTTCATAATTTTCTTTATACATTATGGCAATGAACCAAACTTTACTATTTGCTAATGAAAAACATCATGACTTCCACTTTTGAAGCTCCAAGAATTTCATTTCATACTCTGCATTCCCTTCAGATCTATATGTTCATTCCTTGCCTTAGTTTAAATCTTCACCTGTAATATGACAAATCATAGAGCCTTCATGTCTCACACTTGCCCAGACAAACGACACTAAAAAAAATCTGCAACGTCAGTGTGCCTTTATAATGTTAGGCTTCTAAATTGCCATAACAGTGTGTCATACCTAAATCTCAATTCATTATTTAACCATACATAATTTAGATTAAAAATATTTGAATTGTACATATTACTTCTAATAGCAACATAAATATAATGAACAGGACACAAGTTATTTCCTACAAATTATTAGACATTTAAAATACTTAAACATGATAAATTAATTTGTTATGTACTCACAATGTACATATGTATATAGTCTATATCCTCTCTTCCATTTAGCTTCTCTGATTTAACACTGTGTGTGTGTGTGTGTGTGTGTGTGTGTGTGTGTGTGTGTTGTGTATACTTCAGAACACTTCAGTGTGTGTGCTTATGGAGGCCAAAGGGTAACTTTTGGAATCAGCCTAGATTGCTTTAACTCCTTAATAATTTGTTCTGTGTTTTCCCAGGATCTTCCATCTAGAACCACAAGTGTAGACTTCCTTTACTTTTGTTTAGGATTTTTTAAACTTTATTTATTTTTATTATTTATTAACTTCATTTTCTTAACTTTATTCATATATTCTGTGTGTATCAGAGGACGCTATGTGTGTGTGTGTACCTGTGGAGGCCCAAGGGTGACTTCAGAAATCATCCTGGATTGTTTCTACCTTCTTTTTGCTTCACATTGGGATTTCCCAGGCTCTGCCCACCAGGGCTTGAAGTGTAGTTTGCCACTACTTCCACCTGGTGTTTTTAAATGAGACTTGGGATCTGAAATCAGAACCTTCTGCTTTCCAGACAGAGTCTTAACCCCTGAACCATCTCTCTAGCCCATATCTATTTTTATGTGGGATCTAGGAATTAGAACTCAGTTCCTCTTCCTTGTGAAATGAAGGCTTTAATTTCTGGGCCATCTTCTTAGCTTTTATTTATCATTTTATGACAACTCATCCAGTTTAAATAAAAAACTTAAGACAACCTAAAACCACCTTAATGTCTGACTAATTAATGGTGGTAATTGGGCACACCATTTTGTGATTAATATTTATTTTGCTTGTCATAATATTCTATGATATAAAAACTGATGCATGAACTTGTTCAGACATCTTTAAAGAAATTTTCACAGATGACCCTCATGTGATTATACAAATTATGTGGTCCTCTTCTAATTGAATTGCCTCAGGAAGCAAATGATGGACACTGAATGTGAAACTGAGTACTCGATTTGAAAATATCTTTCTTTAAAAGCTACTATATAAACCTCTTACTAAAACACCTTGATTTTATTGTATTTTCTTTTTAAATGATTATAATGGCTGGGATTTATCATGTTATTACTAATAGATGAAAACTAAAGTAAATTCTATAAGTGATGAATGTAAAACACTTCAAAAGGTGGTACAAGATCTAAACTCTTTCCTAAAGGATATTATTCATTAGTGAGGATAAAATTGCAAAATGAGAGCTCAGTATGATAAGAATTTATTCTCTAAATAGTTTTGAACTGAAAGGCCTTATTATTCTCTTTGATAGGTAAGAAAATGAAGGTCCAATGTAACTGCTTTATTGCTACCATCTAGGCAAATTACTCCTATTTAGGTTTATTTTGAATTCTATGACAGTTTGCACAATTGTATAAAAATTCGTTGAAAAAGAATATTAACTCTTTCAAACACATTTAAACTCTATTCATTTTTGATATTTCATTATTAAATGCACTTTTAAGAACACAGTACAGGGGTTGGAGAGGTGGCTCAAGGGTTAAGCCTCTGCCTTCAGGCGGAAGGTCCTGAGTTCGGATCCTAGACCCCACATATAGACTCCAGGGGTGGTGGGCCTCTGTTTCTGGTCCTGGTAGGGCGGAGCCTGTGAATCCCGGGGCATAGTAAACAAGGAGGAAGGTGGAAGCAGTCCATGGTGGTTTCCGAATTCGTCCGTGATTCTACACACACGTATGCACACACATACACGCACAATTGAATAAATAATAATAATAATAAAAGAACACAGTACAGAGGCTGAGATAGAAAATAAAAATATATCATTAATTCATAGTTGTATTGAAGAATCACTAAACATCTTATCCTATGCAAATGTTCAAAATTATGTCTTTGTATTAGGCTGCAAGATCATTTTAGTATTTAAATAATCATAATTTTTCCTTGATATATATATTGGATGATATATTGGAACAATATGATTTATAGAAAAAAGTGCTCACTTTGATGGATAGCAGAACCAAGTAAGAAATTAAAATAAATTAGGGCAACTGCAGAAAATGTAAATATATGATAGCACAAAATAAGCCCTCTGATCAAAGAGCGATTCTTATACTATTGAAAGTTGAATTTAGGCGCATCATTGTTTCTAGTCTGACATCCCAACTACCTGATGACCATATCTTAAAAAAATATATATCATGGGGCCGGAGAGGTAGCTCAGGGGTTAAGCCTCTGCCCTGCAGTCAGAAGGTCCTGAGTTTGGATCCTAGACCCCACCTATAGATGCCGGGCAGAAGCAGGAGCGGCCTGCGTTTCTGGTCCTGGTAGGGCGGAGCCTGTGAATCCCAGAGCAGAGTAAACAAGGATGTGGAGGCGTCCATGGTGGTTCCCCAATTCGTCCGTGGTTCTACACACACACATACACTTGCACAATTGAATAAAAATAAAAAATATATATCATATGGACTTAGTCTTTATTGATTTGAGCTTATTAAATTATTTTTTCTCATATCAGCATTTAAAAATAAGATGAAGCTTTCGTTTGGCATTACATTATCCTGTGTGTTCAAAAAGTGAGATTCTACATACAATATTCAATCAGGATAGCTAATATGAAGGTCAGAAAATAGTTTTTCAGCAGAGCAGAGGAGCACTCATCACGCAGCCTAAAAGCTTTCTGTTGCAATGGAAGGTGTTTATTACAGAAAATGGCAACTAACACAAGTGCAGAAAATAAATGTCTTGACTGCTCAGCCTTAACCAGGACATGTAAATCACCCCCACCTCGGCACACAAATATAGACATTCTCTCTCTCTCTCTCTCTCTCTCTCTCTCTCTCTCTTTCTCCAAAGTTCAAAGCATATCATAGAAAGGAGGAATAAAGGCTGTAAGAGCCTAAAGGTGAACAGAGGTATACCCAGGCAGTGTCTTCTGGACATGACAGGGCTATTGCATCAATGAATTCACTGCAGTTATGGATATTTCTTTAAAACTTGCACAGGATCTGTCCTAATAATATTTCACAATAGAAGGGAAAAGAGCTCAAGAGATTCATGCCTCCCTGAAAAATTGTTGAGAGCTGATGCTTGACAGGGCAGGTGATACTTTCCTCAATTTTATACCCACTGATACAGAATTCATGCTCCAGCAAGTGTTCAGGCACATGCTATCAGAAACCAGGCTCTGTTCTGCACAGCTTATGCCGTCTGCACTCTCTTCCTTCTATGTTGAAGCCATGTTCTTAATCATGATAAAGCTTCTGCTGCACAGAGAGTATGGCCCAGGAAACTCTGTTCTTGACCACTCTACAATGAAGATGAAACTCAATGGGCCATATATGTGAAAAGACATGAAAATAGGAGGGAAATTGGTAGGGAAGAAGAAATGTAGTGGGAAAAGGAAATCATGTAGTTGGAGATTGAGGTCTGCAGATATAAATTTACTCTATACATATATGAAACTCTAAAAGAATTAAAAAATATAAAAAAACAGTATTTCTCATGATATTCCTGCTTTGATGGCATGATTCTTCATTCACTTCCCTATCTTCTGTTTGTCTCAATGAATTATTTTGATACCATGACCGTATGTTTTAGTTTCCTTACACATTGATTGGCCCAAATACAAAATACTTGGCCAAGGAACTTAAGAACAGAGGGGTTTAATTGGTTAACAAATCTAGATCTATCATTATGGATAAGTAATAACATTAAGATCTTGAAGCAGCTGAGCACATGCATATCTGCTTGAACACTCTATCTGTATGCAACATGAGACCACCAGTTTAGGCAATGGTGCTTGCCCCCACCTTTTCCAAGTCTTCCCATACTAATTAACACATTCAAGATAATCCTCATAGATATGCCCAAAGGTCAATCTTAATCTACAGTCACTGTCAGTAGCCCAGGAATCAGGGTTAATATTCACTATCACATCCTGTGTCTCTGTTCCTGCCCAACTGCTTTATTATTTTAAATTACATTTTATTTTTATTAGCATTCCTCCTATTCTACAGACATAAAGTAGCAAGCCTGTATATTTTATTTTTTTAAAATATATAGAAGTAAGCCTGTATATTTTAATGTGGAATATACATATTAGACTATCAGAAAACTAGAAACCTAACATTAGGAATGGTGGTGCATGTCTGTATGTGCATGTCTGGGAATTGATGGCTGGAGGATCAAGAATTCAAGGCTATTCTCAATTACATAGATAGTCAAAATCCAAACTGGGTTGCTTGGGACCCAGTCTCAAATGCAAAACAACAACAAAACCAAACTTTCCTGTTGATATACATGCATGCCTATGTCTATTTTCACATGTATTATATTTTTGATATGCATCTTAATGTTCATTTTGCAAATGTTGGCATTCATATGTGACATTCAGCTCTCATTTTTTAATTCATTTGGCATCGTGTTATTGGTATTTTTGTTAAAATCTAATGGTTAGATGACAAGATTTAAGTGAATTAATTGTCATGTTAGTATATTCTACACAGTCAATTCAATATAAATTTCTGTAAAAAATGGGCTAGTGACTACTATGTGCATATTAAGTGCAAATTTCTAGTCTTAGAGAAGTTATAACTCTTTTGCTGTATGTATGTGAGAAAAAATCTGCTTCCAACTTGCTTTACTGCATTGAACACTGGTATTTCTCCTCAATTTTGGTCATTTATCATGTTTTACTCAAAGTAGTTGTGCATAGTACTAGGGTCATTAAACATTTAATTTGCAGCCTCCAATTACTGCCCTTTGACATCATATATTCCTCTTGGTTATCAAAATAACAGTCAGCAAAAGTGCATTGCTTTGACATGGTCAGGATAATAACAAAGTAGGAGAGTAGAATATTCTTGGCAAGGAGTAGCCTAAGTTAGGAGGCATGTTTCATTATGTCATTTTTGATTGATTTTTGAAATATACTTCAATAATCCAGTCTATATTATAGATAAACAATTTTGCTGAAGTTTTACTTAGAAACTTTACAAAATATATTGGGAAATGAGTTATAGTATTTTAAACAATGTTGTGATATAAAAATTCAATAAAAAGTTGACCATACTATCAGAACAAAATTTTGCAATGGTCTTCAAAGATTTACAAGCATTTTCATTATAATTTAAATTTTAAAAAATGACAAAAATATTGCATAAAAATTACATTTTCTGTATGTGAATTTAACCTAGTAGATTTTTCACTCTGATTTCCTTAAAAAAAGTCACTTAACATCTGTGTTTAACACTTATCAAGCTATTTGTTGGATAATATTAAGAGACTGCAGGGTATTCTGGTTTCGAATGGGATGAAGGCCAGACTTTATTCAAACATTAATTTATTTTACCATACTTGAACTAATTTTTATTGACAAGATAGAACAAATAATTAAATAGAGCATTTTGAAATCTTTCTCTCTCTCTCTCTCTCTCTCTCTCTCTCTCTCTCTCTCTCTCTCTTCACACACACACATACACACACACACACACACACATACACACAAATGCTCATTCACAACTTATACTTTCCATTGAAATGGAATATCATGAAACACGCTGTTTAGGTTTGAACCCTTGATCTGAAGCTGGTGGGGTTTGGGAAAAGGTTGTAGAAGGTCGTAGAAACTTTAAGAGGTAGAATTATTGGAAAAAGTACATTACTGAGGATAGGCCTTGTTGCAGTTCACCTGCATGGTTGCTAATAAATGGCCATCAAATGGCTTAAGGGAACAAGGGTTTATTCTCTCTTATGACAGTCTGGTTACAGTTCTCAGTCCAGCTTGACAGGAGAGCACGCACCAACACCAGGGCCAAGGGAACTGGCCACCATCACCACATAACGGCTGAGAGAGGGACTATGCTTACTTGCCTGACCAGCATGTCTGGCCAAGTGAACAGAAGGATTGCCACTCTCTCAACCAGCTCTCCGTGATTAGTTCCAGGGCCTAATCCCACCCACCATAGGTTGGGTCTTACCCATTGGTAAACAATCTCCTTCAGGTTTGCTCTGGGCTTAACTCAACCATCAACTCTCTACAACTGTGCCCAGAGCTCAAACCCTCAACAGTCAAGTTGACACCTGTGCCTTTATAACCTTTATAACATGGTCTCTCTCTCTCTCTCTCTCTCTCTCTCTCCCTCTCCCATTCTCTCTCTCTCTCCTAAATAAGACTGCAAAATGTGAGCCAGTGTTCTTACCCTGCTTTATGCCTTTCCTGTTTGCCATGATATCATTCTCAACCATAATGGAATCTATCCTTTCTGGAGCTACATATCAAAATAGCAAGCCCTTCCTTCCTAAATGCTTTGTTTGGAGTGTTTTAGTCAGAGCAATGAGAAGGTGTCTATAACATATATTTATTAGCATTTATTGTATGGCAAACCATGCCAGACATTGTCATTTTAAGTACTAGAATTTTCCTCACAGCTGGCTGTGAGGTTCTTTTTCCATCTAAATTCATTTGTAATCACACTTGGATTTTAGTCCTGAAAGTAAAATAAAAAGCACTTCTGAACCTCAAATTATTTCTGACTTTGTGACCTTTAGTAGCTTCATTTGTTTGTTAAAATTTTGATAATTTGTTCCTTCCTTACATATATTATAGACAACAAGGACAGAAGCAATGTTTATGATTTAATGAGTATTATAAAACATTACTGAAAAACAAAAGCCAAAATAAAAAGCACAGTTAAGTAAACAGGAAAGCAGATAAATGACATTTCATTGGCAAGAGATGGGAAATAAATCAAGTATTGCTCTCAGTTTAACAATTTGTTCTTCTATAAATCAAATCTAAGGGTTTATGAGAGAAGCATGTCCTTAAAGGAGATTATTTTTCAACAAAACTATTGTATAAATAATTTCACCTAGTAAATTTGCGTAATTAAGTTTCTTTGCTGATCCTGAGTAAAAATAGCCTAAGGGAGCTATTACTATATCCAATTTTAAATTGCACTACAGAGTCATCATAAAAGAACTAACATGCTGTATTCAACCAGAACCACACCAGCCAAAGCTCTCCCCATCCTAAAGCTTAAAGAACCTTGTAGAAGAGAAGACGCAGGGAACACACATCTAGCACTGTAAATCAGTCTAAGCAACATTGGACAGGGTGAAAACTGACAGTAGACAGGACCACATTTCTCGTACTAACCACAAACACCCTAGAGTAAACTTCCATCTAAATAGCTCTCGGCATCTCAGGATCTCAGCATCCAAACAAGAGGCATCCTAGGGCAATGGAAGAGTACTGAAGTAGACAGCAATGACCAAACAGAATGCAAAGTACCAGCTACCCTGAAATGCCTCAGCAGGAATCAGACCAACCATATCTCTTCCTATCCTAAGGCCCAGGGATTCTTGTGGAAAAGGGGGCAATAAGACTGTAAGAACCTAGGGATGGGGAGGGGCTCTATCACTTGCCAAGACATTCCACTGAGGACAGGACTGCTGTATCCAAGAACCCTCTGCAATGAGACATATCCTCACCAAATCTGCACAATGGTTGACATATCCCCATGGACTTGTAAGGATCTCAGGGAAATGGTTGTATGAAGTGGGAACCTTGCAGATAGACACTGGACAAGTAAAAAGAAGGCCCTTGCCAGCGGGCCTACTCAGGGACGGGCAACTTGGTTTCCCACAGAGCCCTAAGTCCCCACTAGAGCGGATAATCCTGAGGTGAGGCCCACAGAAGCAGACAGACAGGAGGTTTGGAGGGAGTAGGATGGATTGGTGAAGGGAGGGAGGGTAGGAGAAGGGACAGGGACAAACACTCATTATGCTTGTAAAACTAGAAAGAAAAAAAAGCTAGGAGATAATGGCGGCAGCCTGCACTTCAGGCTATTGAAGGTGGAGCCTGGGAAAATCTAGAGTAAAGCAAAGAGGAGGAAGCACAATCCAGAGTGATTCCTGAAGTCACCCGTCACTCTTGGCCCTACATAAACACACACAGTGCTCTCTGAGTCACAGAGAGAGAGAAAGACAGAGAGAGAGAGAGAGCAAGAGCGAGCGAGAGAGAGAGCAGATTGCTCAGGAAGTGTTAAAGTGGATCTTCAGAATCTACATAAAAAGCTGGGTGTGGAGGTATGCCCCTGCAACCCCAGTTATTGTGGCCATGGAGACAGGTGGATCTTTAAAGATCATTGGACAATCAATCTAGCTAAATCAATGTACTTCAGATTCAGTGAAAAGATCCTATATCAAAAGAAGGGGGTAGGGCAGTGATCTAAGAAAGATATCCAAAAACTATCCTCTGGCCTGCATACTCACATACATACCAGTACTTGTGCATCCACACACATTTACACACCCATATAGGAATAAATGTGAAAGAGATCATTTACATTTCAGTCCCTAGATAGTATGATGATGATAAGCTATTTTCACAAATTATTGCAAAACATAGCATCATTGACTAAAAATACTATGAATTGTTTATCTCACAATTAGTATATTTTTCCCATTGTTAAGAAACATAACTAAATGAACAGGTTTACAACACAGTTCTGGCAAAATGTGTAAAGGACAAAAGGAAAAGTATAGTAAAAACAAACCAAAAACATTGCAATCTGATATCAGCTTGATTATAGTTCTCCATATTCTTCTCTCTACTTATGACTTTACTAAGGAGCATCATGAAATGTTATTTTTTATCCTAGACAAACATACTAGGATTCAATTTTGTATGAAATGTATTAACATATCAAATATTTGGAAATTTAGATAAATCATAACTGTATGATCCTACTACATATCATGATCTTTTTTGTACAAATATAGCAGGTTCAGAAAGCATCTTTCCTTCATCTTTGTTTATTTCATTATTCATCTTCATTATTAGCAGGTAAAAAATCATTCTTGATAAGTACGTAAGTACATGATAGAAAATTAAGTCAGTTCTCCTAGCAGAGAGCACAAAGCATCTCTGGATTAGAAGCACTTTTATATGAAAAGTAAGCAACAGCCTGGAGGGATTTATTGAAGAAATTGAGTACAGGCTTGTTGCTGGGCATGGATTTCTAAGTCGCAAGGGAAAAATAAAAGAGGGCAATCTTCTCATTTCCTGCCAGAAGCCTAAAGTTATAAAATCAATACTGGAACATAAATGTGAAATTACTTCCTTATGGATATATTTCTACTGATTGATTTAAGTGTTGTTCATTTCTACGTGTTTTTTCTTCCATATTTTGAAATTTTCAACACATTTCTCTAGACAGAAAGTCTCTCTGCTTAAATTGATAGAATGGAATTTCGTTTCATTCCAGATAAATATTAGAAATTCCCATTTAATGTAAGTTTTACTTGGCGTCTGCTTTTCTCTGTAAGCCTTCTCCAGAAGATATGACAAATTGCTTAGAGATAAGGCTCCACTCTTAATCAGTCTGTAATAAGTATATGGTGCCACTGGGACTTAGTCCAAGTTGTTATGTTAACCGACCACTAGTTTCCTTCAGTTATAAAATAATATAAAACCAAAAATTATCTGAAATATTTAATTTACTTAAGAAATAAATGATGAATGTTCTTTATACGCATATTCCACTGAGGATCAATTATCCCATATTTCCCTGTCTTCCATATTTGTTGTCAATAATTAATAAGGGCGGCAGGTTGAATATCATCACTGGGTTAAGTTCTATACCTGGGGTAATCAGGTAATCATGTTTAGAGAAAAACACTTCTTCAACCCATTTGTGGTTTCGTAATGCAAGAGTCAAATAAAAACGATGCAATTCCCCTTAAAAACTTATTAATCTTCTGGGGTCTTCCTACCTGTGGCAGTGAAGCTATAACAGAAGTGTTGGGCCCATACATTAAAAGGATAAAATCAACATTTTTTGTCATAGACTTCTTCTTTATGTTGCTCTGAGACAATAGTCAACACAAGTTTACAGAGGGAGATTTTAATTGACTTTTATGGATTTTAGAGTGAGCTATCAGTCAGTAGGAAACCTTCACGGTCACAGTTGTTCATCCCGGTGGTCGAAAGGAAAGCAGCAGCACTGAAGCAGGACTAGGCTGCCAAAAACCCAAGAACCTGCACTGAGGCATCTCTCTTGTCGCAAGGTGCCACCAACTTGGGGGGGAGGAGGAGGGAGGGAGGCAACCGGGTATACCTACAAAGTTTGTATGAGTGGAAATAAGAATAAAAAAATGTTAAAAAAAACTTAAAAAAAAAGGTTCCACCAACTGAAAGTGTCATAGCCTTCCAAACATTAACAACTGAGAATGCAAATGCAGCCTGTGGAGGACAATTCTATTCAAATCCAGACAAAAATAAAGCACATGGTATCAGTATATCCTCATAATCCATCCTAATCATGATCATCCAAAAAGAAACTGCAAAAACTGACTTTTTTAAGAATCCAAATAAAACATGTGGAAATGATAAGTGGATAGAGACGATCTTTCCCCTGTGATTCCTCTGAAAAGTCAGTGTCTGGTTATATACAAGTGTCAACTTGAATGTTAAGGGTTTAGCTCTGGGATATTTGTAGAGATTAGTATTGAGTTAAGCCCAGAGCGAACCTGAAGGAGATTGTCCTAGTGGAGGGGCAGACCCACCCTGGTGGTTGGGACTAGACGGAACGCTGACAGAGGAATACAGAGAAATTGGTTAAGGAGTTAACATCCCGTAACTGGCAGACATGCTGTCTGGGAAGTAAGCAGTCATCCTCTTCTCAGCCATTACATAGAATGGTGTGGCCAGTCCTTGGCCCTAGTGTTTGGTGCATCCTCTTCCCTTCAAGCTGGACAGACTGGAACGTACCATAAGTAGAGAATAAACCCATAAACCCTTGTTCGCTTAAGCCATTGAAGGTCATTTAATCAGAACCATGCAGGCAAACTGCAACATCCATACATAGAATTCCATTATAACTGAGAAGTGATCCACATCAGAAATGCAGTATGTGGGAGAAAAGGCAAGAGCGTCTATAATTCAATGCCATTTCAGTCTAATAAGCGTGTTCCAGGCCAGCCTGGTCTACAGATAAAGATCTTCTCTGAAAAAAAAAAGAGGAAAGCTTCCATCTATTTTGAATCTGACGCTTATAGCAGGACAATTTTAATAGCCTTTTATCTCTGGGGAAGAGGTAACATCCAATACCATCAGAGGGAACAAAAGGTGGTGCAAAAACACCAAAACTGGAAAAAGAAAACAACAATCATATTCAGGACATCAGAGACCCTAACAGATCACCGGGAACCAGGCTGGCCTAATCTCTCCCCATCCCCCAAAGCTCAGGGAAATTTGTGGAAGAGGGGGCAGTAAGATTGTAAGAGCGAAAGATGGGGGAGGCACAACAATATGCAAGATACTCCACACAGGTTTGAGGCTGGAAGTAATCAGAAAGGATTGGCATGACCGCAATACTTACAATCATATGGACACCGCCCCCACCAACACCGCCCCCCAAATCTAGAATGGATTACAGCACTAGGATCCTAGAGCAAGGTATTAACAGCCATAAAAGTGTTTCCTATACTAAAGGGAACACAACAAAAGAGCTTTAGTAGCCAAGTGAGCTACCTGAGTCCTTTACACCCCATCAGAGAGGAAGACCCCGAATTTGACATGCCCAGTAAGGAGGTCCCCGGGATGGGGGGGCACTGGCAGAGAAAGGGAGGAAGAGGGAAAGAAAGGGGGAAAGGGAGGGGGGAGCAAGGGAATCCGGAAGGGGTAGAGGGAGGGAGAGGACGGGGGTACCTTATTAAGTTTGTATGAGTGTAAAAAATAAAAAAAAGAAAGAAAGAAAGAAAAAAGAGGAAAGTCAAAACAAAACAAAACAAAATAATTTTTATCAATTTAATGTTATGGACACGTCATAAATAAGTGAAACAGAAAGAGAGGATTTTGTGGTGACTTTGTGAACATAAAAGGAAAAGTTTTAAACATATTTGTTGCTTCTGAGTTTTAGAATGATGAGCAAGTATTAGTAAATAGTGACGGCAATTACATATTGAATCTATTTTTCTACTTACTGCACACGAAGAAGTTGAGAAGAGTGGACTTTGTGAGAAGCTTCAAGAATGTCCAATACCATTCATGCAAGGATAGTGTACAATCACAGAATCAAAATAATGATAAATGTCAAGTTCTGGAGTGTTTGATGAAATTGACTAACAAAATCCTGTGGAATTTTTCTGATCAGAAGCAATGAATGGATTAGATGTATAAACATTCAGGATTCCTTTATCACATTGCTCTGTTTTAACATCTCACATCTTGAAGGATGTGCAAGGGATATTCACACTAGAAGGAACGAAAATATAAACCATACAAGAAGGAAACTCAAGGCATTTACAGAAAGCATGAATTTGTCTGAGGAGTGGATAGACTTGAACAAAATATACTTTTAAACTCTTCACATGCCATGAATATTGACAATAAAATGGAAACATTATGTAGAAAATTATAAATCAGAGATAAAATGAGCGGTACTGCCATAATTGCTCACTATGTGCAGAGAAGAAAAATACAATAATTCAAAGCGTGGAATGGCTTTATTGTAAAAAAAAAAAAGCTAATGTTGGCATAGATGCAAAGAATGGAAAGTTCAAATATTTGGTGAGAAAACAATGTTGCAGTCACTGTAGAACTGTAGCGCAGTTCCTCCAGGACAACAGCAATCTCATATTGGGGCATCTATCAATTGGAACTCTTCTGTTCATTGAATGATGATGTCAACAACCTAAATCTCAATCTGTGGTTGCTATGATTTGAATATGGACTACTTTTCCAGGCTCTATGTCAGAGTGTAGTTTCAGTTGATGGGGATAAGATGCTGATGTGCTTCACATAAGATTCGCAATGGACCAAACTGAGTGTTTTTATTCAAGTGTATAGTCACAACCACTCACGATCCTAAGAGCTTCCTAGGCATCTCTGGAAGTCTTGGATTCAACATGCTTAACTTTGTGTCTTTAAAATAATGGATATATATCTTCTCTTGGTTTTTTTTTTTGGCAGTTTTAGCTCGAGCATATAATACAAATACAAACCACTGCGCTCATTAGTCAAAGCTGGGATTTTCAGTTTTCAATTTCTTAAATTCAATCAGCTAGTCCTTTCTTAAGATTCTATCTAAATATTGAAATTTTTTTAATAGAGAGTTTGTTTCCAAATGTCTCTGTTTGGCTTGCCCTTTCCTATGTTTTAAATCAAAGACATAAGGTGTTCACCAGTTTCCCGCCTTGTACTGTGCCACCACATTCCAATCATTGTTCTGATCAATATGTCAAAGTTGTGCAGCTTTCTGTTCAGAACTTTATAATCTCTCATCTCTCTCCCACTTGCATCATGGGATTTTTAGGAAAAAAACTTAGAAGAAAATTAACCCTCTTTTTGATATGCGTACCACACCACACACACACACACACACACACACCACACACACATACACACTGAGGATATTGATCCTGCCGTTGCTTACTCATGCCCATCAGCACATACAGGGTACCTCAAGAAGGCAGCTCTCAAAGTTAATCTTGTTTTTCTTGTACATCTCGATTTTTTTTTTTTTTTTGCTATNCCCAGGCTCTACCTTAAAGGACCAGATATGTAGACCAACAACCATTTCCATTTCCACATTCCATTTTTAATGAGATCTGGTATCCAAACAGGTCCTTCTGCTTGAAAGGCAGAGTCTTAACCTCTGAGTCATCTCTCCAGCTCTAGTTATAGTTCTTAATCTAGCTTGCTAGGAAAGTCCACATCAACACCAAGGACCAAGGGAACTGGGCACACTATATCCACAGAACCACTGAGACAGGGGCAAACTTTCCTTGCCAGACAGCATATCTATCCACATAGGCTGGAGATACCAGTTACTTAATCAGATGCTTCCATCTTATTTGTCTGCCCAGGAAATGGTCCTATCCAAGGTAGTCTGGGCCCTCCCCAGCAATCAGACAACCTTCTGCAAACTTAGTCAAGTCTCACCTCAATTACTAATTCTTTATAAATATGTCCAGAACAGTACATTTCAGTTGCCAAGTTGACACCAGTAGCTATCTACCACATGCACTATATTAAAAAATTGTATTCCCAGCACAATTTTTGTTTGTTTTGAGAACAGTTTTGTAGTCCAAACCCACAGAAGTCTTCCACCACTCAGCCTCTGGAGTACCAGGGTTACAGAGTGAAACACTACACCCAACTCCAAAAGTCTTCATCCTTCAAATAACATCCCATTAACCAAAGACATCTCCTTTCCTCCTGCTCAACTCATCCACCAATAGATGAATGTGTCCCTTCACATCACATTTTTTTATGCCACCCCATAATTTTTTGTTTTTGATTTTTTTGGAGGGGGTCTAAACAGCATCTCACTGAGTTGGTTGAGGATGTTAGCTTATCTTTTTTAAAATTTTTTTTATTATTATTATTTATTCAGTTGTGCGCATGGTGTGTGTGTGTGTGTGTGTGTGTGTGTGTGTGTGTGTGTGTGTATGTGTATGTAGAACCACGGGCGAATTCGGGAACCACCATGGACCGCCTCCATTCTTGTTTTTTATTACCTGGGGGGATTCACAGGCTCTGCCCTACCAGGACCAGAAGCGAGGATGCCCCCACTTCCGCCTGGCATCTGTACGTGGGGTCTAGGATCCGAACTCAGTACCTTCCGCCTGCAAGTCCGAGGCTTAACCCCTGAGCCACCTCTCCAGCCCCAGCTTATCTTAAAGTATGCTTTAAGACTCAAGCAAGTCCTTTTGAGAAATTTTGAAATACTGAGGCCTCTTAGGTGTGGTGCCATGAGTTTGAATTACACTACCTGGGAGGCAGCAAAGAAAGACCATGAGTTCAAAGTAGTCTGTGGAAACCGACATAAAGAGCGCACGGACGAACGAAGAAGAGAGAGACAAAGGAGAACAAAGAGAAGAGGCAAGAGAAGAAGAAAGAGAGAGAGAGAAAAAGAAGGAAGGAAGGAAGGAAGGAAGGAAGGAAAGGAAGAAGGAAGGAAGAAAGGAAGGAAGGAAGGAAGAAGGAAGGAAGAAGGAAAGGAGGCACAGGAAAAAAAAAAAAAAAAAAAAAAAGAATGAGACCTGAATTCCAAGACCAACATGGTAGAAAGGAGAACTGACTTCTGAAAGTTGTCCTTTGATCTCCACCTATGCACCTATGCATGCATTTTCTGTGTGGTGGGGGTGGTGGTGGTGTGTGTGTGTAAAGAGAGAGCAGAGAAAGAAAGACAAGCACACACACAAGCACCTGGAGAGGCAAATGATGCTGGATCCGTAGCTAGGGAATGACCTTGTACTGCTGACCCATCTGCTTCCACCTCCCAAGTGCTGGGATTACAGGCAGCCCTACCAAGTCTTACCAGGAACGTTACTTCTTCAAGTCATTAGACTTAAAGTCTTGTTTTAGGTCCTTCCACCTTGGGCTATCTGGCCTCCCTGAATGGACACAGAAGTAATAGCACCTCTGCTGTTAAACCCAACTGCTATGTAGAGCTAGACCACAAAGTAAGGAAAAAATACATTCTGGTTTTTTATTAGAAATACACAGAGACACTGCAAGTAATCTCTTCTTTTATTTTTAATATTTTATTAAGAGAGAGGCATATGCATGTCATGGTGCACAGGTAGAGACAGCAGAAGGACACAGAAGTCAGTCTTTCCACTAGGTGGGCTTCAGAAATGGAGCTCAGGATGTCAGGATTGCCGCAGTCAATTAATTCACTGGTGACAGCTGAGCCATCTCACTGTTCTCTTTCAGTGTGTGTGTGTGTGTGTGTGTGTGTGTGGTGTGTGTGGTGTGTGTATGCCTGTGACTTGGAAATCACCCTGCATGACTCTACCTCCTTTTTATTTTGTTTTTGGAGTTCACAAGTTCACCTCTCTAGACCACAGTGACTTCTTGCCTGCATTTTTTACTGGGATCTTGGATCTGAACTGAGGTCTTCTGCTTTCAAGGCCAAAGCTTAACCCCTGAACCAGCTCCAGCCCCTCTTTTTGTTGATTGATTTATATATTATTTATACATTTTTATTTATTTATGAGGCAAAGTAATTTACATACCCAAGCCACAAACTCTTTTTCCTCATCTGTAAATTGGCAATGTTGAGAATTACATTGGGATATGCAGGTATTGGAACAAACCCAGACCCACATGAGGGCCTGTTTTTTGGGTATGAGCCTGCAGGTGGCGAGACCCATCACCAGCCCATTTTCCCCCCTCAGGTACACACAGTCACCTGGGCTTCTTCCCAAAATGCAGATTTGTGGTTGAAGGTGTAGCTCACCTGGACGAGTACACTTGCCTAGAATGGACCCAGAATCACATCCACAGGACACGTTTACACACACATGTGATCCTAGCATTGAAAGGTACAGACAAAAGGAACAAATTTACTTGTGTGGAGTATTTTGTATATCACTGGTCCCTCCCATCTTTAGGCTCTTACAATCTTGCCTCCCCCCTCTTCCCCAAGGTTCCCTGAGCTTTAGGATAGAGAGAGATTTGGCTTGTCTGGTACCAGGTGATTAATGTAGGGTCTTTGGTGTTTCTGAATTATGGTTTGTTGTTGTTTTCAGTTTTGCTGTTCCTGCACTGCCCTTGGCTGCATTCTGATTTGAATCAGAAGATCACCTCCTAAGCAAAGATAAAAAACTGTTTAAGGACAATCTTGATATAAGAAGACACTCAAAGGTAGATGGAAGAATAGGAGTAGGACACAGCAGGGAGGAGGGGGGTCAGTTTCCAATTTGCTGGTTGGTTACCATCTATCTGTCAGTCCCTATATCCTCCCTGACTGGGGAGATCAAGCCTGTTCAGTCCCAAGTGACCAGGAAGGGAAGTAAGAGTGAGCTGTGTCAGATGTTTTTCTACTTGCATGGAATACATGACCATGGCCTAATTGCTCTATTGAAGCATGTTCCCCTGTCTTCTTTCTTTTGAGGTCCCCATTCTCCTTCCTTCCTGTTTATAATCTTTTGTGATTATATGGGGTATTACAAAGATTTACCTTGAATATGTCATTAACTGAGGTTGTAACTAGGAATCATTTACTAAGGAATACATATGGCATCTATCTTTCTGTGTCTGGGATACTTCATTCAATATAATTTCTTATAATTCCATCCATTTCCTAGCAAATTTCATTAATTCATCCTTTTTGATGGCTGAGTAGTATTCCACTGTATGAATGTATCACATTTTCATTACCCATTTGTCAACTGTTAGGCCTCTGAGTTGGTTCCATGACTTTGCTATTGTTAATAGGGCAGCAAAGAACATGGTTGTATTCATGTCACTGTAGTGAATTGCAGCATTTTGGGGAATTATTCCCAGTAGTGGTATAGCAGGGTCGTATGGCATTTCAGTACATAACTCTTTAAGAAATCACCATACTGATCACCAGAGTGGTTGTATAAGCCTGCATTCCTACCAGCAATGTATGAGAGCTCCCTTTTCTCCACATCCTCTCCAGTATTTCGTATGGTTTGCATTGTAGATTTTCACCATCCTGACAGGGTAATTTTTTTTTTTTATTAAAAATTTAATTATACATTTTAAAATTTTTTACCAGTCCCCTCCCTCCCCTCTCCTCCCCCTCCCCTTCCCAGTGTCCCCAATTCAGAGAGTCCTTTATTGTGTAAGCCTAACTCTCCACTGGGTCCTCCTCTCCAATGACATATAAGGACCCAGTGGCATTTCCATAAGCCCTTCTCTTGTTCCCCTTAAGCATAAGATCACTACTATGGCTGTCAATCCCTTGCTCCAGGGGTCTCGGTGCCCTTAACAGATGCTAGACTTTATGAGGGCAACAGTGCGCTGGACATTGCACAGGGCATGCAAAGTTCCATTATGATTGCTTTGGCCCCAACTATTGTTGAGAACTTGCAAATCGTTGCTCCTCCCATCCTTTTGCTCTTACAATCTTACCGCCCCCTCTTCCGCAAATGTCCCTGAGCTCCAGGATGGGGAGAGAGGCTGTCCTAGTTCTATGTGATTGAAATAGAGTCTCTGAAGTTCTGGATTATGGTTTGTTGATTTTCTTTTGCAGTTTTGCTGCTCTGCAATTCCCTTCACTCATTCTGCTGGGCACTGTATGTCACCCCCTGGCCAGAGACAAAAGTGTTAAACTGGAGTCTTGTTGTAATAGCACATTCAAGGGTAGATGTAATAAGAGTAGGAAACCTCACTGAGGGAGGGGTCCATCACCCATTTGCAAAATGATTACTTTTTATCTGCTAGAATATATGCCCTCCCCTTCTAGTGAGATCAGGAAAGAACGTCTGTGAATTTAACCAGGTTTCTCATTACTTACTTGCAGACCTTGATGGAGGCCTATTTTCTCTACTGTAACATGGTCTCCTCTCTCCTTGTTTCTGGTGTGGCCCTCCTAACCCATCTCTCTTCTGACAGGGTAAGTTTTGATTTACATTTCCCTGATGGATAGGGATGTGGAGCATTTTTTAAGATATTTGTTAAACATTTCAATTTCGTCACTTATGAGCTTGTCTTAACAGTGGCCTTATATCGCTATTTAATTGTGTTCTTTTGTCTCCACTTGCTTGTGGTTTTCTTTCCCCTAAACCCCAAGTTATGCTCCTTTGTGGTTGTAATAGACACGGTAAGCGATTTCCCTTAAAGCATGTCATTATGAGGACTTATTTCTAGGTTCCACTTACAAGGGAAAGCATGTGATGCCTGTCTTTCTGTGTTTGGGATACTTCACTTAGTAGAATTTCTTCTAAATCCTTAATTTACTTTTTGATAGTTACATAGTATTCCGTTGTGTGTATGTACATCTGACCCTGTCCACTGTCAATTTCCTCCCCATCCACTGATATTTAGACTGCTTTATATTGTTGTATATATGTTCACTGTCTTTGAGGGAGTTGGGGGTTAGTAAGCAAGTGGTTGGATACCTAGAGACCAACCACACTCTCTACTATATCTTATTTCTTTTTCTCCCATTCTTTTAAGCCTTCTTTTATATAAAGACCTTATCAACAGTTTTTTACCTTGAGATAGAAGCAGATCTCAATACCAAGGCAGTGCATAGTACACTAGGCACTGCCTAGTGCAGTACAAGAACAGTGAACAACACCAGCAACCAGGAAAACAAGAGTACTGCCCCTCAGAACACTGAGGCTTGGGGAAAGGCCTCAGAGTCGCTGGCTTCCCATCTTCATCTCCACCCACTGGGTGAGATCCAAGTCAGAGAACTCGGAGAACAGGGACTTGACGCAGAGCCGTCCAGTGGCAGAGACGAAGCTGATAAGAATGTGTCTGGTCCAGAAACTCAGGTGGGGGCCCCCTTGATCCACGGCCATGAGAAACTCGTGAGTGGCAGCTCAGCCACATCGGAGACGTGGCAGGGTGAGAACCCACTTTTAAAGGGGCTCACTCCCGGGCAAAGGGGGGTGGCCTCCACAAAGTTGGTGTCTGTGTCAATAGCAGACCATCCAAATCTTGCCTCTGTGGCCGTGCGGTGTCTCTGCCTTCCTGAACAATTCCTCGCCATCACCATGTTTGTGGACAGCAAGGAACAAGCTTCACTGGTGCTCAAGTTGGCCTGCCAACCCCATGCCCTGCACACGAGGTGCCAGGAGCCTCCAAGCTGGGCTCAGCCTCGCGTGTGTAAGAGCCCCCTCCTCAGCCACCTCGTTGCCCTGGCATGCTTCCTAGCTCGGTGGGCTTAGAGTGGTTTCCAGAGCTCTATCCTGGCTACACTGGACTAGGGGTAGTGCCAAAGGCGCCTCAGCATTGGAACTCAGTGACGCAGGTGCCTCCGCTGACTGGTTCCCACGGGAGCATCTCTCCCAAGGTAAATGAGCACATAGGCAGGACCTTCCTGTGGCTGCTGAGCGAGGGTCAGGATGCTGAGCGTCTGTCTGTCCCTTTCACTTCACCTGCATGGCCCGTGCATCAGATGAAGTGGCAAAACAGTACTTCCTGCTCCTGGGTCGGATGCTTTATAATACTTCTCCTCCTCTCCTTCCTCCACCAGGAGCTGGAGGTGGGATTGGGGCAGGCAGCCATCTTGACAGTAGCCAAGCTTCTGCCTTGAGAAGAGGGGCAGTCTGTAGGACCGTAAGAGTGGGGATGGTATGCCAAGCCCAATGATCCAGAGAAGCCTACAGCTTTCACTATTCTCCGAAGTGCTAGATTCAGAATTCAGTGGGGCCCGGGTTCCCAGGAAGTACTTGTGCCTGCTGTTGGTAGGGGCGTTAGGAGACCGACTTCTTTTCAGACCGGATTGGCTGGTCTTGAGCAGCCACCTCTAGTGCTGCTGGGATTACTGGTGTGACCCCCACACCTGGCTTAGACATGACGTGCACCATCCCTAGCCAGAGGTGAAGAACGAGGAGCAGAAACACTTCTCCTGGGACTAAGGCTATCTAAATTTATGAGAGGAAAGCATAACAAATACTTGTAGAAGCCAAAGACAGAAACGTTCATTCGACGGCCTCTTGGGTTTCACACTCATCTCTATTTGTCCACAGAGCAACAGAGCTGGCAGAAAGGATGGTGACCAGGGCCTCATGGAGAGCAGCGGGTACTTGGGCAGAGTTTGGCAAGCAGCTTTTAGTAGGTGCTGCAGGGAGGCTGCAGGCAATAAATGCTGCAATCGCCACGTGGCGTCTCCCCTTACTCGCAGGCCAGCGTGGGTGCTCTCGTTGTTTCTTTGGCTCACAGTCATTAGGAGTCACAGGAGTTATTGAAGAAAAAAAAATATTTTATTTAGTAATTAGACTCTTTGGGGAGGTGTGGAGGTGACAAACCATATCATTTCTGTCAACTTCAAGTCTCCAGACCTATACAGTGAAACAGAAAAATGTCCAAATCGGCACCAGATGGGTTTGAAAGAGGCATTCCCCTGGGGCTCTCAGGCACTCTGGGCACCTGGTCTGATGCGATAACACATACATGTGATCCCAGAACATCCTGCTGTGGCCGGCTGGAGTAGACATCAGAAAGCAACAGCCTGTCTCCAACAGACCACAACATGAGGCCCTCCACACACATGCCACAGATCACACACACACACACACACACACACACACACACACACTCACCTGCCTGGGCAGGAGAATCGAACAAAAGCCAGGACCCAGCAGCAAGCAATACAAGTACAGGATTCTTGCCAAGTCCTAGGCCGCTAGTGCCTGGTGCACCCAGGAGCGGCGAGGCACCTACTCACCCTGCGTTCACCCTCTCTCTTAGTTTCTTACTCCATTGCTGAAACGAACACTTGACCCAAATAACATCGGGGAATGAGGGGATTTTTATCCCAGACTATGATTGCAGGTCACAGCTCATCACACCCAGAGTAACAGGCATTGGGAGCCGGGAAGTACCCATCCTGTGTCCACAGCAAGAACAGAGGGACAAGGACAACTGCACACCTTCTAACTTAACAAAACCCCTCACCATCCTCTCTCTTATCTGCCCTATGTAGGGAATAGCCCCGCCCCCACGTCAGGGAGTTAGACACTCTGCAGACTTGCCTTAACTAGATAATTCCTGGAAGATGCGCTCAGGCCCATTCTCCCATGTCAAGTGGACAACTGAAACCACCACATCGTATCTTTGTGGGAGTTTCCATTCTTGCCTCAGCTGCTTGGGAATGGCTACATCCCTTCTGGCTTCTTAGGGCCAGTGGGATTCCTGTATGTAAACACAGGCACACATGCACACGCGTGCGTGCGAACACACACACACACACACACACACACACACACACGATTTGAGGAAATAGAAGAAGCATGGTTTCTCCAGCTCCTATCCAGTAGGGGCTTCCCATCAAACACCCAGACGTCAGCTTCCATGAGCAGTCTTTCTGCCAACACTATCCCTCAGGCAACCTCAGGGTCTTCAGGCCATGCTGAATTCCTCCTCTTACATGTATGTGAAACTCACTCTGGCGCTGCTTCATCTGCTTTGCCTGTTCTCAATTCACAATGGGAGCAACATAACCTTGGGACAGACACCCACAGATGCTCAGAAATGAGATGCTCACACCCCACCAGACTGGCTCCCCAGGGTAGCAAGAAAGTGAGCAAAACCTCTCCAACACCCCACATGCAGAGGACACACCACTGTGGCCCACGGGACAAGCAGTTTGCTGCAGCATCTTGTAGCCCAGGGCCCCTCCTTTAGTCAGGTGCAGCTGCCCAGGGTTGGACCCCATGGACAGGCTAGGTGACCCCACGGCCAGCTAGGTGCTGAGTAGAATTTGTATGTACCCCCAAAGTGAAAGAGGACTCTGGCCCCAGAGGAGCAGAGCACCCCCATGTGCTGGAGTGATAAGCAGAACATTCCCTACTTTGAAGAGGGCAGACCCTCTTTGGTGCATCTCGCCGCTCTCCCTGATATTTCAGGCCTCCCATGACCCCTCAGCTCACGGGTGACAAGGAGCATTCTGCCTGGAGACCTTACCCGGGATATATGTCTACGTCACTTAAAGAAGCCCCAACTCAGTAGGGGACTGCTTTTAGGGATGTAAAGCATTTACTGTGGTGGTTATGACGAGTGACGCTAGTTTATTTAATGAGCCCCCAACCCAAAAGGTGTCAGGGCCTTGCAGGTTTAGGACAGAGCTCGATCTCACGTTAGAGGTTTTTCCGCATGGTGGTCAGTACAAGAATGATCGTTCAGCCAGCGTGAAAAGTGCCTGTGACCCGGCACTGCAGAGGAAGCTGCTTTTTCTAAGAAGACTGAAATGCTTATTTAAAACAAAGTCAAGACCTTAGGATAAAGCTCAGCAGCAAATCACTTCTTCCTCAGGTCTCATCCCCAGCACTGAAAATGCACAATCATCATTGATTCTTGGCACTAAGGACCATGACACACAGGTACAACCCCACACTTAGGGGACTGAGACAAGGTTCACAAGTTCAAGGCCAGCCTAGGGTATCTAATAGACATTGTCTGTTTAAAGATTTGACTTTAGAGGTTGATGTAGCTCAGTGACAGAGCACATCCAGTTGGAGGAGGCCCTGGGTTCAAGTCAACAGTGCCCAGAACAGAGCAGCTTGACGAGGCACTTGGGTGTCAGAAGCAGGAGTGTCAGGAGTACAGGATTAGCCTCAGCTAGATGGTTTGAGCCAGCCTAGGCTACATGAGACCCCAACTCAAAAATAAAAATGCCATTTCATTGAAAACCTCAGCTGTTGTACAGTTAATGGAAAAGCCATACACGATCCTCACTGTTGTTCAGAAAGACAAGTATTTTTAAAAATTAAGGACTGGGGAAACAGCTCAGCGGTCGCGAACCCAGGACCTGACTTTATTCCCAAGTTGTTCTTTGTCTCCAAAGGATTGCACGGGGGTGGAGGAGGGGATAATAGTTAAATGGGGCTCAGTTCAGGACTCAGGGCCTCAAGTCACTTAGTATCAACCAGGACAATAAGTGCTCCCGCCCATGGGGACCAGGCACATTTCTGAAACATGCGTGATCTTGATCAAGAAGACTAACTTGGGGTGACCTAGAAAACTCAAAACAGAGATGGTACAACGGAAGAGGAGTCTGTAGGAAGCACATACACAGGCGCTACACATATTCCCTTAGGGTCTTTTTGGAACTGGACATTGCTAGGAAGCAGGCTTACGTGTGGAGCCAAGAGTGGGAGACATGTGGGCACCCCGCATGCTGCTGGGCCCCCCTTGTTAATACTGGGGGTGGGATATAAGATTCATCCCCGGCTGGGGAAATGCAGAGGGAAAGAGACAGAACACACCACCTCCAGCTTGAGCTTTGCTCATTAGCATGTGGAGCACCAGCCCACTGCAGACTTCCCTTTACAGAACCCCTAGCAAAGGAGCTGCACTCTATGTGCAGAACTGCAGAGGGCTGGATGGGTTGGGATGAAAGGTTTACCTTATGTGCAGGAGAACTGCAAAGGGCTGGAGGAGAGCTGATGCAAGCTCCCCGCCCATCCCTGGGATAAGTTCATGTCAAGAGGGAGGGGAGGCGTCCCTGCAGCCAGCGCACCAGGTCTCCAGCATCGGTCAGCAAAGCAAGGGAAGTATGGTGGACGCATGTTTGCCAAACACCTTGTCTCCTACCATGAGTGCAAAGAAAGTCCAGAAGCATCTGGACCCCCAGAATGTGGAACCCAATACTCCAGTGGGGCTGGGAAATGGAGGGATTATACTTGCTGGGTAAACTGACACCTTTGCCAGTCCCTCGGGGGTAAGCCCATGATGTACTTCATACACGTTTGTCTGTCAGACATAGAGGTATTTATACAGGGAACCAGATGGGCAAAAACCCCAGGGACGGAGCTGTTTCACCGGGAGCAGGAAACACACATAAAACTCTCAAGGCAGGCGAGTTAGGCGATCACTCAGCGGGTTAAGGTCTCTGCTCACAAACCTGGCGACCTGAGTTCGATCTCCGGAAGCCCACATGATGGAAGGAGAGAACTGACTTCTGAAAGTTGTCCTCTGACCTCCACCTGTGCACCAGGGCAATTGTCAAGATTTAAGGGCTGGAGAGAGAGCTCAGGAACTGAGTTCGAATCCTAGGTCCCAAGCTTGGCGGAAACACCAGGCAAGGCAGAAAAAAGCAGAAAAGAAGCTGGGGGAGGGGGCAGTGAGACAACTCAGTGGGTAAGGTGCCTGCCTGCAAACCTGGATTCCTGAGTTCAATCCCCAAAAGGCCACATGGTACATTTCCCTCTCTCTCTCTCTCTCTCTCTCTCTCTGAATAAATGAACAAATATTTTAATTTTTTTAAGTTAAAAAGTTCACAGGAAAGCATGGGCCATTCTAGGCTATTCATGGAATCAGAGTGTATAAACTTTCCTGTCATTTCTATGTCCTCAAGCATCCACTTATAGCCCCAAGATTTGAGAGAGAGATAAGATCCTCAAGTAGGCTAAGGGCTGGGGTAGGGGTGGCTCAGTGTTAGAGCCCTGGGTTCCATCCCCAATGCCACCCACAAATGAAAAGAAGATAGAACAGAGACAAGGCTAACCCATGATCTTACTACTTCTCCTTCATTATCCTAGAATCCCACTAACATATACCAGAACATAGCAAGAACCAGAATCTGTGTATTCTTACTTTCGTATTCCCTAAAAGTCTTTTGACTCAGTGCTTACTGGACCTAAAAAAACCTTCACAGAGTCCACGCCATTTCTTTTGATCTGGCTTCTCGGAATGTTGGTGGCAGGAGGGAGGGAGTCACAATTCAGAGAAGAGGAGGACGGACAGTAGAGTAGAGGAGGAATGAAGATGAGAAGGAAAGATAGGCAAAAAGAAAAAGCCACTGGGCAGAAAGACTTGGACTCGCCCCTCCACTGAGGCTCGCACAGATCACACAGGCAAAGGAGAGGAGAAACCAGTTGTCAATCAGCCGTCTCTGTCTCTATCACAATCCACATCGCATGTGGAAAAATCCCTTCTGGTGCCCCTGGAAGAGCACCCCATACTCAGCCCACCATCTCCCCTGAGGTTCAACTAGGACCCACTATGCAGAACAGAATGCCATAAGCAGCAAACACACACACACACACACACACACACACACACACACACACACACACACCCTCCTCTCCCATCTGGCTGTTTGGAAGATTGATAGAAGGAAAGAAAGGATTGAGTGAGCATACTGCAGTACAGAATTTATTTGAGAATAAACCTATGGAGACAAGCTCTCTCTGGTCTCCTGTGGAAGAACCAGAGACATCTGACACAAACTGGTACAAATGTTGAAAGAAAAGTAGTTAAGATAGCCTAAAGTTTTACATTTTTAGCCAGCCCCCAAGTGTTTTTATGAATTTACTGGGAATGTTAAGACAGGATTCTGTAGGAAGGCTGGATAAGCAAAAGAAAACTCTAGTGTTGTCTCTCACTATTAGGCTCACAGATCATGTTGTTGAGGGGTTTGGATGTACCTGTGGTGGAAGGAGTCCTTAAGAAGACCTATAGTAGTAGATAAGGCAGGCAATTTGCAAGTGTGAGAAAGGTCCCAATAAAAAGAACAAAGAATGTGAACAACTCCAACAAAGTGGAAAAACTATGTGTGATAAAGTAGTTTTATGGTGTGGGTATAAGGAACATTCTCAATCTCTGGTTGAATTGTAATTTTGCAACTCTGGGTGTGAGAGTATACCCTGGTCAATAGCCTGATTCATTAAATAACATCTTTATAAAAGATTCTTAGTCTCTTACTGTTGCTTTCCCACTAGGGATTTTTGAAAGGCCCTCAGGTCACATGGGTATGGGTTGCAATACCACTTTGGTCTTAGTTCACAAGGAAACTTTGGTTAAACTCTTGTGATGTGAGCAACTAACAAGTCTGTGTGTGTGCATGGGTATGTGGTACCTTAGATGCTGAGATTTTTGAGATACTTGCGGTAAGGTCATTAAAGACCTAGAAATGCTAGGTGTACTAGGTATTGTGTGTGTTGCTGTGAGACAATACCACAAGTCAAGCAACTTAAGGGACAAATGGAGATTTATTTAGCTTAAAACTCCAGAGGGAAAAGAGCACTTCATGGCAGAAGCAGCATGGCTGGTGGCAGGCTGTCACATCCACCAAGGATGACCTGTATGAGTTCTGTGCTATCAAATGAATTGTGACTAACAAGATACAAATGTTGCATTCTATACATTCATATGCCTTATCACATGTGAGTCCTCTGATCCAGCGAGATATCACTTTTGTGAGAAAAGTACCTCTTATTTTGTATGCTCATGTATGAATTCTGAAAAGTATAGTGAACTGATTTGTAAGAAACATGTATGTCTTTTCACTTGCATGAGGTCTCTAATGTACAATGAGTTCTGAATTCTGCAGAAAGGGCTTTCCACACTTGTTAATTGATGTGTGGTTTCTCAACCATGATTTGCTTCATGGAGTGTAATGTGACTTTCACACACTCATACATTTTCTCATCTACACGACTTCTCTGATGTACAATGAGATGTGACTTCCTTGAGAAAGCTTTTTCACAGTTGTTACATTGGTATGTCTTTTCATCTCTATGCATTCTCTGATATATAATGAGATGTGCCTTCGTTGAGAAAGTCATTCCACATTGCATACATTCTCAAATGATGAGTGTGAAGTGCTGTTCATGAAAAAGCTTTTCCACATACATTCACATGGCTTCTCACTTGTGTGAGTTCTCTGATGTACAGTGAGATAAGACTTCCATGAAAAAGCTTAACCAAAATGTTTACATTCATGACTTCTCACCCGTATGACTTCTCTGATGTGCAGTGAGAAGTGACTTCTGTGAAACAGGCTTTCCCCCTTGTTTAACTCATATGGCTTCTCACCTGTATGAGTTCTCTGAGGACAATTCGATGTTCCTTGTGAGAAACATTTTCCACATGTTTACATTCATATGGCTTCTCACCTGTAAGAGTTTTTCGATGTCCATGAGATGGTTCTTCTGTGTGAAAGATGTTCTACATTCTGTACATTCAGTGGCTTCTCACCTGTATGACTTTCTCTGAGGGACATTAGACTTGCCTTGCATGAGAAAGGTTTTCCACATTGTTTACATTCATATGGCTTCTCACGTGTATGACTCTCTGATGGACAATTAGATTTCCCTTCTGTGAGAAGATTTTCCACATTGTTTACATTCATATGGCTTCTCACCTTAATGACTTCTCTGATGTAAATGAGATTGCCTTCCATGAGAAGATTTTTCCACATTCTTTACATTCATATGGCTTCTCACCTGTATGACTTCTCTGATGGACAATTAGACTTGCCTTGCATGAGAAGGTTTTCCACATTGTTTACATTCATATGGCTTCTCATCACTGTATGGGTTCTCTGATGACAATGAGGTCACTGCAAGAGAAGCTTTCCAACATTCTTTACATTCATATGGCTTCTCACCTGTATGACTCTCTGATGGACAATTAGATTTCCCTTCTGTGAGAAATATTTTCCACATTGTTTACATTCATAGTGCCTTCACCACCTGTATGACTTCTTGATGACAATGAGATTTGCTTCCATGAGAAAATTTTCCACATCTTTACATTCATATGGCTTCTCACCTGTATGACTTCTCTGATGGACAATTAGATTTCCCTCTGTGAAAAAGATTTTCCATTGTTTACATTCATATGCGTTCTCACCTGTTAGGACTTCTCTGAGGTACAATGAGATTGCTCCATGAGAAGGTTTTCCACATTCTTTACATTCATATGGCTTCTCTCCTGTATGACTTCTCTGATGGACAATAGATGTGCCTTGCCTGAGAAAGCTTTCCCACATTGTTTACATTCATATGGCTCTCACCTGTATGATTCTCTGTGGACAATGAGGTCAGACTGCAAGAGAAAGCTTTCCCACATTCTTTACATTCATATGGCTTCTCACCTGTATGACTTCTCTGATGGACAATTAGAGTTCCCTTCCTGAGAAAGTTTCCCATGTTTTACATTCATATGGCTTCTCACCTGTATGACTCTCTGATGGACAATAGATATGCCGTCTGTGAGAAAGTTTCCCACATTGTTTACATTCATATGGCTTCTCCACCTGTATGAGTTTTCTGATGTCCAATGAGATGTGTCTTCTGTGAGAAAGATTTTTCTACATTCTTTACATTCATATGGCTTCTCATCTGTATGACTTCTCTGATGGACATAGATTTTGCCTTCCGTGAAAAACATTTTCCACATTGTTACATTCATATGGCTTCTTCACCTGTATGACTTCTCTGATGGACATTAAGATATGCCTTCTGGAGAAAGATTTTCCCACATTGTTTACATTCATATGCTATGGCTTCTCACCTGTATGGTTTCATGTCCAATGAGATGTTTCTTCTGTGAAAAGATTTTCTACATTCTTACATTCATATGGCTTTCTCATCTGTATGACTTCTCTGATGGACAATTAGATTTGCCGTTCCGTGAAAAACTTTTCCACATTGGTTTACATTCATATGGCGTGTTTGGATTCTCACCTGTATGAATTTTCTGATTTACAATGAGATTGCCTTCCATGAGAAAGATTTTTCACAGTCCCTTATCACATTAGGCTCTCAACCTGTATGTGTTCTCTTATGGATAGTGAGTTCTGACTCGATAAAAAAGCTGTCCCCACATTCTTTACATTCATAGTGGCTTCTCATTTCTATGAGCTATCTGATGAGAAAGGTGAAGGGCTTTCCCAGAAAAACTTTTTCACATTCTGTATCTTCATATGGCTTCTCACCTTGGAGTTCTTGGTTTTAGAGTGAGAAATGAATTCAAGGAGAAATGTTTCCCATATTCTGTACACTGTAGTGACGCTCACTTTGGATTCTCTGATATTTCACATGTGGCTGTGGCATCATGGGATTTGGATCTTAGGGGGGTTTTGAGTTGTGCATTTAGTTTTGGCCCTGGAGATAGAAAAAATCACTATCTTACATGTCCTCATGAGGCTTGTTGACAGTACATGCGATATAATTATAATTAAAGATTTTCCTAATGATATTTCTGGACAAGTATTCTTTCCAAGAGTGAATTGTTTCATTTAACCACACTATTTAGTTTAGTAAAACAATTACAATCAATAATTTCTACATTAAATGATGCATCTGTTGGATGAATAACTTCATATAATGAATTTAGTGCATAAAATTCATTAAAGAGCTCTTTTATCAAAGTTGGATCGGCAGTAACATCCAACTTTTTGTATGAAAATATAAGACCTTTACAAGAAAATGATATACAGGATAAATATATTAAAAATTCACTTACAGAAAACAAGTGTGGTTTGTCAGGCAAA